>JAWWEU010000158.1:19074528-19152692 GCA_035583155.1 Acropternis orthonyx | reverse complement strand
CAGCGCGCTTGCAGCAAGCGTGGGTAGAGCCCTTCCCAAATCTTCGTTTGTGAAGCCTAGCCATGATGATGATGATGTGCAAATGATTATCACACCTGGGTATTTGTTTCATGCGGGAATCCTTGTGATGAAATAACATGGGATGCTGACATAACTAGCAGTGATTGCAGTAGGCATTTGATGTTACTTAATTTATTATTGTTTTGAGACTTCAGCTTTGTTTTCACGTAAGTGATTGCACTTCTAGATACTCTCCAGCATGTGAAAGACAGCAAACACATTGTTGTGTATCATAAAGGCCGTTACTTCAAAGTATGCCTGTACCACGATGGCAGACTCTTGAAACCCCGAGAAATTGAACAACAGATGCAGAGAATTCTTGATGATGATTCAGTGCCTCAGGCTGGTGAAGAGAAACTTGCAGCTCTTACTGCAGGAGATAGGTATGGTGCTTATTATTTTAAAAATAAATTTTGGATTTTGAAATAGTTGCATTACATATTAATTGAATACTGGCTTTGGGATTTTAAAATAGCCTGCAGTCAGTTATACCTTGGCCACTGATTTCATGTATTGCTGATGTGTAACAGTGCCTCAGCCATTTTTAACGGTATGGAGTTAAAGGAGTTTTCCAGTGGCAACATTATATATGGATTACCTATGCTTAGCTGGATAATTTTGTTTAATGGTGGTAGTCAAAAGAGTGGTAATTGACAGCTTTACATTACTACACTTATTGAACTACTTGAGTTTTGTATCTACTCTGAGATTCATTGGCATTTTAAAGAATATCTTTAAAATCATGATCAAGAACGAGGAGAGCTGTTACTCTGTGTTTGTGAATTGCATCTGCACAATAAAGCAATATGTACTCAGTTGTTTCTGGGTGCAGGATCAGGGAATGCAACTAAATTGTGGCAAACTTAGTTTAATCTGTCAAATTGTTTCTAGACAGGAGAGAGAAAGAGCTGTGGATTTTAGTAAACCTATTTATGAGGAATACTTCCTTTTGTTCACTTTCTTCTTTAAAACAAACTGAATATTGTTTTCTTTGGGAAAATCACATAAATTTATAAATAAGTATGGTGCAACCATATAGAAGTTACATTGATAAGGACTTCTTTTACTTCAGATTTGTTTCAGGCATTTGCCATGGAACTTGCTTATTGACTTTTATAGCAGTCCAGACTCTTAGATTTAGGCATTGGAACAATGGATGTTAATATCTGTTAGTTGTTTTCATTATGTGCAGAAATGTTGAATTTCTGAGGATGAAGCTTAGCACTTGTGTGATATGTTGAATTCATTCTTAGGATTACACTGTATGATTATTTTCAGAACTTTTCACTGCTCATATAGTTTAAATGCATTGAAAGTAGTTGTGTCAAATTCCATAAAAGTAGGAGGAATGTCTCATAGTGATCTTAAGGGTGATAAAACATACACAGGTTTATGTAATCTGGCTATAAACCAATTTATTTTTTTTTTACAGAGTACCGTGGGCTAAAGCTCGTCAGGCTTATTTTAGCCGTGGAAAGAACAAACAGTCCTTAGATGCTGTTGAGAAAGCAGCATTTTTTGTGACACTGGATGACTTGGAGCATGGGTACAAGAAAGAAGATCCAGTGAGGTCACTGGATGTGTATGCAAAATCATTAATACATGGCAGATGTTACGACAGGTGCAGTATTGACTCTGTGGCAAACACCTTCTCTTGTTTAGAATTTGGCTAATACATGTGAATAAGTGACTTAGAAGCTGATAAATTTCATAGAATTCATGGAATGGTTTGGGTTGGAATGGACTTCCAAAGATTTCGCCCCTCCTTGGAACAGGAAGGGACATCTTTCACTACATCACATTGATCAAAGCCCAGTCCAGCCTGATGCTGAACACTTGCAATGACAGGGCAGCCACAACTTCTCTGGACAACCCCTTCCAGGGTCTCACCACCCCACTGTAAAAAATATTTCTCTGTTATGATGCATCTAAATTTGCCCTCTTCCAGTTTATATCTGTTCCCGTGTGTCCTGTCACTATGAGTCATGGTAAAAAGTCTGCCTTAGCTTTTCTTATAATCCCTAAATAAAACATATTGAAAGGCTGCAAGAAGGTGTTCCTAGAGCCTTCTCTCCTCCAGAATGAACAACCCCAACTCTCAGCCTTTTTTTCATGGGGAAAGCATTGCAGTGCTCTTACCATTTTCATGGCTCTCCTCTGACCCAGTGTCTGCCTTTGCTGGGGTCCCCAGAGCTGGAGGCAGTACTCCAGGTGGGCTCTCACCAGAGTGGAGTGGGGCAGGAGAATCACCTCCCTTGACCTGCTGGCCACGCCGCTTCTTAAGCAGACCCAGGACAGGACTGGCTCTCTGGGCTGCAAGTGCACACTGCCAGCTCATGTAGCATTTTTCATCCACTGGTATCCCCCAGACCTTCTCTGCAGGGCTGCTCCATCCATTCATCCCTCAGTCTATTGATACTGGGCATTGCCATGATGCAGGGGCAGGGCCTCATATTTGGCCTTGTTGAACTTTATGAGGTTCAAATTTAGGTCTGTTTATTTAAATAAAATATGATTTTTAAAAAAAAGAAGGTGGGGGATGAGAACTAGTGCATTTGAATGTGGATTTTGGAGGAAGTCACAATATAAAAAATGCTTCTGAAATGTACAAAAACGTAAGGAAATACTAATTTCTTTTGTAGGTGGTTTGACAAATCATTCACTCTCATAATATTCAAAAATGGCAGAATGGGTCTGAATGCAGAGCACTCTTGGGCAGATGCTCCTATTGTTGGACACCTGTGGGAGGTAGGTGTTCAGTATGAAGAGCTAATGCAGAAAATAATGTGATACGGTCCGTGCAACCGTGCCGAAGGGCAGCGCTTGCTCTCAGTCCCCTGCACTCACGTTGCTGCGGAGTGAACAGGGGCCCGTGTCTTTAGTGACTGTAGAATTCAAAAAGGATCTCAAACACTTGCTCAAGAGCCTGCTGTCCTTTGAGGGACAGCATTTTGGTGAGCACAGATGGCTTCGTAGATAAGTGATACAGCTCCCAATCTAACTCGTTTATTATATTTTGAATCCATAGGTTGTTGTCTCTTTGATATGGCATAATATTTTGAGTATATGCATGCCCCTAAAGCACTTAATCTTTCTTGTTCTGTAAAAATCTCATGCTTACTTTCAAAATTTAAAGAAATTGTGCAGAGTTTAACTTTTCCCCTAACCTGTTGTTTTGACAAGCTGCATATTGGTATCCTGTTTACATTCTCTCTTGTATTTATTTGCAATGAATGGAATAAATGCACTTTGTCAGGTCTGTTCATCATGGGCTTAGTTTATTACTTGAAATCCCATCTGATTTTTTCTTTTTGAAGCTTAAACACATAAACAGTTGCATGACTCAGTCAAAACTATTTAATAAATATTAGCTCATTCTGATTTCATATGTATTTGTGCAAATGGGTCTCAGGTCTAACTGATCCCTCAAGTAATTTCCTGGTTTTATTATAAAAGTGCTTCCATGTCTCTAAGAACAAAAAAAAATCCTCCTTGCATTCTCTAACCAGGGGAAAAAGAAGGCCAAACTCATTTGAGGGTGACTTGACAATGCAGTTTAAACTATCTCGGTGAAAGAGAATTACTTTGTTTTCTTTTCATGAATGATATTATATATAATGCTGTAGTTGGTATCTCTGTACTTAAGGTTAGTTGGCACATTTTCTGCTAAGAATTAAGGTGACTGAAACAAAATAGGATTTAATTTTCTAGGAAGTTATCTGTTGTTATAGCTTTTTATAGATTGTCTATTTTTAGAATAGAATGGACTAAGCTTTATTTCATAGTTGTCATGTTCTGACATCTAAGTGAGAAAACTGAATTAGGCGATTAGAAATAAATGGTCAAGCTTTTTCTTTCCATACTGAGCAGATTAAAATCTGTTGGTAATTCTTTTTGTTTGTTGGTGGGTTTTTTGTTTGTTTTTCACGTTGAGGATCTTGCTTGATACCTTGTAAGACAGGGCCTTTTATGTCAGTTGTTCAAGTTATGTTGTTCAGCTGGGCAACATTCTTCTTTCCTGCCCAAGAGCTATAGTGCACGTATAAAATAAACTGCAG
The DNA here is from genome assembly GCA_035583155.1 of Acropternis orthonyx. Taxonomy (NCBI): domain Eukaryota; kingdom Metazoa; phylum Chordata; class Aves; order Passeriformes; family Rhinocryptidae; genus Acropternis; species Acropternis orthonyx. The sequence goes on along the minus strand of JAWWEU010000158.1, from coordinate 19,148,574 downwards.
TTTTGAAGGAAATGCAAATCTTAAAAGTTACTGATTTGTTACAGGGGTTTGCACTCTACTCTGAAATAAACTGTGTTTTCACAGATAACAAAGCTGCAGAAATTCTCTGGAATCTAAATTGAACAAAGGTTGTGAAATTTAAGGCTGAGTTTTATTTTTTTACTTCTAGTGGGTTTTTAATTGAAATATTTTTATGAACTCAGTAGCATTTATCAAAATGCATCAGTGTAGTAGAATCGGTGTTCGGTGCGTATCTGGTATTCTTCCCACTCAGAACATGAGGAAAAATGCCTTAAAATAAGAGGTAGAATTGAGGACTTCATTGGCAGTTGTTTTCTGTATTTGGCAATGGCTTGTGTATTGTGTTTCAGTGTGTACTGAAAACAGGTTATATTGATTACACGATGATTGCACTAATTCCACAGCAGTACGAATTGTGTTTCAGTTCTGAAGAAGTGTCTTTCTTTGCAGAATGTGATGGCAACGGAGTATCTTGAGCTGGGCTATTCAGAAGATGGGCACTGCAGAGGAGATACCCATCCAAATATTCCTGTTCCCACCAAACTACAGTGGGAAATTCCAGAAGAAGTAAGTACAGGAGAAGTGGTTTGAGGAAGAAGCTTTTCTTTTCCTGAGCAGTCATATCATTTACATAGTTACTGGTAACGCTATAAATCAGCTTTACATTCCTATGAGACTTGTGGGATGTGTAGGCATTACTCGCTTTGCTTACGAAGTCAGGGATTTTTTAACACCAGTCTTTAAAAAATTTCCTCTGGGAATTGCCAGCATTTTACTAGAAGCTTTCTTGGTTGGCAACATGTGCAAATAAAGTGGCTACCTATTTTAAATAATGACTCTATTAAAATTAAGTGTAAATTGCTGAGATCCCATTACTGTTGTCACAACAAATGCCTGTCTAATAGTTCCCTGAAACTTTTCTTTTCTGTTCAAAATTCTGTATACATGTCTAATAAGGTTTGATTTTTTGTTTGTTTTGGGTTTGGGTTTTTTGTTTTTGTTTGTTTTTTGTGGGGTTTTTTTTGTGGTGGTGGTGGCTTTGTGTTTGTTTTTGTTTGCTATTGTTGTTGTTGTCCTGAGTTCAGGACAAACTGCCACTGCATATTTTGATTTTAATTTTCAATAAAAAAATAATGGTTGATGATGTATTTAATTAAGCATATATGGAAGATTGGAAGCCACACAACTATTGCCACTCTGTGTCATTATTTTATGTTCTGGTGATCTGAACAGTTCTAATGCTGGTGATTTCTAAAGTATTATTTTTGGATGTCTATTGGCTTAAAACATTTTTATTAGCTTTTTGAATTTTAGCTTTCTGGCAAAGATAGCTTCTCTCCTTTCTTTAAAGGGAAGTTATTTAGGTAATTATGTTCCTGGCATGCATAAAGGCAGCATTTCTTTTTTATACTTTAAAAATACTTGCTATTGAATGCATGCATGTGTGTTTATTTGTTTGCTTATTTATTTAAGTGTCAGGAAGTGATTGAGAGGTCTCTGAGCACTGCCACAGCTCTGGCAGATGATGTGGACTTCTGTTCATTTTATTTCGATGCTTTTGGGAAAGGACTAATAAAGAAAGCAAAAACCAGCCCTGATGCCTTCGTGCAGCTTGCCCTGCAGCTTGCTCACTATCGGGTAAGAACAGACTGTTTCTGCCTACAGAATCTCATTAAACTGGGTATAACATGTTTGTGATTAAAACATGTGACTGTGTAGAATAATCTTGCACTGCTTGTACAAGGTTATTAAACACATTCAGTGGAAACTGATAAAAACCCTAAACAGATTACTAGCTGGAAACTAATTCTCCAAGGGTTGGCATATTGACACATGCAGATTTTTCTCTTCTTCTTAGCTGGTCTATCCTTAGGCATTTTGGACTTGAAAGAAAATATGAAACTTCTGGTAGCTGTGTTTATAATCCAGACAGTGTTATAATCTAAACAATGTTATAGTTTCTTTTAGATTGGAGTCACACATAATTCAGTAGTCATGAAAATTCCTAATGGGATTAACACAGATGCTTGTGTTTTCTTCTGCTAGTTCACCTTTTCCGTAATGTGCTCTCGGAAAAGACCAGTGCAGCAACATTCAGCTTCTGTTACAAACTGAAGAATATTGATTATAAAATGCAGAGTGTAGTCCTTGCTAGTTTAATTGTTCTATCAGTCTTTATCAGATTGTGCTGCTAATCTTTTTTTGCCTTTATTATCTTCCTGTAAAAGGGCTAATGGTGGGCTACTAAAAACTTAATGTTGAGTTTAATTTGTGGAATGATTCATATCCTGTGTGGTTAGCTTGGACTGTTGATTAAGAAAGAGGGGCTAAATCTGGCTAAACCCTTAAGTTCTTATTTTTCCCTTTTTCAAGGACATGGGAAAATTTTCTTTAACATACGAAGCGTCTATGACACGCTTATTCAGAGAAGGCAGGACTGAAACTGTTCGCTCGTGTACTGTTGAAGCCTGTAAATTTGTTCAAACCATGGAAGACCCAACTGAAAATGTAAGTTCATGGTGTTCTGGCCTTACACAATTGGGAGAGTAGGTTTAGCCTGGATATGAGGAAGAAACTATTTACTGTGAGAGTGGTGAGACACTGGCACAGCTTGCGCAGGGAAGCTGTGGGTGCCCCAACCCTGAAAGTGTTCAAGGCTAGGCTGGATGGAGCTCGGAGCAACCTGGTCTAGTGGAAGGTGTCCCTGCCCACGGCAGCAGGATTGGAATGAAATGATCTTTAAGGTCCCTTTCAACCCAGTCATTCCATAATTCCATGATAATTCATAAGCAGGAGTTACCACTAGACAAGTGGTAGCTCATGTAAGTCCTCAAGCAGTTCTTATACACTTGCAGTGATGCTTTTGTTTTTTCAGAAAGAAGTGCAGCATAAGGTAATTGTCCACGTTTTCTGTCAATACAGCAGAAATTCTGGGCCATACCAAAAGAAAATGGCAGAACTTAACCATTAGTTACAGTTCCTGAACTCCAGGAAACTGCTTGCTTGTGAAATATTTGTGACTTGTAAAACTCAAACATAGATTTGTAGAAGAAGAATTAATTTCGTACCAATTAGGCTTTCCTTTCTGAGAGGGAAGCAGGAATCATTCGCAGGAAGTAAGTAGTTGCTCAACCCAGTTCACTTAACTGATCTTTCTTAACCTTTCTTTCATGGTTAGAATGAAAACAGGCTGAAATTCTTTCGGATTGCTGCTGCCAAACATCAGCTCTTATATCGCCTTGCCATGACTGGTGCCGGCATTGACCGCCATCTGTTCTGCCTTTATGTTGTGTCCAAGTACCTTGCTGTAGATTCTCCTTTCCTCAAGGAAGTAGGTGACTTTTATTGATAACTAGTCATTACAGTAAAAAATCCTTTGTTTAATTAGCGTTTTGCTGTATCTGCTTTACATACTTACAGAACTCTGGTGCTTTACGTACTTGTAGAAATCTGGTTTTCCTAAGAAAAAAGCTAAAATTGTAGCTAGCATTTTTTGACATCTGCTGAGAGATTGTAAGTTAGTTTCATTTTGGTTTATGTATACTTTCCTTAATAGACCTATAATAATGCTTTCAGTGAGCTTTTTAGTATAATCACCTTGAATATTGTATGCAGCTTTGGTCATCACAGTATAAAAAAGACATTTAGGAGGGCAACAAAGATGGTGAAGGGCCCTGAGGGGAAGCCATATGAGGAGTGGCTTGGTTTCTTCAGCCTGGAGGAGACTTGAGGGGAGACCTCACTGCAGTCACAGCTTCCTCATGAGGGGCGGGGCAGGCACTGATCCCTCTCCGGGGTCACCAGGGACAGGACCCCAGGGAATGGCCTGGAGTGGTGTCAGGGGAGGTTTAGGTTGGATATCAGGAAAAGGTGCTTCCCCCAGAGGGTGTCTGGGCACTGACCGGGCTGCCCAGGGCAGTGGGCACAGCACCAAGGCCGGCAGGGCTCAGGAAGGGTTTGGGTTATGATAGTTTGGGTTATGATACTCTCAGCACGTGGTGTGACCCTTGGGGGGTGTCCTGAGCAGGGCCAGGAGTTGGACTCGATCATTGTGAGTCCCTTCCAAGTCAGTATATTCTGTGATTCTGTGGTAATACATGTTGTTAAGAATTGCAAGAAAGATTTAGTCAATATTAAAAAAATATTGTTTGCTTGTGGTTATCACATATTTTCAAGGCAACACGAGAGAGGCTGTGTGTTTTCTCTCAAGAATATTCTTTTGGAATTGTGCCAAATTCACTTTCTTGTAAGTTATTGTGAGCTAAAGGAGCTGTGTGTGGCATTAATGTCACAGTTTGTTTATTACTGTGACAAATTCTGTATTACTTTAACTAGATTTTAAGGTTGGGTCTTATAAAAATAATTACGTTGCACTCATTCATTTTTTCTTATTAATAAAAAATGTGTTCCAGCTTGCCTCAAAATTAAGCTACTCACATTTGTCTGTTTGCTCTCCTAAATATGACTAGTGGCTAAGTCAGGAGAAAACAACTTCCTACATCTTCCACAGAGTTTCAAGATATATATGTATTGTTAGAGATTCTGCAAGCTTCAAACTTGATATAGTGTCTTACTGGGATTTGAATATACCTAATAATGATCTCATTAAAACAAGACCTGCATTATTTACCAGACTATGGGCCAGATAATCTTGTTTGAAGTAGCATTTCTGTTGAAATCTTATTTTATTCTCTGTGAGGAATTGACATTACTACCCAGTATATTAATAGTTTGCATATCAGAACAAGTTTAGCCGTTTCTTTTAACCTTCATAATTAGTCATTCCATTGAAATGGTAACTGGAGTTGTCCTTAACATTGCTGTATTGAGTGCTTTCTAACTTACCTTGACTAGTATTTGAGAAAGTTGCATGTTCTTGAACAGTGTGTTATACTTGTTTGCATTTCTTTCGTGTCTTATTAAAGGTTTTGTCAGAACCTTGGAGACTGTCAACGAGCCAGACACCACAGCAACACATTGATCTAAAGAAGAACCCTGAGATGTTAGCCTCTGGTGGAGGGTTTGGACCGGTATGTTTGCTAAAGTAAAGTACCCATTAAAAAAGAGTTTTATTTTCAAAATACCAGTCTAAAAATTTCAGATCTGTAATAGCTTAATGTTGCACGTGAGAGGTGCAACTCATGCTTTCAGATGCACGTGTTTGATGCTTTCCCATGATCTGGATGTGCTCATAAAAATCTGTGTTGCCTTTTTCTGGTATCTCACTGCAAGAATGGATTATTCTTAAGGAAATACATAGTTAGAAAATGTGGTACAGGGCTCCATGGCAGAGAGATCTGATAAAAATGGGGCTTTTATCGCATTACCTGTGCCCAGAGCTTCTGTACATCAGGGCATGTACATTACAGTGACAAATGCCTTTTTACTTAAACAGGATTTTAAGGTTGGATTGGTAAAAGTACTTTTTCTTGACTTGTTCTTTATATTTCCTGGTGAGTTAATAAATACGTTCATGATTAAGCTGCTCACACTGTTCTTCTTTCCCTCCTAAGTGTGAATAGTGGCCAAATAAAGAATGCAGCCGTGTTCTATGGCTTCTGTAGATAGTCAAGACATCAGTTTATTGGAGATACCAGCTGCTTACTTGCTGTAGTATTTTACTGGGATTTGAACTTGGCCATTGATGATAATGTTGGTGTTAAGAAGATCTATTAAGCAACCTTTATGGGGCTTTGAGACTAGGTTAATCTGTTTTCAAAAAGCATTTCTATTGAAAGAACAATGAGAGGAATCACAGGACTGCTCTTTGCACCAAAGAAATTAGAGTGACAGGTAGAGTGCCTTTTGGCTGATTTGTCAAGCTGGAAGATGTGGGTGGATTTTGAATTATTATTTATTTATTCATGTTTCTGATACAACTTCCAGTAGTTCATGCAGTTGGAATGAGTTTTGAACTGCAGTACCAAGGACGCCTAGCTATTGCAGTCCTGCTCATTCTTGCTTATTCCAGCACATTATAAAGTCAGTGTTCAGAATCCCCAAATGTGGTCTGGCAGCAGAGTAAGATTTTGGCTGCAGGAATTTCTAACCCTTTGTTGCTTTTGGTTTTGCTAATGCTAAATTAACTGGTCCCTTCTTACTGTTTCTTCATTTCTGTAATTTCCTTCTCTCAGTTGTCTACATTTCCAAATAACCCTGCTTATGTTTCCCTTCATCACTACTTGCGTTCGTGCAAGAACTGTGCTTTGGTTTGCTGAAGTAGCCCAGAGATTCAGTACATCAGCTTGTTGCTTTTGAAGGGGTTTTTAAGCATTCTGTGGAGAGCTGGAAGGCTGTGATCCTTTGAGTTCGGAAAGAAATGAAGATGGGTGGCAGCAGGATTATCTGTGTTTACTAGGCATGCTTTAAATATGACATCAGACTGAAACTCGGAATAGTTAATGCTACTAATGTTGAAACTGGACAAGACCTCTGCTCGTGATACAGGTGTTCAGAATCATGTGTCTGGTGTAGAGTCAGATGACTTTGCCTTCGGGCAAGTTTTCATAATGCAAGACTTTTATACTCCATAGTTATGTATTACAGTTGTTCACATCTGCAGAATGATTCCATGAAACAGGAAGTTTAGGTATGCAACAGAACCATTTTATTCCTTTCTGCTTAAGCACTGAATCTGTAGGGCTGCTTGGGACCAGACCTTGATAAGAGAAGCTCTTTGAACAAGCATTTTATTTCAAAATACTAAATCTGGGAAATACTGCAGACAAATATTCAGAAACTGTTAATTCCATGCACTTCAGATGAGACTTGAAGTATTCCTCAGTGGAATCAATCTCCAGAAATTATCCATTAAATGTGAAATCTTGAGTTTTGCTTGAGGAGAAATTGTAACTGATTTTAAAAACTACACAGTAGGAACTCTGTAATTATGTGTAAGTTGATTCGGGAATGAAAGGAAAAAAATGTTTAAAACTTGTTTTTCTCTTCTTCCCATAGGTGGCTGATGATGGTTATGGTGTTTCTTATATTATCTTGGATGAAAACTCCATCCATTTCCATGTCTCCAGCAAACTGTCCTGTTCTGAGACGGTAAGTCAGTCCTTTCCTGTGACTTAATAAATCTGTTCTGATGTCTGCTTATAAAACTGTTTTCTATTCGTTGTCTAAAAAAATTGCAGTAGAACATGCAGCATGCTGTTACAGTGTGTGCTCTCTTTCTCAACATACGCTGGTTTTCTGGATTTTTTTGTTCCCACTTCTAGAAGTGTAATAGTTTCATGAACCAAGGATACCATATTCTATTGCTCTTATACTTTCAAGCATAAAGAAAACATGTGGCCCAGGGTCATCTTTACACATGTGTACTTCCCTGGAACTCATGTAAAATGACTTATGTGTCCCATGAACAGTAAGATGGGCATGTTTTGGGTTTTGTTATTGCGGTTTTGCTTTGATTTGTCCCTGGCTGCACTGGAAAGACAAAGTGGAATGTATGTTCCCTATTTAAGTCTTCTTGGTTTCAGTAATAGTGAAAGAAGCTGGCCTATAAGTTGCCATCTGTGCTTGAGGAAACATAGTTAATAAAAAATTTATTAGAATGATACCCATTATTAGAATAGAGTAGATGTCATCTATTCAGTCTGTCCTGCTGCTGTGGAGGCCTGCCCTAAGTGAGCTTCAATTCATCCTTCCCCTTCGTGTTTTTATGACTTTAATAAACACCTTGAGTTTGTTCAGGGTTACAGAGCTGAACCAGTTCTCCTCTTTTGACCTTAACTTGTCTGAGAGATCATGGTGCCTCCGGTTAATTATTAAAGATTAGGAAATACAGCTTTGTTTTTTTCATAGTTGAAATTGTTCTTCAGATGCCTGTTAGCTTATATTTTAAATTTCTCTGTATTCTTTGTACTTACTAGACAAGTACATGGTCCATACAGAAAAGGAAGCATTTCATTTGAGTGGCCTTGATATTAGTAGGGTGTTTGTAGTAGGTCCTGCAGTTGTAGCTGAGTCTAAATTTGTAATCTTATTTTTCTTTCTTCTACCATTCGTCTAGCACTTAGAATAAACAGAACAAGTTCCTAGTTTGTTTACACGTGGAAAATTGTTGTTTTTATTTTCAAAACTTCATGTAATTTTTCAGTGGCAAGTGATTCAGGATTTTGATAGAAACTCAAATAAAAAACATTTTTCTGCTTTTTTAGTACTTCATCATATGTCATACGCTTCCTGAACAGTCCTTTGTTTTCTGAAAATCAGCTTTTGCAAAATCTTGTATAAAAAGCAATATGAAAACCCAGCAATTTTTAAAGTGACAAAAGCCTGCACATGTATCTGATTTCAAAAGGATATTATCGCAGTTCTGTCTGTAGGGAAGTAAATGCATAATTAAAAACTCATTAGTCATTAATAGCATAAACCTGGATTAATTCGTATAGTATTGTATGGTAAAATACATGCCCAAATTCCACAAGCTCCAAAATTACAAATTGTTAAAAGGTTTCTTCTTTTACTTGAAAAATCACTGTTGATTGACAGTAGAAGCATTTTGTTTTGTTTTTTGTTTGTTTTTAAAGGATTCTCATCGTTTTGGAAAAAACATCCAAAAAGCAATGGTTGACATCATGGGTTTATTTAACCCTGGGAAAAACTGTACAAAGTGAAACACGTTCTTGGTGCCAAGCAATCTCCTCTTGTTGGGATGAGAACTCTTCTGGCAGAGAACAAGGGCAAGGTTTGTCAAGCAGTAGCTGACGAAGAAACTGAGTCAACACCTTCTTGATCACCTGTAAAGGCTGTAGTAGTGTATTAAATGTTTCTCTTTTTTTGTTTTGTTTTTGTTTTTTTGGTTTTTTTTACAGTAGTTTGGAAGAGTTTATTTCCACAATGGATGATTTTTGAAATCTTGTATGTTTATAGGGATGAAGAGTAGTATCATTGCATGAAGTCATGTATATTCTAACTTCTACAGTTTCCTCTAAATTTGTATACACTTGCTCTTTTTTCTTTTTTTAACTTAAATGGGTTTACTTGTTTCCAGAATCAAAGGGATAAAACAACACTGACTTATATACTAGAAAAGGTTAGATTTGCTATGTATTAATAGCAGTCTGTTCTTCATTGTATCTACTGCTTTATGTAAATGAGTGACAAAACTTGTGGCCGTTTGCCTTGTTTGTTTTTTTTTTTTCTTTTAGAGGTAAATTCTGGAAAACATACCAAAAAAAATCCCTGCTGCAACCCACCCTAACATACTAAGTTGTAGAAATTTTATGGGTTTTGGGGAAACAAAAATACAACCCACCCATTGGGTAGCAAAATATGTCACCTCTTTAGCAGGTATCACATTTTTCTTATTGCTTACAGGCATCTTTGCAACACTGATCTTATTTCTGTATAAATGAATGGACCTGTGTGCTTGTTCATGCAAGTGCCTTAGAAAAACGAAGATCCTTAACCTAGGAGAAAAGCATATGCTGGGAGTTGATTTTACATTGTTTTAGTGATGAAGGAAGTGAAGTAGCAGTAATGCAGATCTGGTTTTCGAATGACCAGTTAGGATGCTGTGGCATAAGTGGACTCGAATATGCTGCCATGTGATGCAGTTAGGTTTAAAGCTCCAGTGAAAGCTCCCATCTTCAATAGCAAAGATCAGTCCCCATGTAGCGCAGGACTAACTTTGTTTCAGATTTACAGATGATTGCATGTTTGTGTTGGTGAATGGTATTGGTGGTTGCTTGAGATAAGAGTTTCTGCATCCCAGGAATGTCAGCTAAATGCAGTGTGTTGGATGGTCTACAAAGCGAGGCTGTCTGTCCAGGCAATTGCAATTTGCCTGCTTTCAGCCTGGAAGGACCACTACTACATTGCCAACCATCTGCATGAGAAGGGCAAACTATTAAAGCCATGGAAAATAGCTCCAGAATGAGAAAATTGTGTTCTTAAACCCTTCCTGGGAGGCGCCTTTGATCAAGTAGTTTCTAAAGGATACAAGGGGGGGGGGGGGGGGAAGCTATTTCACTCAAAAAGGAGCATGATGGGTCCCAGTGCAGAAATAAAACGGCTGCTACCAAATGGAGTAACTTTGTGCATGATGCTTCTCTTCCCCAGGCCTTATAGGTGTGGTAACTTTTTACTTTCTGCAGTGTAGTAAAGTGTACTTGTTAACACAACAATTTTTTTTATTTTTACTCTTTTGTGTAAGGTACATGGTTAGGATTGCAGGGCACCCTGCTCCATAACTATGCTGAGTTTAGAAGGCCCTCGGGGTGGATATAAAACTTCTCATTAGTCTTTGAATGTTTTCTGGCCAGTATTTCTAACTTTCTATGCCTCCTCATGTTGATTTTCACTCTGATCTCACTATGAAAACACCTGTATATGTATGTTTTGAGGCAGGAACCCTCAAAACCCAAGATGCATACATAAGCAAGTGCATGCTTGCAGAAATGCAGGAATCCGCACAGGAGCTGATCAGAGAGACTCACTATTTGTTTAGGGCACAGTGCGTGGGAAAGGATGCTTTGAAATGAGCCTTGCTGTGCATGGCAGGCCTGGCATTGATCAAACTACTGCAACAGTTTCAGAGCCATCTCTTTTTGGAGCTGCAGAAGTGTAATGCACTGGGGGGTCGGTGGGTTTCTGTTAGGTGGTTTTGTTTGTTTGTTTGTTTGTTTGTTTGTAATTGACCACTGACCAATCTGTGCTTAAATTAACATTAGGGCATATTAGCTTGTAGGATTTTCTTTTAAAAAAAAGTTTAGATTTGACTCTCAGGTTTTAAGTGTTTCTAGTCTAATTGTAGTTCCTGCAGTTACCAATGCAATTTTACATTCTTGGAGAGTAAGCATAATTGGCACAGAAAGCTGGTTTTTATTGTAAATGTTTAAAACATTTTGTGTTGTTAAATGTATCTTTTTAAATTTTGGAATAGATCATAATTTCTAAACAGGTAATATTTTATTTCTTTTTCTTTGAAATGTCAGCAGCATGTAAATAAAATACGCTTTTTGGATGTAAATCTTAGAAATCCACAGTGAATGTAGGTTATTAATAAATAATTTAAATCTTGATGTTCAATATTGTGTACATACAGTAAAACTGCTTGGGGTTTTTTTGCTCAAAGCCATAGGAATGTAACTGAAATTGCTTAGATTTGAATGAATCTTCTAGTACAGTGTACTTTATTGTAAAGTAAAATGTTCATATTCCAGCAAAACTACTAATTTGTTACTAAGACCTGGAATCATTAATTCTCAATTAGTGATTTAAGAGCTCAAAGCTGGGGTTGAGTAGGTGGTAAGAGTCACGTTGAATGATAATAATTTTTTCTTCTTATTAAATAGCATTAGAAATTGGTGAAATACCTCAAATGCATATTTTTCAAATTTATTATTTCAGCTGTTTCATGGCAGAAATTAGGAAAGCATTAAGTCCATTTAGAGGATACCATTCTTCAGGATTAATACCATACCCAACTGAATATTCTTTTAAGGATTGAGTCTTTTGAGGAACTAAGGAGGTGTGTGCTTGACCTTGAAAATCATGGTTCTAATTCAGCCTTTGTACCACTTGTGTTCTCATGTAAAATATATTAATTTAAGCTAAAGGTGGTTTTTTTTATCTTGTTTAGTTACTCTACATCTATTGTTGGTTATTTACATCCAACACTTTGTCTCTATTTTCTACTTTCCTCTGTGACTTCAAAAAATGAAATAAAATTTCACAATTACCACTATTTTGTACAGTGTTTAATGTAGTTTTGTCTTCTGCCCAGCGGCTCCCGTGCTACAGTTTCTGGACTTGTGAAATCATTGCTGTTAAATCCAGTTAGGAACAGTAGTAATGGACTATTCAGTTCATTTTAGTCGTGGTTTAAACATGTCTCGCTAGTTAATAGGGAACGTGTTAATGAACAGTTCTCCCTTTCAGGTTCAGTAGAAAGAAGAAACAATATAGATCTTTTCTTCAGATGACCTTTTTTTCCTGAGCTTTAGATAACTGCAGGAATGTTTCTGTTTAAGTCTGTCTGCAAGCCAGCACTGGTTTGATTTTTACAGTGAATAATCCACAGAACGGGAACGGTAAGGCAGTGGGCAACCATTTCAGGTACAAAAAGTTCTCATTGTTAAAATGCTGTTTGTCTAATCTGAAGATTCCCAGTAACTGAAAACTCCCTTGGAATTTCATTATAACAGGACTACTTTGAGACTGTTGATGAGGATATTTATTTTTTTACCCTTTAAAGGTTCACGTGCTGGTTTTTGAAGTGCTCTTTAATAAAACAATCTACAAACAAACAAGAACCCAACACACACAAACCCCACCATACTGTTGTGTGTGATAACCCATTTTCACAGCCATTTAGCTTGCTGCTTTCCTGGAGTTTTCATCCTTTGCTGCATGAAAGAACATGGTGTTTTCAATGTCACACTTCATCTCTTAGATACTTTTCATTTCAGATTGTATTTGAAACATCTCTCACCAAGACCGGATTCTGAAGTTGTAAATAAGTGTGTTCAATCTAAACAGAAGTACTATAGAAACTTTCTAGGTGCAGCAAACACTTCCCTTTGCCTTTTGTTTTTTAGGATAGCAAGCATAAACCGAAAGTATTAGAATAAAAAAAACCCCTCAGTTGTTAGATGAACCCTTTGAGAGGGGAGGAAAAAGAATAGGAGAGGTTTTTTTGTTTGGTTGGTTGGTTCTCTCTGACTTCATTGGCTGCAGACCCAGAGCCCATGGACTTGAAGATTGTAACAAAAAAACTTTATTCTGATTTTTTCTTGAACTAATAGTGCACCACCTTATGGATGAGAGGTAGCTTGAAATTGTTTCGGGTGTCTTTAGGCTGCTGTGTTGGATTTTTAACACATTGTATTTCCTAAAAATGAAAACATTAATATATTAAAATGTAAAGTCCACATTCAATTTCTGCTTTCAAGAAATGGGCATAGGTAGTAGCCTGATAGGTTCTCTAACTCTTGAAACCTTCGTGGCATCAGGGTGACAATTTCAAGATTTACACAGTGAGTTGTAGAAAGGGACTCTAAGGGCAGTAACTTGAAGCCAGCTTTTTTCCCAGAATGGTTGAGGTTGGAAGGCACCTCTGGAGGTTATCTGGTCCAACCAGCTGGTTGCCTAGGGCCACATTCAGATGACTTTTTGAGTAACTCCAAGGATGGAGGCTCCAGGTGCCAGTGAAGCCAGTGTTCAGTCACTCTCACAGTGAGAATGCCTGAGGTTCAGAGGGAAACTCCTGAGTTTCAGTGTGTGCCAACTGCCTGTTGTCCTCTAACCCTCTCCTTGTAGGAGGAATGCTCCAATTCTGTATTGATTTTCATGGCCCCACGTTGGACTCTCAGCAGCCTGTCCACCCCTCTCCTTCTGAGGAGCACGGAGCTGGACACAGTGTTCCAAGTGTGGCCTCACCAGTGCTGTGTAGCACTTCTGCAGGGATTAGAGCAATTAACCTCTAATTTGGTAGCAGGGTCCTGGTTAATCTTTGACTTCTTGCAATGTGAGTTAATTTCCAAGGGAACTTCAATAAATACAGAAGGGACAACAACAGAAAACAGGCCATGCCTGTGCTCTGCCACTGCTCCTGCCTGGACATGGCATTCCGACAGGGACCCCACTCCCTTACCCGCCCTGGTGTGTGACAGTCCCTGCCCACCCAGGGGACAATGAATTGCCTGGGGCAGAACCAGGGGTGTGCCCTCTGCTGAGCACCTGGCACGGACCCCAGGTGGGGCTCGTCACCTCCCCTTCTGCCCTGGACATTGGAGTGAGGAGCAGGAGGGCATCCAAACCCTCCCTATCTTGCCCTGCACAGATCCTGGTGCTGGTAGTGGTTGATGTATATGGGGCAGAGGGACCTGAATCTTCAGAGAGCTGCCGTATCCTGGTCTAGTTGGGGGCCCGTGTTGGCTTAGCCTACATCCAGAAATAACAATGATGAGAGTGCAGGTGGATATTGACCTGTCTGTTCAATGGTGACCTTGCGTTACTCTGGGTAGAGGTGCTTTGGCTTGCATTGTTGGCAGCTGGCAACAGTGACATGGAGAGGGCAGATGGGGTTTGGTCTTAATGCTCTACATCCCTGGGGTCACAGCACCAAGCCTGACAGAGTTCAAGGAATTTTAAGTTTGAACTGTGGCTGTTTGTAGCAGGGCACTGAGGTTTCCTTTGAGAAGCTCTCTTGAAACAATTGAGCGCACCGGTTGACGTCTTTTCCATGTAAATGTTTTGACAAACAGTGCTGGTCTCAATTTTAAAAGTCAAGGGCATTTTAAAAAACCCTGAAACTCACAAGAATCACTGAGTTGATTTTCCCTTGCAGCGTCCCCCGGAGGTGCCAGGCTGAAGCCCGGTGGAAGCTGCAGGGTTGCCTGTGCAGGAAGGCTCCTGTCACAGAAGTCACTGCTGCACTACCCAGCCCAGCGTGTTTTCCAAGTGGCATTTCATCCTGAGATGCTGGAAGTGCGTTGTTGACATTTACCTTAAGTGGTTTGGTTTTCTTCCAGATTTCAGGTTAGTTACAGTTTAAAAGTATCTCTAGCTTGGAAGGTTGTTTACTCACATGCTCAATGTTATCAGTAGTTCTTTAATAATTGAGACCTTCAGTCTTTTGCACTGTTAGTAAGATTTAAAAGACTGGTGGAAACCTCTAGTAATAAAGATATGATTAAGGTGCAACAGTTGCTTTCTTAAAAGTCAAGTTGAAGATAATGAAAGTTTGTTAATCTCTGCACAAGGGGCTAAAAACGAGATTTGGAAAAATCTGTCTGACCAGCTCGCTTCCTAATGTCCTTACAGTTCATCACACTACATATGCGTGTTTCCTTAATCTGCCCTGTTTTTTGAAGGTATTAAAACAAAATTCTGATCAGCTTATAATTTTATTGAAATAAAGAAAGCTAATTTCCGGGTTTTACTTGCTTGCATACCTTCCTAAACTGCTGTCTTTTTATATAAAGGGGGAGCACAGCACACACAGGTGGAGAGCAAATTGTTGAGTTCAATCAATCTAAATTTTAGTTTGAAACTAGAAAACAGTTGTTTTCTTTGTTCCTTTTTCTGTTCATGGTTTGGTTTT
Source organism: Acropternis orthonyx (assembly GCA_035583155.1). NCBI lineage: Eukaryota > Metazoa > Chordata > Aves > Passeriformes > Rhinocryptidae > Acropternis > Acropternis orthonyx. The sequence continues at coordinate 19,133,495 of JAWWEU010000158.1, read as the reverse complement.
GAAAATACAAATGCAGTTACTAAGTAGGATTCTATTATTAGTTGTAAATGCATTAGATCTGCACCAGAACTGTATACTGAACAGAAAAAACAGAAATACTATTAAAGGTACATAATACTATAATGCTGAATAGGCTGCAGCATTTATGTGCTTAATCATGTCATGAAAATGTATATAACTTCACATTTTAAAGGTTGCTTTGTCAGAGTTTTTTGTTTATTCATTTGGCTTTTTAAAAAGGAATCATTTAATACATAAAATAGTTACAAGTGAAAAATTATTTTCTGGAAGTGTTTGTATCATTCATACCTCCAGTTGCAGATAAGAATAAATGGTTTTGTTTTGAAGACAACAAAGACCCATACTGAAGTCTGTTTTTCCAAACAAGTCTGTTACAAATTAATATTAAACACTTCTTTCTCAAGAATATAATGTTGTAGTGACATCAAAACCTTTTATTGATGCTGAATGGAGTTCTTGATATAAAACACTGATCTTTTTATAAACAAGACATGCTTTATTTTGTGTACTACAATACTTCGGTGATATCTGTCAATTGCCTCAGCCTAGTGCTCCTGTGTATGATGAAACAGTAAGTGTGCATGCAAGGTTTTATTGTTATTGAAAGAATCTGTCTAACCGTTGAATGTCTAAGATGGGATTTATTCTAAGTGCCAGAGGGTAAAAAAGATGCTTTCGAACACTGTTCTATCTGATTGCCTCACAAAAGAAAGGAAAAGAAAAGTCCCGCTCCATGGGTTTCCTCCACTGGTGCCTTATGGAGGAAGGCAAAAGAGCATCTGCAGTTCTTGCCTCCTGTTCCTCAAGGATCACATCTAGGTGGCTCCTGTCTGCACTTGGCAAATCCTGGTTCCAGTTCAGGAGAGTCGGGAAGTGACCTGCTCCTAAAGGCACCCCGAACACGACCTGCCCTGTGGGGCTGCGCCGAATAACCGCGGGCAGCTGATCAGTGCTTGAGCCTCTTTCTCGTGCACAGAGGAGAGAAAAGAACAGAGCTGGGAATGCAAATCTGGCTTTAACATCAGCATTCCCTGCCTGTAGAGAAATGTTCTTTGCAACTTAATTAGTATCTTAAAATTCTTTGATTTTCAAATGCAAATTCCTAAATAGGTGAAAGACAGATTATAGAAATTCAGGTATTTCATGAAAGATGTTTCTGAAAGCTACTGGAATTTTATAAAGAGGTTTTTCAAGGTTGTCCATTTGGTGTTCAAAGTATATGACGAGGCTTCATCTGGAAGTGTGACTTTTGTGAAGATGACACTGTAATGAGTTAATAGATTGGCACAATTAGTGAAAAATTGGTTTTCAGCAAATGCAAATGGCACCATATCTATGATGCAGTGCCATAACACAGTAGCTCGTTTTGGAACAATATCATTTACTGGTATAGGTGAATTTGCAGTCCAGTCTCAGATGACTGCTTCTTACTTACACTGAACCCCAATTATCCTCAGCCAGGTTATACAATTGAAGATGGATTCTTGTTTTACATAATTTGCTGTGACTATTGCCTAACTTCCTCAGGGCCAGTAAGAAATCGGATGATGCTTCGTGATGTTGGAGACAACTGAATGCCATTATTGCTGTGAAGTATGTTTCTGTCTCTTGTTATTCTTCAGGAATATTTTTACTTGAAATATAAACAAAAGTCATTCCGCCATTCACAAGTAAATTAACATTCTCAGTATTAGATTTGAATACGATCCTTACTTCAAAATGCATGATTTATGCACGTAAATTTTAAAATTTATTGTGTTTGCTTGGAATTTAAAGTAGATTTCAAAACATGTCTGTTATGATTTAAAACTTTTTATTTCAGGCTGAGGTAAGAGGCATTTAGAAACATTATCAAGAATTGCCAAGACACAGCAATTTTTCAGAGTTCACATGCTGATGACTCTGCCTGCATTGCACAGTGTAGCGGAGGAATCCAGATGTTCACACAAATTATTCCAACCCTGTGGTAATTACATGCTGTAATTGATAGCAAAATTATATGCTAGAGAAAATTAACTAATTTGTACTGTGCTAGCATTCAAAGTCCCACTTAGTAAGAGCCATATCAAGACTAATAAGGCAATCTCTTCCTTAGACTCAAAATATAAATTTTATCTAGCTGTAGTGCTAATTTTTATATATATGTATGCATGTATATGTATTTATAACATGTTGCTTGCTATTTAATGTCTGGAAAAAATAAAAAAACCTACTATGTGAGGATTACTTCATCCAAAGCAAAAGTCTCAATTTAAAAGCACTGCTAAATAAATCAAATGAAACATGAGCAGTTACAATGGCATGTTGAGGAGCTACAATGTTAGATCTCAATAGGTGCTTCCAAAAAGATTAAAATTAAGGGACAGAATGCAAACATCTTAATGCTCAACGACCCATTTCTTTGAGAGATTCCAGTCTGTGATTTTGAAGCTTTATAGGACAGGTGGTATTCTTGTGAAAGCCTATCTATGTGCTTGGAATTACAGTTTCTGAGATCAAAACTAATCATTAGTTATGGATTCCAGGTTATCTGCCAGTTGGAAGTAGGTGCTCAAATCCTGTGTATGAGCAGTTGTGGCACACAAAACCTAAAAGTAGTTCCTCTAATTCCTGAGCAGCATGCCCATAATAATTACCTTCAATTGGGCACAGTATAAATGAAAATTACCTCTACTCTGTCATAGTTTATCATAGGTTCTTGATGTGCAATTCCATGTGGTTTATGTTCTGAAGCAGCACAAGGGGAGATGAGTCAAAGCTAATGTAGGTACCACCACTTTATATTTTACTTCATTTTTTACTTGAAAAATTACTAGGCCCTCCAGTACAATAATAATGATGTAATGGATATGTTGAAATTATTGAAAGAGAGATTACTTTCCATATAAAACATTTAAGCACAAGCCCCTGCATACATTTGCATTTACCCTCGTTTGCCACCAAGTGACACTGTTCCTCTAAAAATGAAGAGCAGCATTGAGTGCTATGGGTACGCTTTGGACTTGGATTCAGAATGTCTCAATCATATTTAGACAATTATGTGAACTTAAAGTGCCATCGGTTGCTAAAACAAAGTGATTTCTGAGGTCCTAAAGCTAGTGCTATTTAGATGGAGTAGCACATTTTCACTTAACCATCAAAAAAGAATTCGAGTGTATTTTAGTTTTAATTTACAGAAATATTTCTTTACCTAAATATAGCTCCCTCAAAAATATTTTACATGCTTTGTTACATTATTTATTATTTTAATTTTGTATGGTCTTTTATTTGGATGGCAGTGCCAAAGCAAAGCTGTTTAATATTAGGTAGCATACAAGCAGAGATACTGCTCTCAGTAGCCACGGGTGCTGAGTGTGACTCTGCAAATGCTCCAGGGCTGGACCCTGACTGCTCGTACTCGTCAGAAGCCACCAGAAGAGTAAACCAGGCATATTCGAGTTAATGGTCACGTTCCTTTATAAAACTCAGACTCTCATTCCTTTGCTGCAATGCTAGGGAAGAAAAAGCTGATAAGGAATGTGATGACATATCTTTTTAATTTTTTTATTTGCTTGAGCTTTCTTTTTTATTCATCTTCACAGCAAGTAAAAGAATTAGAATACAAAATTAACAGTTTCTAGGGAGTATTCAGCTTCAGAGTTAAGTTGTCCTTTGGTTTCCTTTGTTTGTTTTTTTTCCCCTTTCCTTAGATGGAAAGGAACTAAAAACAAGTTTAAGGTTCATCTTGTAATCTTACAATGACTTACAATGTTGGCTTGTTTCTGCATAAGCTTGGGTGCTCCTGTATTTTCTGCACTTCCTACACAAAGACTTACTCTGACAGCTGTGGTTTTCACCATGGGTTTTTAGTAATTTCTTTTCATAAGCTGAAGACCTCCGTTGCACAGAACTGTGGAAATTTGTGTAATAAAAACTCAGGATAAATGTATTTATTTGTTTCTGATATCCTTCTTATCAAAATCTTTTAAGTCTATGGTATTTGAATCTAGATGTACTTAATGTCATAGAGCAAAAGCATCCTCTGCTGAAATTCCCAGCTAACAAAACGGTGGTGGATTCTTCTATTGGGGATATTTTCATCTGGTGAGGTTTTTATTCTTGGCTTCTTTTGCAATGAGAAAGAAAAACTGGTAGAAAGAAAACTTCTAGGTCCTTCAGTGACACTGTTTATTGTGCAGTAGGTTTAGATTAAAAACTGAATTGTAGGAAAAACTGCTACCAGCGGACAGACAGCCTCAGGTGTGTGGGGTTTTTTTTAATGAACAAAAGAATTTGAAAATATCAGTTTGCCTGCACGCTTAATGCAAGAAACATTTATGCATAAGTGAAACTTTACACACTGTCTGTGTAAAATTTACACATTGGTCTCCTCTCTTCGGGTGAGTATCTTCCTCACAGATGGGGACAGCCCCATAGTACCTGTACTGGGGCAGGCCTTGCCTGTCCAGTTGTGAACCCTTGTATTTGGTATTACATAGATCATGTTATTTCTGAGAACCATTTTCAGACCCTTCTGGATGTGAAGGAAAGTGTATTGACTTCTACCAAAAGAAAGGGAATATTTTCTTCCCTTAGGATGTTTTACACGTTTTTCTGGTAATTCAAGTTTCTTAGTATCAATGCAATTGTACTGCTCATTTGACTCAAAAGCATTTAATTATCTGTTAATTGTTATGTTTATGAATCTAATTAGCATGTGTTTAGGCTGTATTTTTAACACTAATGGAATTCCTTTTATAGTATTTAATTGCAGATCATTTTTAAATAAGAAGCAGACACAACCCCAGTGTGAGAGGTGAGACAGCTTTGCAGCTGCACAATTTCTAAGCTGAATGACTAAGACCAGACCTGTCCCAAGCAGCAGCAGCTGGGGGATAGAGGGAATTTACAGGTTGCTTATTCTGTTTCTGGTGGGTCTCTGAGGCCACATTCGTTGAGCAGCACCAATATTGGTGTAAAAAAAAGTAAAACCAGTATTTATTGTTTCAAAACAATGTAAATTTTGAAGTCACTGTATGAGTGAGATAGGCATAATGAAATTAATATCAATTTGATCATAAAAAAATACACAATGCTAGAATGTGAAGAGTTTACACTGAAGCAAGTTTCTGGTGAAAGCAACATCAGCAGTGAAAGAAAAGGAGTGTCAAGAGACCAGTAGATGGGCCCTTTGGGTTGTTCCTTAAACTTGTGTTGCTTTCTGTAGGACAGCCAAAGCCTTAGGGTTCTGGAATCTTTGAATTCCTGCTCCCATATGCAGTGTAATATTCCTTTATCCATGGGCTCCGTGCCACCAATAGTGACAGTCAGTGAAAGTCAGAACTCCTTTGTTAAACACTGAATCACAGTTGCTCAGGTGTGCTTAAAAACATTTCTTTGGCCTTCTCATAATGTAACCCTTTTTGTTTAAGGCCTACCTTGACAGAAACTCAGAAGCTTTCAGACTGGGAAAAAGAAACTAGGAGGAAAAAACAAAGGATGTAATTGGAAGATTTATTGTGACTCAGGTGAACTTTCCTCTTATCGGTTACTGCGTTAACATTAACTTTATTCTGTAAATTCTGTAACTAGCAGAAGATAAAAAAGAATCACTTGCCTTCTTTTGTTATATTTTTCATCATCAAACTTTCTCAGCATAGGAGGCAAAGTCTTTTTCTTGTCATTTCTGTAAAGAACTGAATCTGGCTGAAGCTGAGCAGCTGAAATGATTTGTCCTTGTACAAACGTTCACAGCTATTCCATGGAAGACAAACCTGTTTTGATTGCTCAGTTTATTGATACTGTTGGTCTTGCTCTGAGTGTCCAAGCACATCTGGAATAAGTCCCTGGTGGTACAGCTCAAATGGTTGTTCAAATGTATGTTCAGTTTAAAATTTATATAATTTTTATTCTAAGTATTCTACACTTGCCAGGATAAAATTATGTGTTCTTCTATTTGCAAATGCATTGGTTGCAAAAGTCTTGAAGAAAGTCCAGATGAATAAAAGTATCTGAATGTGCAAAACTGCAGGGACCATGGAATTAGTGAAGGAAACAGCCCAGTTTTGACTTCAGCATTCAAAATGTTACCAAGATTGAAGAAAGGTGAATATTTGGAAATAGCATTCATAATTCATTGGTCTGATTTCATTAAGTGTTTGTATAACCATTATCATAAGTATCTAATAAATAGGGACTAAAAGGATAGATGGCTTATATACAAGGAATCACTTCACATAACACTTGCTGTATTGTTTCTATAAATTAAAAAAATACCTAAAGCCTAGACTATAACTATCACTTACGAATATAACACACAGAGTTCAGGGATATATGTGTCAGTTCTGCTTAGAAAACAGCAGTTGCTTATGTATTGATCATATATTTCATTCGACCTTTTCCCACCCTTAGCTACTTTATATCTTTCCTTCAGTTTCTCTCTTCTTGAATTTTTCCATGTGCAGGCATTCATTTCTGACAAAACCTTGACCAAAGAAGTATTGAGAAAAGTATGTGATTAATGTTTGTGATGTTCAATTAATAAACATTTTAATATTTGTGCTTCTTTTCCACCTCTTCTTCCTTTGGTCCAGCTCCTGTCAATTTTATGTCTTGGCAATTTGGATTGTAAAATGTTCTAAGACCAAACTGTCCTGATGTTGTTGTGATTTCTAACATAGGTGCAGCCTGATCTCTTGTTTTGGTTGGTTTATGATCATTTACCTAATAAATGCAAGCACCTGTTAATAAACAATTAAAATTCATTAAACCATCTCTTAATTGATTTTAGAGAGCTTTGCTCCAGGCTCTAAAATTTTGAGTTTCCATACATAATTTTCTTTGCTTCTCTGCATGAACCATTACCTTGAAATTTTTACCTTAATTCCATTTTTAAAATGCTTTCTGGTGTTTATTCCTAGTATATTTTAATAATTGCTTCTATTGGCAGTGTATTGATGGGGTAGATGGTGGAATAATTTCATTGACTTCAGCTGAATTCTTTCTGAATTGTGCTGGGGTAAGTGAAACCAGCACCACACTGCATTTTTCTGGGTAACCTAATACCATAGGAAGTTTGGCATATTTTTGACTAATACAGATCTTCCCTGTAGTTAGGACTTTCTGGGCAGAATCTGCAGTCTTTACCTAGTCTTTAAAGCAAGTTTAATTTGAAATTACTTTATTGGATGTTTATGTGGGGGGAGATTTAGTAAAAAAATGAGTAAAAATTTGCTATCTTAGTTTTGTTATTTTATGAATTGTAATACAATTCCATTGTAGACAAATCTGCTACGTAACAGATCAATATTCTAAGTTTAGCTTTGAGTCTCCTCTGTTTTGGCAAAAGCATTTATGTTGTCTTCAAATTTAGTCTTTTTTTGAGAACAAAGCACTCTTGCCAGTATGCTTGGTATTTAGTGCTGGAAAATAAAACCACAGCAGGCTTTGTTCACCATTGTATTTGTTAGACATATGAGCCTCATAAAGAAGAGGAAGAAGATGACCCTCTTTTTAATCCTATTGTAAAGTACAAGAGCTTGAGCTTGGAAAATCTTTTATGTGCATAGCATTTAGGATTGAAATTTGCTGAATCCCACATTTGCAATCCAGTTTCCCTTAAAGGCTGCAATTGCTTTTGTTTAATTTTCCTTTTTTCTTATGTGGACATTTTCTCTGTGACATTTCTTCCTCTTCTCACTGTTAAGGTAGTAGCAGATTTTCTTTCCTCTAACAAAGTAAGCTGTTTCCTGACATGTTTCTGGAAAGGAAAAAAAACCAAATTACCATATAAATGTATTGACAGATAATATAAAAATTGATGATTTGGGGTTTAGAAATTACGCTAAATTAAAAATATATTCTTAGATGTTTTGTTCATTTATGCTTAAAATATTAAAATTATTCTCTATGTCATATTGATACATGAAAAATTCTCGTCAGTGCAGCAGATGAGACTGCAAGCTATTTTAAAATTTCTTTTAATACAAGGGAGGGGTTTTTATTACTGGTGGTTGATATGTCAGTGGATTGCATTTTATATCTTTGTCTTCAAGAACAGCTGCTGGGGGTTGCTGAAGGCCACAGGGGAAAGTGGATTCTCAAAGTGCTCTGTAAGTCGTGTGGCCCCATCTGTACCCCTCAGCCCTTCCTGGGCCCTTCAGTTCCTAGGATGCTTTCTCTTGGTTTTGGAATTAATACCTACATAAAGGCACCATCCTAAAAAGCATTTGTCCCCAGGGAGGGTTACTGTGAGCTCAGAAATCAGAAGAGCCCACAGAGGCTGTAGGGTCCGTGGGCACTCCCTAAGGAAGCAAAGCCTGAAGAAAAGCCTGTATGGCTGAATCATACCTTGAAATAAAATCTTAGAAATCAACTCACTAAAATTCCCAGTAGGGATGAGTTTCAGTGAGATTAACGCTAGTAAACAAGAAGCTGGGGTTGGGGCTAGTGACAGACATGGATTAGGGTAGAAATTAAGAACAGAAATGAAAAATAAAATCTAAAATTATCGCAGGAGTAGTAGAAGATAAATACATTGGAAGAGGAGCTGGTAGAATTCTTGAAAAACTGAATTACTGAATTCCATGTAATACAATCTCAGCTTCAGATGCATCTTAATTTGAATACACACAGCAGGAGACAATGCCATAATATAAATTGTCAAGTTACTCCACCAAAATGATGAGCTCAAAAGTTGGGGGGGTAGGGGAGAGGAAGAAGAAAAATCAGAAACTTTTGACTAGTCAAGTGGTGGGAAAATAATAAAGAAAGAGGAAATCATGAGGAAAATTTAAAAGAGATAATTCAGAGGATTAAAATGTAATCAGAGTGGGAATGGCAAGAAATTTCTACTGCCCAAAATGAAGGTAGGAGTGCACAGGGGAGAGAGAAACAGCACGGTAAGGGACGTGAATGAGGAGACACAAGCTCCAGCTTTGAGCCCTCATCTCTGCCAAAGGCTCTGTAAATAATGCTGAGCCTTTCCCCAGGGTGCCAGCGAAGAAGCCTTGAGGGTAAGTTTCTTCTGCATTTCCCATGTAAATGTTGATGTCACTGTATAAATGAGATGGGCATAAATGAAATTAATATCAATTTGGTCATAAAAAAAAATACACGGCAATAGAATGTGAGGAGTTTACACTGAAGCAAGAAAAACCCAGCTGCTGGATGTAAAAAGCTGAAATTAATTACCTTTTTCATTATAGAGAGGTATAACCAGTGTGATTTAACATTTTTTTTTGTATTTCAGATGGTACAAATTCAGTCTGTAAAAGTGTAAAAACACTCCCAGGCTCTGTGGTGACTAGAACTGTAATTATATTCTGAAAAAAAAAAAAATACAAAGCAGTATTTGGTAATATATAATGTAATAGACGAGCCTGGCAGAAGCAATGTCTACAATTGTTACCAAACTGCAAACCTCTCTCAAAGAGGGTTATGTATATGCAATAGAGAAAGCTAAAACCAGCTCTTACAAATAATAGTTTTTGCAGGCAGTTGTGAAATTACTTGAGAACAGCATTGACATGGTCACGTATTTCTCCCTGAAACAGTCACGTAGGAAGTATGTATCTGTTTTTGTAATAAGTGTAGCACTTTTGTACTAAAGAAAAGTTGGTTTCATACCAGAAGTGATAACTGTTGTGGGGGAAAGGGCACCAGAAATCCAGTCTTAAGGGATGTCAAGAGATCGACAGCTCTACAGCAAAGATGGGGAAGGAGACCTTTAACTGAAGAGAATCCGAACATGAAGGTACTATGTAAAGGGGCAAATAGCCTTTCAAATAAGTTGCTGATTTGCCTTTCTGTTTCATACAAGGATTTTAGAAATGAGATTCTAATGAATGGAACTTTTTCAAGTGACTTCATGTGAACAAGAAGAACTGAGCAGAATTGCCTTCAGTAACTGCTGCTCCATCTAGCAAAAAACCCCATGAGCCCAGCAAATAAATGAAAAGGGACAGTAAGAGATGAAGCATGGACAGCTCTCTACACCAGCTGCTGTTCTTGGTTCTGATTTTCACAGTATTTTATCACTTGTTTAATTTCTGAATATGTGTATCAGAAATATATGATATTTGTGTTTCTGAGGAAACTAGTAGGAACTTAAAATGGGCAGAGCCACGCATTTGTAACACCATGAAGTACTTACATTTTAAGCTTGCAGGTAAAACACAAAGACCATCATGAAACTGGCAATGTGTCAGACTCATCTGAAAATAACAAGTAATATTCATCTTTTAAAAATAGGTAAGGATAGTGATTTATTTTGATGTGTACAATTGCAAAGTTATTTAAAGCAAATTCTCTCATCCAAGGTGAATTTTTCTATTTCATGTTTTCCCTACAGGCATATCTGTACTCTAAAGGCTTGGGAAATTGTAGTCAAGATCTTCAGTGCAAAAACTGGGGGTCAGCACATTAAGATTGTTCCAGAGGGGTCTCTGAAATTCAGAAGTTCAGACCCTTCTAAGAGGTCTCTCTTGGCTCATAATCATGGAGTTCAGCAGAGGGATGTTGTAATGTGGTATGTGAGAACTTACAAGTCACGTGAAGATTGGAGTTTCTCATATATATATATATATAATATATACTGGATGAGAAGCAAAACACAATACAATGCGCTCCACGAGATATTTACATACAAATTGAAAGCTGCTCTTTGATGCCTTCCCTATTAGTTAGGTTTGGAGTTTCTTCCTGTTTGATTAGGCCAGGTGCCATCAAATTTAGTCAACTATTCTTAACATTCTTAGGGATTAAATGTTTCCCTTTCAATGCACAGATTTTTTAAAAATGTAGCACGTTCTGACAGGAGACCCCTCTCTCTTTTTACACTACATGGTCTATTTGAGAAGCTGACATGTATGGACAGAGTAAGAAAAGGGTAAATGTCAAAAGAACACAAAATTTAATAAAAAGCAGCATTCAGAGGAAAATAAAAACAAGTGGAGATATGAGAGACACACCTCAAGAAGAGTTGGAGTGAAGTAACAAGGTGTAAGAAATAGCTTCAATTCTATATTAGTTTTGCCTCGGTCTGAGGCAAGGGGTAGCAAAAAAAAAAGATGTGAATTATGTGGTGAATCAAAAGGTCACCCTTAGTTACCAGTATTTGTTCATATTATACAGTATGAAAAATCTCTATACTGTTCTAGGGAATATTAGAAAGTATATTTTTAGTAGAGAGAGGAAGATGTTTGTATTATTTTATAAAATGCTGATAAATCTCCATTTGGAATACTGTGTACAGTTCCGGTCATCTGTGCTCAAGAAAAAGAAACTTAATTTGCAACAGATGCAGTCCTCAAAGTCTCCTGGGATGAATGAGAGAGTGGAGTATCTGTCTTTAGGTGGAGAGAGAACAAAGGAGTTTGATTTAGTCTAGGCAAATTAAGTCTGAGAGGATATACAATTCCTCTTTAAAACTAAATTCAGGGGATAAATGTTGAAGAGGGATAGAAGCTGTTAAAGATACCACTTAAATTGGGAATGGAAAGTAAGTTTTCCTAACCATCCAAAGAGCGAGGTTCTGAAAGGCTCTTCCAGATAGGACAGTGTGAGCCAGGAACCTGAACTATTTAAAAAGAGAACTTCAAAAATCATGTAATTAAAGCAGATTTCCTGTTTACCTGTGGCACAAGGTTTTGGGTGTCTGTATGTATTGGCATATTCAGAGGATTCTGAAGGGAAAGACAGTAGGTTATGTCATTTGTCCTTGCATGAATCTCATACTTCAGGGCTTTTACTAGTCACCTATGGCACCCAGAAAATTATTTCTCCTCCTTGATATGTCATTCTTAGGACCCCTAAGTACTGAACACTAACAGGTGCTGAAATTTTCACGTGTGAAATAAGAAAGTGCTGGGAATTGTTTGGAGAACTTAAATGAATGCTCTGTGGTTTGTTTCAAACTGATCACAGGTGTTGCTCATTGTCAGTAAGGGACTGAGTTTGAAGAGCCACCCCTGAGTGCCTGAATGCCACGGCAGCAAACTGCATGGTACCTGAGGCAAGCAGAGCAGAAGAGCTCTGGTTCCTGTCCTAAGATCAGCCTACGGTCTGCCTGTTGCCAGACAAGTCCATAGAGATGAGGTAAGGGTGATGTCAAACCAGGAGCGAGGTTCAGGCACAAAGGTATTTATGAAACAGCTCTGGAAGAAGCAAGACTTAAGCTTAAATGCAGCCCTTGAGTGAGGGGAGGAGGCCACCAACAAGTGGTGGGGTGGGAAATGGGAAGGGTGTATCTTTTTTCCCTGGGAGTTTTAGCCTTTGTCAGTGACCCCAGTAAGTCAACACGTGCCTTTTCTCTATCTTTTCAGTCTTCACCCAAAGGGAGTTTGGGATGCTTCCTTCTCCTTTTCAGTATTTTTAATCTAGAAATTTCTCCTTTTACTGTCCTACTACTAAAACCCCACATTAAGTTTGGCCATTCCATTGTCTGCAGTATCTGATTCTTTCTCACACCCTGTTCCATTAACCCTGGCCAGGTCTGGCATAGCTTAACGCAGGCCTCTGCATACCTTAACAGTTAATATTGCTGAAAGGGATGAACTCTGTACTGATATAAAATTATTATATTCACTGCATTTATTATACTGCATTGATCGTGGTAGCAGTTATTTCTTATAGGATGATAAAACTCTGCTGTCATCATTTAATCCCTGTGTTTAGGTGATGTTGGCTTAAGTTCTTCATTTGCAGGAATAACAAAAAAAAAAAAAAGGAAAGAAGGGAAGGAAAAAATTGCCACAGCTATTTTAGTGACAGTTCTATGTATGTCATTCTTTAGAGCTGCTTGTGATCAACTGATAAAGCTCATGGGCAACTTTGCACTCCTCATTCCAGCTGCTGCAGTAGCAACCTGCTGTGGCATGTTCTGTGTTGCTTATTCACCATAGTGCTTTTTAAAAATCATATCCATAACGAATTAAGCTATGTCAGACAGGGCTTTTGAGAGGTGCTAATAGTTAATAAATTTACTAATTATTTGGATATTACAGACAGAAATTATGTGGTTTGTGGCTAAGGAGGTAAAGAGGGACTTTCATTTCTGTGCTGTGCCACATGCTTCCAGGCTGGTCTTGAGATACTCACTGAATTTCCAGGGCTTTGATTCAGGAAAATATTTGAGTGAATATGGAATAATAAAGTCAGTCATGTTGCCAAGGACCTTCTTGAATTAAGACTCTTGGAAGTGGGATGACGGGCCTCTACCCCTCCACCTTGTTTTCCTGTATTCTGTCAGTCATGAGTCCATAACTCACCCAAAGCCTCTCCATTTACTCCAGCAAGCTGTGAGTCAGGCTTTTGGGAGGAATAAGGAATACCAGTCTCTGAGCAGGTACCTCACAGAATGGCACCCTGAGCCCAGCTGGGGCCTCAACTATAGCATAAATTGTATGTATGGAAAAAGAAGAGGTGTGCAGTTAATTTGCAAAACCTGGTAGCCATCCTGTAACTATACGCCAAAATAATGCTTTCGTAAATCTCCATTACAGAGTGGATATTTGCCATTCAGCATTACCCACTTCAGAGACCAAATGTGACTCATTATTAAATTACTTCAATCTGTGCTGATGTAGGAGCACCCCTGACACATCTCTTTTTGAGCCATTTCTTCCGAGTAATTGCATTAGTAATAGCCGATTACACAGCAATCTTATGTTCCTACAAAATTAAGGTAATTACTGTAGCTAAAAACACATCCCTCTGTATTCTGTCCTAGCAAGGAAGCTGGTAAAAGGCGATGTAATGCTTCAATTCTTTGTAACAAGAGAAACATTAAGGTATAATTACATTATTGATGTGGCATAGGAGAAGTTTTCATATCTGAAAGGAGCATGGAAACAAAATCATAGTTTGAGGCTGTAAAATCCTAGCCTATAAAGGGGGAAAAAAGATCTTTTGCATTTTGGTTCCTTAAAAAGTATGGAGGAAATGTATTTGAAATACATGAATGAGTTTGTGTTCTGTACTTTGAAAGTATTAGATGTCTGTCTTTGAAGTAGATTTTATTATGCAAAAGTGCATTTTTCTCTGAACCAGATTGTCCAGAGAAACTGATATGGATATAATTGTATATGAATTATAAATACAAGGTATTCATTTGTTAATTTAATGGCATACATCCTGAATACTAGGGTCAGATTCTAATTAGTCTGTGTGCCATAGAATTTAATTTATATTTTAATTTTCACCTTTCTTTTTGTTTTTGAGGGAAACTTGACATTTTACATTTTCTTTAATACAATATTAGAAGTTTAATGTAATAAATAAAACAAATAATAAATATTTATTTATTTCGCTAAGTAATTCAAACCTAAATATTGTAGAAAGGATACTGAGAAGCTATTCTCTTCACAGGTATTATACAGTGTCAAAATTCATAGAGGGTGCCACTCGGTTATTTGAGAGTGGCACTTTGTGTTTGGGTGTGGGCTGATGAGAGCCTCTTGCATGATATAAGTACTCCTTGCAAATTTTGCTTTCTGTTGCATTAATGTGCTGTATTTGAATTACTGAATGCAAGCTGAGGGCCCTGGAGCATGGAAGAAATACTCAGTTGCAGAATATGTCTTGCAATATATGATATACCAAACTGATGAGAGTAATATCGTGCTCCAAATTGCTTTGATTACAAAGATAAATCCTGGCAACTCAGTACGGATTATTCAATTGACACAGCAGAATATGAGAAAGTGTCAGGTTAAGCTAAATTCCTTTTGTGCAAGTATCTTAGCAACTATTACAAATAGTTGCCATCTGTTAGTAATACTTGCATTGCGTGAAGTGGCTCCTAGAATGTATAAAAATGAGAAATTTCATGGGACCAGAGTAACAAATTCAAAAACATATATTTTGCAGGAGGAGAAGTTACAGAATGCAATACTGTATTTTTCTGTTACATCCCAAAAGGACTGGGCACAATGGACATCAGCTTCAAAAGAAAGCTATCTAAATTTACATTTTTTTTCACATATTCCTATAAGTAATCCACTTCATTTGATTGCATATCTTCTCTCTTGTGTCTTGTTAAGAAGCCTGCTAAGGTGTAGATACTGTCAGAAGCAGTAACAGGCAGTCCTCGAGAGAGATTCTGACTGCAGTGAGTATAATAACAACAATAGCAATAATCATCATCATCATCAACAGACAGTATGACAGGCAATTTTTATGAGATTTATTTTTTCAGACTGGAAAGTTTTGAAGTTTCAGTTCAGAGCTTGAAGTATCCAATTGGATTGTGTGCTGCTTCAGAGTGATCCTGAGAAATCCATTTTTGCAGTTTTCTGATTCTGCACTTACTAAGTACTGAGAAAATTTAAGTAAGGGAGATAAATACAGAAGAGCCTTCTTCACTGGAAATGAATGTGTGAGTATACACATTTCTTTTTTTTTTCAGGAGAAAGGAGTAGACTTTTTTTTTTTTTTGACACTTATGTGTTTTAACATTATTGCTTCATTTAAGAAAGGATTTATTTGCAGCTTCATGCTGTTTAACTGAGAATTTACCTTGCAGTGTTAAACAAATTTCTTGAGAGCTGTATTTGCAATTGGAGCTGCTAGTGGGATTTTCATACCCAAATGGCCCATCTTGAATATGTTGTTTTCTACGTTATAGTACTGGGTGAGGCAACAAGGAAAGACTTTTCCTTTCTAATGCAGGGACAGAAATCAGTATAAGGCTTTCCCTTTACTTCAGTCAGTTTTGAAACGCAGTGATCTTATCCATGGACTTGCTTGTGCCCTGCTTTGTGACTTTACACTTCTCACACATATAGTTCTGTGTCTTTCGGTGATAAAACCCCAAATTTTTGCAGTGTTGCTCTTTAAGCAGAGCTCAAGGAAATAGTGAAAAAAAATCATCCAGCAGTTGTTCTCAGTTTGCTAAAGCACAGAAAATAGATCAGCTGTTAACGGAGAAGCCACTGCCTGAGCATTCTCCCACCATTCAAGGAGTCGCACACAGACCCTCCCAGACTTCAGCTGCTGGGACCAGAGTCCCTTTGCAGTGACAGCTCCATGAGCCGGAGGGTGACCCTTTGGACTCCTTGCTCACACACACCTTCACTCTCTTCCTTCTTCCTCACGCTTAACTCTAGATTCCCAGGAGCAGAATCTCAGGCATCAGATTTGTAGAAATAAACAAGTCATTTAATAGCCTGGGGCAGCAGCAGGTCAGCTCAAGTTGGGTGCCTCCAGAGAGGCCCCCGGACTTTTATACCCTCACAGTCCATGCACTTGTTTTTCACACGCCCTTCATGCACCTCGCAAGCATCTTTTGGTCTAATGGTGATCTTTGGTCTAGTGTCTTCTAATACCTTATTGGATTCCTTCTCCCTGTTCATGCAGGCAAGCTGTTAACTGTTCTTTTCTGGTCACATTGCAGCTTCTGCTGATGTTTGTAGCCTCCCTATCTTTTGGTGTACTTCTGGTACACCAGCTCAGCCAGCACAACATGGGAAACTGAAAAGTCCCTCATATAGAGTAAGCACTACTTAGCAGCAATTAAACATGGGTGTGTTATCAATGGTATTTTCATATTGAATTTAAAACACACTACCGTACCAGCTACTAAGCGGTCTAGGAATGTGCATGAAACTGACAGCAACAACATCCATGAAACATTGCTTCAGATTTCTGAGCTCTGTTCTACCAAAGTTGGAGAAGAAGACAAACCCTGCGAGTTTAATTGAACTAAAAGATGTGAAATAGTAACAGATGATACATGTGGAGTGATGCACCCAGCTCTGGAGCCCCCAGCACAGGAAGGACATCGGCCTGTTGGAGTGAGTCCGAGATGATCAGAGGTCTGGAGCACCTCTCCTATGAGGAAAGGCTGAGAGAATTCAGGTTGTTCAGGCTGGAGAAGAGAAGGCTTCAGGGAGACCTTATTGCTGCCTTCCCCTTAAGGGAGCCTACAGGAAGCTGGAGAGGGACTTTTTTCAAGGGCACGTAGTGACCAGACAAGAGGGAATAGCTCTAAAGTGAAGGAGGGCGGGTTTTGATTAGATATACAGAGGAAATTCTTTGCTGTGAGAGTGGTGAGACACTTGAACAGGTTGCCCAGAGAAGTTGTGGATGGCCCATCCCTGGAAGTGCTCAAGGACAGACAGGATGGGATCCTGAGCAACCCGGCCTAGTGGAAGATGTCCCTGCACATGCGGGGGGGGTTGGAACTAGATGGTTTTTGAGGTCCCTTCCAACCCAAAACATTCTGTGATTCTGTGGTATTTCCACTACATCATTGCATCCTTCTTTTGTCAGGTCTGCTTCTGTTCCCTGCTGTCATCCTGTTGCAGTCACGGTTCTTTTGGATGTGAGAAATGCACTAAACTGCTGTTGGCCTTTTCTCTACTCCAGATATACATAAGTCACAAAACTTCTGATTTATTTTTTTCATAATAAATAATTGAATTCTTGGAATACCACTGGTTCTGAAGGGAGAGTAGCACTGTGTGCTTGGTGAATTATGCTCTTAGACAATTCAAACTAGCAGCAGATACAAAATAATTTTGACCACTTTGGAAAAATCCTGGCCTGCCTCTGTTTTGCCTTAGATTACAGTCAGTGTGGCAAACCAAAGAATGACCCTCTTTAGTGTAAACAATCCCATGTAGTTAGAACTACTTACACCAGTGTGAAAGTATTTTACTTTTAATAAAACCAAAAAACAATGGATCTGTATATAGTATACTGGTAAATGATATGTGTTTTTTCTTTTAAAATTGCTTTTGAAAAGCACACTGAAATCTTCCAGATTAAGCTTGTAATACTGCCCATCATTTCCAGAAGGGTATCTTCTGCCATCTAGTAAAAATGAGAGCAAGAAACAAAAAATTCAGGAGAACTATTCCATCAGACCAGCATCCAGTTCAAGGCAACAGGTATTAGTGGACTGTTTGTATAAGAGAGACATGGGATCTGGGCAGAGGAATAATAATGCAGGTGCTTGCCACAGAACATCAAGACTGACTTCAAAAGGCAAGCCTGGCTCAGCTAACCTGAAGGTTATTGCACTTCTTCAAGCACAGTCCCTTCTCTCCAAGGTGTCAGTCAGACAAGGTTTTACATTAGGGCCTTTACTGTTTTGTTTCAATGGGCCCAGTGTTGTAGTTCAGCTGCAAATTTACTGCAGATTAGGTGGACTAGGAAAGCTAAATTTGTTTTTCATTTATCTTCTTATTCCTTTGATTATGAACTACCTGCTGTTGACCTGCACTAGTTTCCTGCCAGTACAGATTCAAAAGTATGGAGAAGGTACAACTTTCTGCTGGTCTGTAAAGCTGTTCTGACACCTGGAATAACTGTAGGAGAGTCATTTGCTGCTCATCTTGACATTCACTGTTCTAGTGAGAGAAAAGCAACTGGAATATGGCATTACTAACATCTCTATTGTAGCCAAAGATTGTCTTATTTTGAAGAGTAATCCCGTGGCTGGTTAGATTCACCTCAGGACTATCATGCATGCAACTTCAAAGTATTTTGATTTCAAGTTGAACTCCTTCAAGATCATCGTAGTAATGTCTAACCTAGAACAGAACTTGTTAGGCAAGACTTACTTCAGAAATTAAACACCAGAGGTATATAGGATTGCAGCACTGACTCTTGGGTCATCACTCACTCTTTTAAATTGTCCTGAGATACTGTACATAAATCTTAAAAGTCAACAGTAGGTCAGATATCATCCACAGTCTCTAGAGCAAATGCCACCTGAATAATATCAAAAGATACTGAGTAGGTGTACTTTTCTCTGTTCTTTAAGTAACTTATTAATTCAAGTGTCTTCCTTTCACAGATGCTTGTAGAGGAACTGCCTACTCAGTGACATTCTGTTGTCAAGCAGGAGCAAACTTCACATTCCACTCATTCATTACTCATGAACACTTGTCTTTTTGCAATTATTTAATTTAAGAAGAAGATCTCATACCATGTAGATTTCTCTAAGTATTGGTAAAAAAGAATAAGCTACTTGTTTACTTAAAAGTCATGATAACTGGTGTTTAAAACCCTGCAATAAAGTGCATAGTGTAGTCTGTGGGTAGAAGAAGAGGTGATTATGTTTGTTTTTGAAAGCTTGACTACAAGCAGAAATATAACATAAAATGTATGGTTTAGCTGTGTGCCATTAAACTATCACATGAATTAAGAGTCTTGTCATTCTGCAAATAATGCTGGACGGTTTCTCCATAAAAGGCATGTGTAAAATAAGAATGTATCTGAATAAAGTATTATGGCATAAACAGAAAACAAATTCTGCTAGAAACAACTTATACATAGTACAAATATGCTTACAGGAACTTTTGTATGACCATTCCCTAATAGAATATACTGATTGGAATAATTTCATTTAGCACATTTGTTATACCAGAAACAATTTTAACATTGCTTTGACTTTCTGTTATAGTTTAAATATCTATCAATGTTTTTAACATCTTAGTCTAAATAAGCATATATTTTTATTGTTCACAGGACAAGCTTTTGAACATAAATTACAGTGTCCTTTGAGGTGTGGCATGGATTGTGGGCCCCAGCTTCTCAGTATGGCTTTACTCCTGTAAGTTACAGAAGGAAAGCAGGTATTATTTCACCAGAAATTAACCATCCCACATGATAAAGACATTTTCAGCACAATGCTTACCTTTGGAGCACACCTAGTCCAACCCTAAGAAAAATCAAGAAGCTGGCACAAGCACAAAGAACAGCAGGTTTACTTTTCTGAAAGAAAATAACAAGAATTCTTTTTCCTGATGCAGTCAGCAAAAAGGAGCAGTGACTGTGATAACTGGCTGTGTGCATGCTTGTAATCTTACCATTCCATCACATCTGCTGCCACTGCCTTTGGCATTCAAATACTGTCCAAGTATTTAACCTGTCCGGAGTTAAAGTAGTAGTTGAAGCTCATAAAATACACAGTTGGTTGTGGTCATGGTCCTTTCCAGTCTTCTGTCTCACATTGCTTGTGTGCAGATGAGTTTGTGAGAATTAGATGTAAAATAAGTGCTACTTTTCTGATTAAAACTAGAAAATTATTTGCCAGGCTCTATAATTTCAGGGTAATTAATGATAGTTGCCCCCAGGAGATCTGTGAGCAATCTCGACCTGAGAGAATAAAAAAGCACAACACAGAAGTTGACTAAATGTCAATCATTCTAAGAAAGTGCTGCAAACAAGTAATTTTCATCTCCGGTTCTGTCTTCTCCTACAGTAAAGAATGGGCTGTAAGAAGATTTTAAGAAAAGTTTCCATTCTTAAGTGACTCCATTTATAACCTGTGCATTTTCTGTCACATTATTATTTTCAGTTTTTATAAGTGAAATTGTTTCTGTCAAGATTTTATTTTACTTTCAAGTATTTTTCCATGTATTCATTGCAGCCAAAATTTAGGTTTATATTGTTCCCTGGCTTGTTATATTAAAATACATTCTTACTTCACTTCTTTTTAGATTCTTGTTTCAGGACTTTGATAATTTTGATTGCAAAAGCAATGCCTGTATGCATTTAATTGATTACTACATTGATAGAATTTGTTAGGAAAGTAGCTCATTCCTGTAAAGGTCACCCCATTGTTCACATAGGATGAATAAACATCATTATACTGTTATTGTTATGATGTCTAGACTTAATAAGGGTAAAAGAAAACCAAAATAGAAATTATTTAACATCTTCCTTAACTCTTAAAAATTAAAATGTGTTTCAACCACGAAAGAAAGGTTGCTCTCTTATATCCCCACATAGGAAAACAAAGCTAGGGATCATAGCAAAGTATTTTGTCCAGCATTTCCCAGGGATCCCATCCACCAATTCCTTAAACAGGTGGATGTTTACTTTTCTAAAGTTCAGGATCCTGACTTTGCTCTTTGCCAGGTCTGTGTTCTTCAAGATCACAAACTCAACAAGGGCATGGACACTGCAGCCCAGGTTGCCTCCAGGGAGCTTTTCTGTGTTTGTGAGCAGCAGGTCCACTGCTCCTCTGGTTGGTTTGTCCGGTATCTGGACCAGAACGTTCTCCTTGACACGCTCCAAGAATTTCCTGGATTGCTTGCAGGAGAAATGCATTAGTTAAATTAACCAATGAACAAGTGCTGCACAACTTCTTCTTTGTTGTAGCTTGCAGAAAAGCCTGCAGACTCTGCAGAGAGGTGTGTGGGCTGTCACTCAGCCTTCCTTTCTGCCCAGAACAGAAGGAAAGGTTAGAAGGTGGATCTCAACTCTGTGTCTTTATTGGTTCCTGCACACTGGACACAAACCTAAACTGTGAGTGAGAACATAATAGTTCTTTGAAAAATTTGTGTTGTTTCCTAAGGATCAGATCATGCACATTCTGTTTATTATTTTGATCAAATATTTAGTTTGAGGGGATAAGTTAAAAGTTCTGGTTTAGGGAGAGGAGGTAGAAGACTTGAGAGTGAAGTAGTATCTGGGAAGATGGAAAGGGCAGGGGGAAGGTGTTTTTAGATTTCTTCTTATTTCCCATCACCCTACTCTGATTAATTGACAGTAAATTAAATTAATTTCCCTACATACTTTTTGTTTTGCCTATGATGGTAATTTATAAGTGATATTCCTGTCCTTATCTCAACCCATGAGATTTTCATACGGTTTTTCTCCCTCTTTTCTATGGGAAGGGAGAAGATACTGGCTTTGTGGGTACCTGACAGCCAGCCAAGGACAACCCACCACACCGTGGTACTGCAAAAAGCCCCCTCTCACAGAGGGCGAGGTTTTGAATATTATAACACTGCTTGTTTTATATTTCATGATTTAAACACGTTTTCCACTCATGTCCTCCTGAGTTTTGGGACAGAGTGTTGTTACAAGCAGTCCAAAGCCTCCTTTTTGCCTTTCCTATCTTTTCTTAAGCAAACTATAGTGATCTGTAACAGCTTGTCCAAGCAAGCTACCATCATGTCATTTCAATCACAGCTTTGATAATTAATTTAAAATTTAATCTCATTTACATCCACCCCACACACTAATGATAACGCAATTATTAAAGGGAGTTGCCAGGATTTTCCTCAGTGCCTGCTTATAAATTCTTTTCTGCCTTGTTTCAGTTAGTTCTCTTTTGATACTCTTAATGCTGGATTGAAAGGGTTTTGATTATGTTACTCTGATGAATACAAAAGGAACATCAGAAGAGTTGTGACAAAGGAAGACAGAACTTTTTTAATTGGTTTCTGTGAACTAGCTATTTCAGAGCACCTCTATTGGGATGACCATTTCAGGACAATAAGAACTCTAATAGCATAATGTATCACAATACCCAGTGTATTCACTGCACAGAAGAAAGAGGTGGCATTTACTTATGCAGAATATGATTTTAAAAGGAAAGAGCTGAGGGCACCCACGTGTCCTTTAATCTGTCAGAAATCTCGTATCCTGAATGAACTCTGCAGAGCCATTTTTTTGATTTAACCTTTTCCAGGTAGCCTAACTTGAGTATGTAGAGACACAGTGAGGAATAACATTTCTGCTAAAGGAGAAGCCACTGCCTGAGCATTCTCCTGCCATTCAAGGAGTTGCACAGGCACCACCACAGGCTTTAATGGCTGGGACCAGAGTTCCTTTGCAGTGAACAGTTCCAGGGAGCCGATGGATGCCTCTCTTGACTCCTTGCTCACGCGTCCACTCTCAGGTGCGCTTCCTCCTCCTACAGATTTGACTCTAGGTTTCCAGTAGCAGAATGTTGGGCACGGGGTTTATAAAAACAGATAGTTTATTAGTGTGGTACAACAGCAGATCAGCTCAAGCTGGGTGCCTCTGTATAGGGGCCCAGAACAAAGAAATCCCCAGGCAATTACACCTGTATAACTTCTGTAGCCGCCACTCATGCACCCTTCAAGCACTCACATGGGCTCCTTGCTTAAATGGTAATTTTTGGTGTGGGGTCTTCTAAAACCTTATTGGAGTTTTTTTTTCTCTGTGTTCATGCAGTCAGGTCATTCACTGTTCTTATATTTTCAAGCTGCGTTTTCTGATCATGGTTATAGCCTCCTGTCTTCTTGTTTGTGCTTCTGGTGTATCTACTTGCTGGCAGAGCATGGGAAAATAAAAGAGCCCTAGACTGAGGATAAACATTACTTAGCAACAACCAAAACATAAGTGTATTGTCAGTATCCCTCCCATACTAAAGACAAAGCACAGCACTGTACCAGCCACTGGGAAAATTGCAAAGATTAACTCTATTCCAGATGAAAAAATATATAGGTGTGAGTTCAGAGTTTGCAGCCTAAGCTACTCATGCTGACAAATTAAAGTTAAGCAAACAACATACTAAATTACACAATACTACAAATCTGTGTAACTTGTTCTACTTAAAACTTTCTCATGCTAAACATTTATTGCCTCTCAACGTGTGGGCAGCTCTGTCTCAGTTCCACATTCATCTGTGTACAGCACTGATCCCTGGGGACATAGTTAATTCTAGTTATTGCTCCTTAGCATGTTGAAATCCTTGGCTGAGAAGCAGGACCGATTCACCTGCGAGGAACAGATGTCTCTGTACAGCGCTTCAGTGTATACTGTGCTGACATACCTGTAGTAGCACAGGAGGTCAGGAACCTTTCAGAGTGTCAGGGCTCAGAGCACACTCCCCTTCCCCTCCAGTGGCTGTGGCTGTTTGAGCTGAAGGCAGCTGAAACATGGTGCTGGTACTCTTTTGCTCAGGACTAGCTTTTCAGCTAAGGCTCTCATACATGGTCCTTGCCTGTCTGTGTCTGAGCTGTTTCTGTGCCTGCTTCATTCAGACCCTGCTTTGGCACAGGACCTTGACTTCCTGGCTTGATCTCAGACCTGCTTCATCATTGCATTGTGTTGTCTGGCAGTGTGGACTGTTGGCTGAACCTGGTCACCATCGCTGAACCTGCTCTGGCCTCCTTGCTCGCTCTGGGACTGTGCCCTTTCCAGTGTGGACACTCTCTCTGTCTCCCTTGTCATCCTCTGCTCCCAGCTGCTTTCCCCTGTCCTTGCTTCTCCCCGTCACACAGCTGTTGGAAGGTGCTGTTGCAACATGACAAGACTGAAGATATTTTACCTACCCTGACAGTGTCTCCATATGCTAGGGAAAAGAAAATCTTATTAACAAGCAAAGAGATTATATAAACTGGTTGTCAGTAATAACAAAGGGCTGAACTTGGGAGTTTTCTACCATCCCTGAAAGTAAATCTGTGCTGCGCCGTTCTGCATGCTCATTGTCCAGTCCTAATGTCTGACTCTGCCTTGGCCTACCTAAAAGCTGGTTATTCATGCTGCAGCTGGCGCTGGGGAGGACTGCAGAGCACTGTTCTGACAGTCAGTCATGGAGTTCAAGTTCTAGTGTTGGACACCCCCCAGGCAGTCTAGTTTCTCCCTGTTCACATGCTTACAGGCCACTGCATTGTTACCTCTTTAGCAGGAAGAGGTATTGTAAACCCAGGAGTGGTTAAACCCAAGGTCTTTAAATGGGTCAATGAGGTCAGAAGGGGAAAAACAAAGTTACAAAATTATAACTAAAACTTAAGACAGAAAAGTACAATTGAAGATAAACAGCAGATATGAGCTCTTTTTAAGGAGAAAAGGGAAAAAAGGAATGCCTTGTGAGAAAGTAGACTAAATGCTGTCCCGTTACATGTGAAAGTAAGAATTTCTTTGTACCAAGACTAAAGATAATTACTGTGGGCCAAGGTATTGTGATTTATTTAGTTTTTTTCACTGACTTGCTACCTTCTGAAGAGAGGACAAGCCTAAAAGTCACATCATTGCATTTCTGTTTCTTCAGACTAAATGAACTGCCATGTGAATGAACAGCAATTTGTGAGTTGAGTCCTTTTGGTGAAGAGTGCATGAAGAGCATTCATTAACTATGAATTAGACAGCTAGAAGATGAGTGAATTATTACTCACGTGATTCAATCATGTAAGTATCACAGACAATTGATGCAATCATTCTTTATTTGGTGAAGGATAAAAGGCCTAATTCTGATACTTTTAGTGAAGGTAATCTCTAGTTGTGGAAATAGTGCCTTGACTTTACAAGGGATGATTTAAAAGTCTGGACTCAGACATAATGATAAAACTTCAATTCATAATTTTCCTTTTGTTCCACACAGTCTGTGTAGAACACTGTGTGCTGTAAAGTCTGCCGTGGCAAGCAGTGTTTGAGTGGAACATGAGAAAAATTACAGATCCAAATTCCCACATGCTTGTTTTCATTGATGAGAAATAAATTTAAAATTGCATTGCAATACTGTTCTTCAAGTGTCAGCTTATAGTAACTCAAACCTAGTAATAAAATTGCTTGCCCACAGAATAATTGCTGAGCTGCACGATTGGAAGTGAAGTGTCACTTTGCATGTGTCATAGCCTTTATTCTGCGTGAATATAATGTACCATCTTCTGAAAATTCTTTTCTTTCATGCAAATGTAAGACCAGTGTGTTCCTTGGAGTCCAAGATACATGCAATGTTTTAGAAACAAGGTTCTGCTGATTTATATGATGGATCAGACAATTGACTTATTCCTGGGACTGATACATCCAAATTTATGATTCTCTAAATGAATACATTTGCCTTAAAAAAAAATATATATATTTCATATATGTTGGATTTTTTCTTGTGCTTGCAAGCACCAAAAATATGCTATGTTTTCCTCTTGTGACTATAAGATTGCACAAATTTAGTATTTAGTATTATTTAAGGATTAAATTCTCACATTGTCATATGACTTCAGTACACCAAACTTTAAGCAGACCCCTAGAGACAAAAAAAATAATGGTAGCATTCCAAAGATCTGGAAAAACCAGTGAATCAAAGGTTGCTATTTAATACTATATTGCTCAGATAAGTAATTATAGCAGATGTAAAACTAGAAAGTGGTGAAGGGCCATGAGGGGGAAGCCACCCAGGGAGTGGCTGAGGTCACTTGGTCTGCTCAGACTGGAGAGGAGGAGGCTGAGGGGAGACCTCACTGCACTGTTCAACATTCTCCTGAGAGGAAGCAGAGCGAGCGGAGCTGAGCTCTGCTCTGGGGGGACCAGTGACAGGACCCCAGGGAACGGCATGAAACTCTCAGGGGAGGTTTAGGTTGGATATCAGGAAAAGGTGCTTCCCCCAGAGGGTGTTTGGGCGCTGACCGGGCTGCCCAGGGCAGTGGGCACAGCACCAAGGCCGGCAGGGCTCAGGAAGGGTTTGGACAACGCTCTCAGGCACACGGTGTGACTCTTGTGGTGGTCCCATGTAGGGCCAGGAGTTGGGCTTTGGTGATCCATGTGGGTCCCTTCCAAATCGGGATATTCTATGAAAATGACTCAGCATTAATGATCGCACTCAATGACAATTAATTATTTTTTCTTTGCTTTGGATGAGTTGCACTAGCAACTAGAATGAAATCTTATGGTCAGGGACAATAAGATTTTAAACAGATCTTTCAAAGGAACCCACCTTTAAACAGGCAATTGTCACCAAAGTGGTATTGGTACTTACAGGTGAAAGCTGTTGCAACCATCTCGACGTTAATAATGATCGCAGTGGCTTGGGATAAAACTTAATCAGATTGAGAAAAGGAATAATTTTTATTTCCCCCATGTAATTTGTTTTTCTGTATTTGAGCTTTTGCTCTAACTGGCAAGATATTAAAAAAAAAAAAAATTAGTGTTTTTCCCCCATTATTTCTCACTAAAACATTGGTGAAGTACCCAGGCAACCACTGCCCACCTCTTGTGGGGTTTATTACCTGGCTTTACTTGGATGATGTTCTTAAGTTTTGTCATGCTGACACAAGGACATTTTTAAAATCCAGTTCATGGTAGGTTTGTATCACTAAGCCACTGCATTTCTGTTTGCCAGCATGCAACGCTCTATTAGAGGTTTACACTTCCTTGTTTCTAAAGGCATTACTGTTCTTTGTAATTACGATTCTTAGTAAATCAGACACTGTATGGAGTTAAACCTGTTCTGCTAAATGTGCCTGAGCTTTCCCATGAAGAGCACTATTACCACCTTGTGGTGACTTAGGCCATCTATTACACTCAAAAGAACAGTGCTTGAGCATACTGCAGCCTTCTAAATTGTCAGCCTTCCTTGCTTTGTCCTGTGCTTTCACCTGGATGCACAAAAGTTAGAGAACGAAAACATTAAGAACAAACAGCCCTACCATGTTCTGCATATTGATTTAAAAGAAAAACTATTTATTTAAAAGAAAAGGAAAGGAAAAAAAGCTATAAACCTTGATCCTGCAAACCTTTTCTTCTGGAAACTCTTACCATGTTTCCTCCAAAGTTTAGCAAGTTGCGGTTGTTTATTTTTAGAATAAAAAAAATCCAAAGGGGTTGTGAGAGAGGAGATAGTAACTCTCTTGAAATATATTGGTTTATTAACAGCAAAGGGAAAAATTATTCCCATGTCCATGATCAATAAAATAGGTGCTTGGTCGAAAAGGCAGGAAGGAAAATTCAGTTCAGTATCAGGAAGTGCTTTCTAATGGTAAAGACAGGGAACCACCCACTGACTGGTCTCTTGGAAGGGTTGTGGAGACTTTAACACTGCAGGTATTAAAAACAAGCACTCTTTGGACATGGTTTATGAGCACCTGATCTTGCCATGAACTACAGAATAATTTACATGATCTCTTGCATTTTTTTCCTGTTCAACAAATTTATGAACTGAATTATTGGACTTGCAAGTGGGGGAAGAAGTCCCTCTGTGAGGAATTCCAGGAATTTCCTTGGTAGATTGGTTGGCTTGATTGTTTATTTATTTATGTTAGGAAAGGATATGATGATAGAGTAATTTCTTGTATGAACTGGCTTCTGAATAAAAGCAAGTTTTGTTTAGATTTTTTTTCTGTAGATTTCTTGTCTTTTCTCATGTATAAATTAATAAAGCTGTAGCTACCAAAGCTATGAGAAAGAGTTCCAGAAGCCAACTTCTTGCTTGTGTTAGAAATCATCTCTTAACACCACTCAGTAACTGTGCTATGTATCTCCAACACGAGCTTAAGTCCCTGTTGATAGACACTTACTTCCAAATAGTGCCATTTAAAGACTCTGTCTAGCTTTGACATTGAAAGAAATAACCAGAAACCACAGGCATGGCCATCTACTTCTGTTGCTTTCCAAAACCCTGGGTGCACAGTGTAGCTTCCACTTTCAGCTAATGGTGCTTGCCTCTGTTGAGAATGAAACCCCAAAGAAACACATAATCCAGGTAACAACGTGAAGTAATCCTGTTTAACGAACGTCTGCTCTCAGATTATCTCTTAAGGATGGCTTCAATCTGGTGAAAAAAATTCCTCTGGTTGTGATTTTGCTGGGCATTCGCACTAGGGAGCTCAGAAGGGAAGTGCCAAAATAGGAGGGAATGAAGAAAGACTGTGCGTGCTGGGCTTTCTGGCTTTTGTCAGAACATATATGTATATTCAGTCTTCATCTTTTTGTTTATCCCTTCCTTCTTCTAAGGGAAGGTCCTTCCTGCTGCAAGCCATAGGTTTAGGCTTTTATGTGATTTTAGGACTTTTTTTATCCTAACCTGAATTGAAGGTTCTGCAAACACTTTCCCCAGACTGGAGAGCATCAGGGTAAGGTTTTCAGAAGGTGATGCAAGTCTCAATTTCCAGCACAACTTTAAGCATAGTGGTGCCAAAATCTTACATGACTTTAGAGGCAGTTTAGGTGATGTCTGTGTCACGCAGCCAAGCCTCTCTCGGCTGGGGGGGCCGAACACTTGCCCGCCTGCCTTTGCCAGCGCAGGGTGTTCTGTGTTGTGTGGCCCCTGCAACCCACGGGCCCAGAGCTTGTAATTAATTACTTTGCTATGGACCTACCTTGACATTTTTCTAGCAGTTTTCTTGGCCTGGAGATGTTAGTGGATTCATTTGATTTGCTGGCTAACCTCATGTTTGTGCTGAGAAATATGTAAACCAATAGTAACAAAGACAGAACTTTGACAGCAGAATTGTGTTCTCCAGGCTTTCACACTAAAAAGGGAATTTTTTCTGGCATCCTAAAATTGGGGTTAGTACAAAGTTGGATTTATAAGAGCACATAAGGTCTTGCTTTAGTAATGGTTCATATGGAATGTAAATAATTAAATTTTCAAATCTCATTGGTAATTCAACACCCGACTTCTTTGCATGGTCCCATAAATCCAGCCAAGTATGTTTCTGCATCTCAGAATGTATCTCACATCTGATTCCAATGCTACCTCACAAAAGGTAACATGGTAAAAAATACTAGGTTTTTTTTTTCCCCACCAAGGAAAGCATCTTTTCTGTCTGACTGAGGCAAAGAATAATGCTTGTGCTTAATAACTGCTACAGGTGATAGAAGAAAAAAAACAGGTTATGTGATTAACTATATGTGATTTATCAGCACTGTCACAAATATTAATTATTAGTAATTACTGTGGTTTATGCTACTAGATAGCTAGGCTGGGGAGAAAAATATCAAAATAATAATTAACACAACAAAACTACTATGTCTAATTCAACAGATGTTTGAGGGCTGTGGTGAACAATAAAATACTGTCTATAATGCACGCTGTAAAAGGAATTCAGGCAAAAATGGACTAAAAAGCAAAGAAAATTTAAATATTTGGGGGGAAAAAAGGTGCTACATAGTTTGAACTACATAAAATGAATTAGAATTTCACAGATATGGGGATACTTCTAAATAATACAGAGTATCATTTCTTTAATGGCTAAAATTAGCAGATGGTTCTGAAGGCACAAAGTGACAGAAGGAATGGATGAATAGCATGCTTTGCAGCAGGTGGGAAGGAGGAATATTATTTACGAATTAAGGGTAACTATAGCTTTTATTTTTGAATTTATTTATTTTTTTGTGTAAGAGCTGATATTTGTTAAAATTAATTTATTTTAATAACGTTGTTCCACGTTGTTCCAAGGTCAGGTCTGAATTGATATTAAAAGAAAATGTACTTTCAAGGTGAACAGTACCACTACACTTAAGTTTCACACAAATCTTTGCAGACTACATTGAATAGGGTTTTAATAGCTGCAGAGAACAGTAGGTGTGAAAACCATCAGATAACTAATGATTCCTAAATCTGCTGTCTTTTAGAACAGAAGTTCAAGAAGAAAAGGATAACCTTATCAAACTGCAGAACGAGCTTCGGGAAGCACAGTGTGATTCCCCTGCACTGTCATCTGAATAAAAACAGTAAGCAAAGAACACTCGTTCCATAAATATGACATAGGAACTCATTTGGATGTAACTAATCAGAGCCGCAGTTTTAGGTCTCATGGAGAAATGCTACCTGTAATATTGATAAATGGAAATAGTAGTCATAATGTTCGTAGATCTGATCAACTGTTTTCTGACAGAATTATATTTAAAGGCATAGAATAATTTCAGGCAAGTATATTATCTCATGAACGTTTTGAAGGGGAAATTTTAGAAGCCATCCATTCTGAATTCATTATGTGTTTATGACTGATGCACAGTCAACATTTATATGAGAAACTGTAAAAAAAAAAAGAAAAAAAAACCAAACCTGTGCAATCTGAATGGTAACAGTTATTTTAGAATTTCCCCTCAGACAGACATTCTGTATGAGACTCCTGTCTCCCAGCACTCAAGCTGCATGATTCATATATACTCAATTAGCAGGAAATCAGTTGAGACCAATTAAATTAGAAATACATGAGTTGAGTCTCAAGGGACTTTGATAAAGGTTTTGAGAATAAAGTAGTGCTTTACAAGCAAGGAGATAAAATAATTCCCATCTGGAGTTCAACTCTGACTACTTTTTAAAGCTCGTGTCTGGAAGGTTCTGAGTGTGGCACGTGCACTGACAGATGTGGATGTCCGATGCTCTGAGGTGTTAAAAATCTTAACCAAATGACTTTTGTATACCCAGCTATAGAACCTGAATGGTGGAGTGGTCCATGAGTTGCAGTTTTGTATGGCTGGGTGACGCTCAGTCCTCACAAAATTAAGCATCGGAATTATTATTTGCATTTATTTAAAAATAAGTGATAGAACACAGAACAGTGACAGAAATACCACACAGTTAAACTACTTTGCGAGTTGGTGAAAAATCATTTGTTCTGCTAAAAACACTCAGCTCTAAACGTTCTTTCAACCCTTGTATCTCCCTTAGAAATCTCCTGAGGCAATTTGCATTCTGAACAAATCGCAAAGTACTTTCTGGTGTCCATTTCTTAGTTGTTGCCGGTTTCCGTCTTGTATTCTGATATAATGTAAAAGTATTTTCTCCATTTTTTGCCAGGAGCTATTAATGTGTCTTTACACATCCTACCTCATATAATATCTCCTCATCTTTTTTGAAAGACAAAAGAACAGGTAAGAGCATGTCAGAATCTTTTGTAAACTTACCCCTAGCAAACTTCTCTGTGACATTAGGAAGTCAGTGCACTCGTCTGGCAAAAAGGGCTGTAGTCTGAACTGAACCTGAGGGCAGGTTCTGCCATTTACCCCGTATGGACCCCCTCAAACATCCTCAGTATTCTGAGTCCTGTCTAATTTTCCTATGCTGATGTTGCAGTCTGACCTTTACATGAGTAGACAGGTGGGAAAATACAGTATTCTCTCAGCTGCCTAATGACTTCCTAATCCGAATAGACCGTTCAATGCCAGCTGTGCCACCAGAAATTCCCTCTTTTGTGCTGAACTAATTTGCATTTAAACAAATTTTAATGAGACTACCTGACAGGTGAAACACTGTATAAAAATATATTTTACTTTTCTTTATTATAGGTAGTGTTCAGAATTCAGTATTTCTGCAGAATTTATAGCCAAAAGTAAGTGATTTCCAAGTTTCTTTTGTAAACTGGCATCGAATGCTGTGCAGGTGAAGAAGCCCTGATTAATTAATCCCTAAATCAGGCTCTAAGGCTTGTTTAATAGCTCTGTGCACAAGTGTCCATAATTTGTACTAAGAAACAATTTAATTAGACTTTTTAAGTAGTGGTTTCATCTGGATCTTGGAGGACTTCTCTTCCATGAATATAACTGTTCCTTTCAGAACCTATGGCCTCTACCAAGTCCTGTGCCTGTCAGTGCCACAATTTCATCATGAAATGTATAGAAAAGGCCTTCTTTTTATTTTTTTCCTGGGTGTGGGATTTAAAAGTTACTTGATCCTTTTATCATCATTTATCGTTTATTCAATAATCTTGGGTCAGAAGAATAAGTGAATTTTCTAAGCACTTTTAGCACAACTTTAAAGACTCTCATCTCTCATCTATTTAGTCTCTCTGTGTATGAAAATTATTGTAAAAATGTTTACCACCTTTCTCTACAGCTTTTCTGGTTCTACAGTGTTTTTTTAATTTTCAGGGAACTGTCCAGAACAGCTGCTGGTGTTGAAGTTGAGAACGGTATAATTTCATTATGATTCCTAACATTCCCTTTGCCTTTCTAACACTGTGGAGGTTTAAAATAACATTTTTAGAGGACTGAGTACAACGGGTCTTTTTCCAGACATAATTTCGAGCACCAGTATGCGTATTTAAAATTAGAGTTGTTTTTCTCTGCGTATATAATTCTCTTGCATCAGCATTTAATCTCATCTTCCATTTTATTGTCCAGTCACTCAGCGTCATGCAAGCCTTCTGTTCATTGTCAGAGTTAAATTTGCATGATGGGTAATTTTATATCACTGGCAACCATTACAACAAAGTTTTGCTCTTTTTTTTTAGTTTGGTTTTTGCCTTTAGTGGAAGTTTGTGGTTGAGCTAATACTACAGAAAAGGGGGATGCAATGTATACAATGAGCAAACAAATGAGAGAATGAGATGGAAATGGTTAGGAGGTTTTTTATGATTATTTTTTGCTGAAACTTGTCACCTCTTTCTAATGTCTATTTCCCCTGTTGAAACTGATTGCTCCCAAATGTGGTTTAAGGGTGGGTTTTTGTCAGGTGTTTGTCCGAGAGGTTGATTATGGAGTTGTCATTCCAAGTATTTTCAGAATTTATACCTGAGATGAAGTAATTTAAGACATACTTTACCTAAAATGAGTGTTAATAAAAAAATAATGTTACTGAAATGGTGAAATTCATCCAGAAGAATGCCTCTTTCTTTTTGCAAAGATAAGAGATGTTATAGGATGAAGAAACAAGTTGACAATTTTACCTGTCTCTTTATTTTGGAATATTACCAAGAGGCGTTTGAATGCAGAAATTATGAAGTGAAGGTACATGGACTGGTTTTGTTAATTAGATTATAATAACCTGGTTTCTCTAATATGTTGATATAACAGTGCAGAGCAGTGCAAAAATGTGTGTGCCTCTCTGCTTAAGCAGTGCTGTAAGCCTTCCTGATCCCATCATTTTTTCATTGTTTCAAATAATCTCAAATTCCAGAATTTCAAAAAAACATTCTAATAAGTAACCATTTCAACTCTAAGGACGTGACAGTATGCTAATTTGATTAAAGTAATAATAGTTTTCTAATTTTATGCTATTATTTCTAATTTCTTATCCTGTTTCAAGGGAAGATAAATTCAATGTTAATACCATGTTCCTTTTATTTGATCATAGATTGAGGTGCTCTGCTGTAAAAAGATGGCTTTTTATTGAGTTCTTCAAATGAATACTGAGTTTTATAGACAATAAACCACAGTCTGTGGAAGTCAATGAAAATGATGCCTCTTGATTTTAGTGAACTCTGCTTGCAGGCTATGGTGGGAACTGTGGACATTATTAGTGAAAAAGAGAGTTTGGACTTATTGAACTATACTAATTTACAGAGGTTAAATTCCACTCTAGTCTTTATTTGACATTTTTGAAAGCCCATAAATTTACCAAATAATGTGAAACTAGCAGCATGTATACTAGCAGTGTAGAGGGTTTTTTTAATTACTTTTTTTTTTTTTTTTTAAGATGATGATAATCCAGTAAAACATTGCGGGAAGGGCTTGCTCAGAAGCTCACTGGGTCTGATGAGAAGTGTACCTTGCACACTTTGGAAAGGGAGTGTCAGCCTTGAGATGGGAGGCTGAGTGATTACCAGAGGAAGAGCAAAGCCGGACTGACAAGGTGGGATGGCTGTGTGGGTTCAAACTAGCCTCCAGTGGCTTGGCATTTAGAATGTTATCCTGCTATGCTACAAGTGAAAAACACATTTGGTTAATAAGGGGCTGCAGATTTGCTGCCAGTCTGTGCTCTCTGGTGCACATCAGCATTTTGAAGGGGTGATATTTCATTGCATTGTGCGGCGAGTGAAAGACATCTGAATACGAAAAACCTTTCCAGGGTTCTGTGTCCTCTCAAGCCTTTCCTCAGGCTTGATATGACATTTATTGTGTACAGGCCTAGCATTCTCCAAAGGTCTTTTGTAGGGAGTCAAGTGCTTTGCTAGACTCCAACTAAAGCATCTCATAAAATAATTTTTTAATCCTGGAACAGACAGGAGCATTTCTTCCTTAGGGAGTGCAGACCCAGCATCCTCAATGACACAGGATTCCCCCACCGTGCTTTGTATAAATCTGGACAGAACAGGTACGCCTGTACTGCATCAAGGTATGTGTCAGTCAATGGGCTGCTGTATTACAGGTGAGTAATATACAATTCATCATGAACATAAGTTTATTCCATGGCTATGAAAATATGAGCAGGAGTAATGTTTCCTTGAAGCACAGACCTAGAAAGATTCTGTATGGCAGCCCGTTGAAGTCACTGTTCTTTTTCTGTTATCTGAAGTACCCAATACATTGTATTTATGTTTTATTTTGCTCTAATATTGCAGAGTATATGTGCAGTGTAACCTTACAATTTGACCTGGGCTTTGTATATGGTCTGTCATGTGCTGGCCCATACTTAATTTTAAAATGAAACAATTTTGTTGCTCTTATTTTTATTTTACCATTTACCTACAGAAAATTTTTACCAAGGCAAAATCATACACTACAGCACTGCAGGAGAGGGAGAAAAACAAACAAACCAAAAAAATTCAACAAACAAACCAGAGGGGAAAACGCCATTTACCATTTATCAGATTAATGCAAACAATACTTCTCAACTTCAGCTCGTTTGGATCTTTTGTTTAGAATTCAGTCTAAACCTACACTACAACAAAATAAAAATGCATTCTTCAAGACTGGTTTGTTTCCTCTGGTGTAGGTAGCTTGTCAAGTGCTCCCAACTCTGCAAAAAAGGGGGGAAAAAAGTTAGTAACACATATATATATTTGTTTTAGCAATTAAGTAAAGAAATTCAGTTTCACTAGTATACATTTTTATTACATTTTGTGCTCTCCTCTGTAAGGGGAAAAATCTCTGAAATTTCTGTATTTTAATTTACAAACTCTTGGTTTTTTCTTTTGAATGTTGATAATATCTTCCTGCTATAACTTGACCTGTTCTAGAAATAGCAGTGACAGAACAACAATTAAATTACATCCATTTTATTATCTCAATCGGTATTGGTGGATCTTGGCATCTCAAAATATGTAACATTATCCAGTTATTGCTGCCATCCTACAGACTGCTCTGTATGGAAGCATTTGAAGCTGGAGGGAACAATTTTCTTAGCAGTTAAAATATTGTCTTAATCTTGCAGATTAAAATTTATGTCTAATCAGATTAACTATTCCCTGAATCTGAATCCCAGGGGTAGTTCCCCCCCCCTCCCCAAGGAACATATCTAAACCAATATACTTAGTGTAATAAAGTTTCATTTGAGAAAAATGTTAAAGCATCTCTACCATTTAAAAATGTTTCACCTGCCAAAGCTACAGTTCTGATTTTGTATGAGTTTGTACTAAGCCTTGTCAATAAATATTGTTAATATTGTCAATATAATGTGATAACACTCTGCATCTTCTGAAACCTGGGAAGATAAGAACTGTCTCAGGGAAAAGCCATTTTACATGATCGGAGGATTCCTTTTTTCAGTAAGGACAGGTAATACCACCATCTTTTCTGAATAAAATCACTATTCTAAACAGGGAACCTTGTTTGCTCATTTGTTCCAGGTTGGCAGTAATTTGTATTTCTGTGAGATGCACTTTGTTTTCTTGTCCAACTTAGCAGCTTTGTGCCTCTGCAGCCAGCTCGGGCTTCAGCTCAGCTTGGTTTTGCTGGGTCCAGATATTGATTCTACTTCCCAAGCTCACACAGCAACCTAAAGGAGTGTTTAGGGCTCTTGCTTCGCAGTGGCACAACAAACAAGCTACTACATTGTCCACAGTAAATAATCTACTTTAAATATCTATTTTAATTATTTCAGGCCCTTATTACTAACTATAAAGAGGTTTTGTTTCCATATCTGATGCAAAAAATACGGGGTTAGTATTTTCAGTAACAAGAATTAATTTGCTTGGGTGGATACAAATAATTCAGAAAAGTATGCCAAACACCTACATCCTAGAAATGCAGACAACTAACAGAGCTCTTGAGACTCTCTTTTAATAATAAAATTAAAACACATATGTACACACAGTTCCACAGCACATACTTGCCACAAAATTGCTTATAATTTGTTGTGCATTAAAGGTAGGAATATAGAAATTTCTGATTTAGAGTTGTCTGCTTTCTAAGACAAAAAAAATCTTCAAACATTTTCAGGAAAGTAACTTTTTTTCCTCCCCATTTTCCTCTCAACTATGTATCATATTTTAATACATCTTTTAGAAAATTTCAGAACCCTTGAAGAGTTTTTTTAAAAGCTAAACAATATGTTTGCTTGGGTTTGTTTTTTGGTTTTTTTAAGAAAAACCAGTGAAAACTCCGAAACAAATTTCTCCATTTAATTCTATAATAAAGTTGCCATTCTCATAGAATCAGCTGTAAGCTCAGTATTACAGTTCTTGCCACAATTCCAAGACTCTACAGAGATTTGGCAGCAATTTGAACTGTTTGCCGACACTCAGCTTCATGCTCTTGCACTTTTGTGATGCAGCTTTATTGAGGAATACATGCAAAAAGGGGGATGTATTTCCTGTGCCACTAAGAAGGGATCAAAGCCTGTTGGAACTCTGCTGCATCAGGGACTCGGTGAGCTGCGGCACTGCCACAAACCCTGCACACTGTGTGTGTTGGTCCCCAGGTGATGTTCAAAGTCCTGCACACTCAAATCTATAGCAGATGTGTATGTGCACTCAGGGATAGTCTTGGCCTCTCAGCAGCAGAAGCTATGAAAGATTAAAAAAGCATTCACTGACCTTTAAGGTGCAAGTAAGTCAAAAATTCGATTACTGTGCGCATAATGTTTTCGTCAGACAGTGGTCTTCCAAGACTCCCTATAAAACAAGTTAGTTGTTACTTCATGTTAACACAGTGTGAAGATACATTTCACATGACATCATGGCCAAGTTCAAGAGTACTTTGGAAAAAAGCTGTCTAAACTTCCTTTT
Source organism: Acropternis orthonyx (assembly GCA_035583155.1). Classification (NCBI taxonomy): domain Eukaryota; kingdom Metazoa; phylum Chordata; class Aves; order Passeriformes; family Rhinocryptidae; genus Acropternis; species Acropternis orthonyx. The sequence goes on along the minus strand of JAWWEU010000158.1, from coordinate 19,096,176 downwards.
TCCTTAAAACCCCTAATGGAAAACCTGATTTCAGGGAAGAGTGAAGCACATCTAAGGGTGGTAACTGCAATTCTCAGAATCAAAATCCCCCACCGCTGTATGCCATTGCTGCATAGCAGCTGTTTCGACATCTTTACGGTCAGTCTTTAGAGTTCTGCCACAGAAGAGTTTTCTTCTGTTCTCAACTCTCTCCCTTGTGTCCACTAACCTGAGGCTGAAGGGATAAGGTTAAATTTAACTGACAAGTTTATCACCTTTACAAAACACTTAAAAGTTCTTCATGCAGCCTGACTTTGTTCCAAATAAGCCTCGAGTGATACAGCAGTGATTTGCAGCCCAAAAGCTGGGCCTGGGTGTTGTCCCAGCAGCCCAGAAAATTATGTTTTTACACAAGTACCTAATCCCATACACTCATCTTTGATCTAGTGAAAATAGGGCTCCTGATGCTGTTTTAATGGCCTGATGGAGCCCTGCGAGCTTGTTATGGCACTTTGGGAGGCTGAGAAGGATGCTTTCTTCACCTGTTAATGGAGGGGGGCGGGCAGGGAAGAGGGGAGGGAGCACATCTTGCTGTTTTTCAACAGGGTGGAGAATTGTTCTGTATTAGAGACCAAATGGCAAGTAGTTGCCCCAAGATTTTTAGTTCTCTACATGGAGATGGGTGCCAGTGCCTACAGCCCATCGTCACCTCACTGACAGCAGTGTCACACAGGATACAGTCTGCAAGCTCTTCCAAGTTATCTGGAGAGCTTACGAATTTTACAGCATTTCTTCAAGGACAGAGCACAGTCTTTTGCATGAATTCTTTTACAGTAATGTGTGTATATTGCCATTTTAAGGTGCCTATGTAAATAATCCAAAGAAATTAACTAAAAGAAAAATAAAATTCTTCATTTTCAACTAAAATAAGAATCTGACTACTTTATGCATTATTTTTTTGTATTTAAATCTCCTTTGGGTAGGAACTCTGTAATAAACTTCAGTTTCCAAGAAAACTTTTGATAAGAGAAGAGCATGAGGTTCACAAGGGAGGCAGCAATATAATTTTCAAGCCTCATCCAGACAAGTTTGGTTGGGTTTACCTGTAATTAGGGAGGCACAACAGTACCCAGCAAAAAAATTCCACCAATCTAAAAGTTCATATTCCTGTAAAGGACCTGGTGTATCCAAAAAAGGCAACATGTTGCAATGCAAACTCCACTGTTAAATCACAAATGCCTTCCTTTCACATTGTTTCTGACTGGTAACATACTATTTTTACACCAGTTTGAGAAAGTAGATTTTTTTTTCCTTTTTTCTCCCCCCATTAAATACAAACAAAAAAAAGACCAAAGTAACAACAGCAAAAAAACCCCCTAAACCAAACACAGCACCAAGAAAACACCACGCACAAAACCCCACTATGTAACTGTACCAGAACTAAACAGTCAGAGAGTGTCAACAACTAAGAAAGGCATTAATGTTACTCTTCTCTTTACAAGGTATGTCCATGAGATTGTAATTAAGCACATTTCCTGTACTTATGAACTTATTTAGTGCTAACTACATTTGCACTGTGCTGGGTGTATTTAAACTCGGCTGCCAAAGCTTTGCCTTGCCCTGCCAGTGAAGTGATGAGTGCCGTAGTACTCAAGTCACTCCTGTGGTCACTCTAACAATCTGAAGATGAGATTCACCCCAGCTCACTTCAGATGGCAACAGCAGGTTTAGTTTCTCCTCAGGAGAAAGAAACAGGTTTTTCTAGAATGTTCTATATCTTATCCCGAAATAGGTATTCAAAATAAAGCCTAAAAATTGTCAGCTTCTATTCATGAAGGGATTGTTTTAGAGGCCTGACTTTAGATGATGCACCCAGAACAAGGCTGCATCCTTTTCATTGCCATTCACTAAATTCTGATACCTGCAACATCAAAACATTGTGTTGACTTGATTTCAGTTGTGACCAGGTCCTCAGTCTTTTATGATGATAATCCACCTTCCTCCAAATATTGAGACTTTATATTTTTTTATAGCCTTTGCTACTGAACAATGCCTTTATGGACTCACTTCTTTGCCAAAAAACATAACTCTTAAGTGTCTAGGGTGACATTTGAAGTACTTAATTGAACATATGAAAGTAAAAAAGAAAGAAAAAAACAAAAGGTTTTCTTCAGTGCAATATGATCCATTATACTTTTAAAGCAACAAAATTAGGGTATGTTTTCCTAGGCACTTATATGTTTTAAACTGTGAGCATACAGAGAACACACCAAATGAACTGTGAGCATACAGAGAACACACCAAGTGGCCAAATGTCACGTTTCTTCCTCTCACATGTTTGTTAGGATTTCTGCTAAAGTGCAGGAATAGTCTTGTACCTACGTAGTCAGTTAACAGTAAATAAATTGCTAAGCATGAAAAACAAATCAACAATATTGGCTTTCAGATTTTCATTACCTGCTTTAATATCCTCATCAGGCTGTATTTCACGTTTGCCAGTGAAACCATGCTTGTCATTAAAAGATCTGTGGTTATCTACTGCATCTGATAAATAAATTAAAAATCAGAGGAGTTAATTGACTTAATAACAACCTTCACTGTATTGCTTGCTTTTCATAGATTTTAATGAAAAGATTGGGATGGGTGGTTTTGATGTACAAAAATCACAAAGAAGCTGTTAATGTGTCATTAAATAAAATAACTTTTCTTCTAAAATTGTGCTTATGATTTATCTCATTTACAGACCCAGACCTGTGCTACATACTTGCTGAGGCTATTACTGAATTTAGCAGAAGTTGTAGAGAAAACATGTCTGTATATCTACACATAAACTGGGAAGTTGCTTTTACTACTCTCTCCTCTAAGAAAATGTTGCTGATGAGTTTGCTTAAAAGAAAACTGCAGGTAGTTCACGTGAATACCCTTCAGAAGCTATCTTACATGCCCCTGGTGCCTCTTCTCTCCCCCTTGCAATGGGCATTTCCTTGATCAGTAAAAGCTGATCAATACGACCTGCAACAAAGGATGACTCCTATTATCCAGTCTTAGGTAAATGGCACTTTGACAAGTACATTTCCCCACAGTAGTTTTTTCAATTTGCTTTGATCTGCTTCAGGGTAAATATACTTCCAGACAGTTAATATATTTAAGATGCATTAAGCTACCTTTTTTTTTTAAGTCTCCTTAGAGTTCACTAATGAGTATGAAGAAAGTCATAGTAAGTATCTGTAGTATTCGTTTATGTGTTACTGAGACTGAAAATGTAGAAACATTGGTAATGAGTGCTATTCCATTAACAAGAATTAATGGCAAAAGGACATTTGAGACAGCTTAGCCCTGCATTACTGTTCTTATAATCTACATTTGTTATTCTCCACCTTTGTAAACTAGTTTTCCTGTATTTTGAACACTTGGTACGTTAATTTTTCAGTTGTGAGTTTGCATGTTATTGTTTTAATTTATTGCGCTTTAATTTAAAAAAAAAAAAGTAGTATACTCAAGCCAAGTAGTGAAACAATTGTCAAAAAGATTTAAAGGTGAAATCTGAAATACACAGGAGTGCCACATGTCCCATTTTGTCATTCTTCCCTTGACATCTAACATGATATAAGATATTCTAACACTTCTGGTGGTGACAAATTTGTCATATGAAAATTATAGTTCAGAAGCACAAAGAGTGAGCAGAGGTGTTTCTGGACATAAAGCCTCACATCAAGCTCTGCTTTAGAAAAGGACAGCTGTTGTTAAAATAACTCAGTTCTGTAACAGGCATATAACAAATACCTAAACAAATATGCTCCCAAATGAGTTTCTTCAGCCTTGAAGGTTTAGACAAAATTGCTGTACTCAGAGAAATTAATAGCACACTACAGTAAACTGATTTATAAGAAGAGTTAAAAACCCACAACTTTTGTATTTCGATGTAAAGAAAAAGTGCCTTACTTACGTGGCCCAAGTAAGTAACCAGCACTATTCAAAGTCCAACCCCTTTTTTCTTTTGCCTTAAAGAAAAAAAAAAAAGCAAGTATATTATTGCATGGCCTACACAGTCCTTATACTCAAAAGGACATTCTCTTAGCAGAGTATTCTGAATGCTCAAAATCAAGAAAAATTGTATAAAACCAACCAAAGAAACAAAAAAAGCCAATCATGTTGAAGCAAATACTAATGTCACTCTTGCTCCCTCCCCATTTAAGTCTGCAGTTTTGCTATTGACATCCATGTCAATATGAAGATTTCAGAGTTACGCAAGTGAAACCACAAAACATACTTTGGAGGCAGAAATTTTGCCTTAATACTTCAAATTTATATTACTATCTGATAGTCACCTTAACAAACAGCAATACTTTCTTTCCATCGTTTAGATTTACACAAGAGCCTCTTTATAAAAGAAGTCTGTACGTACAACCATCTTTCCTGAATCAGATGGGACATGCATTCAATTTCAGTCTGTAAACTAGACACCCTTTTAGTTATACTATTTGCTACAAGGGAGTAAGTATTTAAAATTTCCGAATTCTTAGCTAAAAACAAACCTGTTCATAGCCGAAAACGGGTTTGCGTGCTCCATCTTTTGCAACCGCTCTGTCTAAATAACAGCGCATATCCCTCCGAGGCTTTATACTTTGCCGGCTGAGGCGGGGGTACTTACCGAGAAAACCAGCGCGAATGTTTCCGAGAGCGTGGCACCGAGGATTAAAGACAGAAACAGCAAACTAGCGCACCTCTGCATCTGCAAGGCAACCGCACGGCGGTGAATGCCCTGCCTGCCGCGGGGCTGCGGCTGCCCCTGCCGGGCACCCAAATGCCCACCGGGAGAAGGGCCGGCAGGGCAGTACCTTGAGCCGGGGCTCGGTGTGTCCCTCGCAGTGTCCCCTGGCGCGTCCCACGGCGGGCTCTCACTGCATGGCCCCACGCGAGTGCGGGGCTGCGCCCACGCCGCCTTTATGGGCTGCGGCAGCGCCGCGCGGGGGGGGAGCCACAGCCGCCCGCCCCATCGCCCCATCGCCCCCTCGCCGCCCACTGCATTAGGCAGGGCACCAATTACTGCAATCCAATTAGCGGTACTTCGAAGCACGACGCGGGCTGCCGGCAGCTGACAGGCGCGGACAATTAGCTCTGATTACCGCGGCTTTGGGCAGGCTGGCGGGCAGTGAGCGCAGCTGTGAGCTGGGCAATGAGCGCAGCTGTGAGCTGGGCAGCGAGAGCAGCGGTGAGATGGGCAGCGAGAGCAGCGGTGAGATGGGCAGTGAGAGGATCTCTGAGCTGGGCAGTGAGAGGATCTCTGAACTGGGCAGCCTGGTCTGTGCCTGTCGCCCTCTGCACCAGGGCTCGGGGGTGACGGGGGCAGCAAGAAGGGGTAAAGTGAATACAGATCACTTTACGGATCACTGTAAAGTAATCTCAGGTATGGGAGCAGCGCTAAATACAAATGTCTGTGTGTAGTGCTGGCGAAGAAGATTCACCGTGTTTGGGCTTTGCGATTTGGAATACTGAGGATTTCACACAGCCCTGCTCTGCCTGCCATCCCTGGAGCTCCCTGTGGTCCAGGCCACTCGTGGCCTCTGAAAATCCCTTTGACGCATGGCCTTGCTCTAATATCAAAGGAGCTGTCAAAACTCTTTTACTCTATTTCCTTGCTGCTTTGTATCTGAGAGAGCACTTTTTTTAAAGGTTATATGTGAAAGGTTAGGGGTTTAGTTCTCTCCAGTGTTTAGACTAGCCCTGGACTGTTAGATTTCCAACTAGTGGAGTTTCACCAGTTTGCTCATCTCAGTTGTGGTTACAGTTGGCATCGGGATGTGCAAAATTGAATTACAAGGCAGAGATTTCAATATTAGTTCCTTTTTTTCCCCCCCTGCCAAATTGTATTTTCTCTGCAACAAATTAATTTATTCACTACAAGTCCCTCAAATTCATCTTTCAGTTAGAAAAGCATCACAGATGTTGCAGCGAGTAAGTTAAACTTACAGCTCCTTTTTCTGAAGCTGCTAAACATTCTCTGCAAACTTTTACACAGTGTATACATGAACTTGAATGTGGTGCCGAGTCAGCTATGGAATAATGCAATACACTTACCATTCACCAGTTTAAAAGTACACTTTTTTTACTTCAGTGTAGCATAATATTCATAATCCAAGCAAGAAGTACATGCTGGGTCTTGTATTTCTGTTTCCTGCCCTTTTTTGTCAGGTGCAGTTGAGTTATAACAGCCTACCCTTGTCTTTGGCTCTCTGATCAAAAACTGGTTGGATAAAGCTTATTTTATGCAATTTTTAAACGCTGATGTTCATAAAAGGGAAGCTCAGCTTTGCAGATTTTATTTGGTACTTTTTGTCATTTTCTGAGGATGTTCTTTCAGCCATTGCATGATACTCACAATTCAGATCAAATAGATCTGGAAAATAACTATATGATTTTTGCAAAGTGTTGTTTTCCTTTACCTTATCATCAGTGCCTTTTGGCTGAAATTTTCTAGTTTTCAGCAGTTAAATCCCACAAAGTAATTTTTGAAACTTGAAGTTTGTTTGTGAGACAAAATGTTTTCTTTGTGTTATTTGAATAAAACCACAGAAGTTATATCAAGAGACATCAAATTTTACATTCAAGCAGTGTTACAAAAATGTGTTAATTCTCTTACCTTTGACTATAGTTTTGTTCTTCATGTACCAATAAAAAGTATTTGAACCAACATATTTGAGCCTGCCGTTTTTATTCTGATTTTTCACCACAGTACTTGCACCTTCCTGTCAAATTGCAGAGTAAAATGATTTCTTCATCTCCAATAGTCAGAGGCAAAAGAAAACCTCTTTGTATACTGAAAGGCTTAATGCATCACTTGCCCGTCATACTTTTTGTCTAAATCTATCTTTATGTTAGTGTCAATTAAATAATTTTATCACTCATTCCTACAATTGATGTTCTCATTCCCTCAATTTTCCGTGTCAAGAATGCTATTAGTCTTCTCTTTTATTCCGTAGGAATTCTAAATCTCACTGCCCAGTAGTGTGAAGCCTGCCTTTTCTAGCTTAACTTGACAAATGGCCATCTCTGTGACTACACGGTTGGTTTTTATTGAGGCAACCCTTCAGTGTCCTGATTCTTCCATTGATTTAGTTGTTGTTTGGTTAATTGTAAAGGATTAATGCACTTTGCAGTAGCTGTTAGGTTATGCCTAGTCCTTACCAGAGATTCACAGTCAGATAAACTCTCAGTGAAGCTCATCTAAAATTTACTCAAGTCAATAGAACAATAAATATGGATAACAAAACTGCCTCTAATGTCTCTAGATTGCTACACAAAAGACAGGATTACCATTGACTGTCTCACACAACAACATGTACTCTGGTATGTGTAACTGTGTAATTTTATATACATGATTAGAACTGCATTTCAAAATAATTAGAAAAAACCCCCCACAACCCCATAACCAAACAACAGGGGGAAATATGGGTTTCAGCCAGTGAAAAAAAAGCTTTGAATTTTTAGGGAAAATATAATATGGATTAAATAAATGAGAGCATTGAAACATTGAACTTGGGAAATAAAATAATAGCATTTTTGTCACTGGAGATTTTATTTTGAAACGAAACAGTAAATCCTAAGGATTTTACCATGCATTTAAAATTTCTCTGTCATACAATTTATGAGGTAGGATGACCCATTTAAATTCTAATTAACAGAAAACATAAACCATCCAGAATGGCTACCTTGTATAGTACTCAGGAAAAACAGTGCATAAAAGTGGATTTTGCATTATAATTTCAAAGGGTCTGGAGTTGCAGTGGCTCCCTTCACTGTTAAGCTTATTGTGAGATAATGAGTGAAGCAGGAAAAAGCGTGTCTGCTGCTTCTGTGCTGAAGTTGTACAGTCAGGTTTGTTTGCAGCAACTCACCAATGAATGATAAAATCAAGTATTAGAAACCCCTGCAGTCAGAGTCAGGTCCCTCTGCATGAAAAACGCCTGCTTCCCAGGCAACATCACGTGTGAACATATGGGTTAAGACATTTCTCAAGGATGTACACAAAATCTCTAATAAAATATGAGCAATGACAATGAACTCTAGGCTCGCGGGGTAAGTTACCAGAAAAATTTGTCTCCCCTGCACTGGAGGAATTCCAGCCCCAGCATTACGGAAAGCAAAAGCTTTATTGGAGGAGTGTCATCATCCAGCTAACTAGAAATGATTCTTTGTAGAAGTTTGGAGCTGTCTATATTCAATATTTACCTGGGGATCACTAACATGAAGTGACACCAGTCACTTTTGTTACTGTCTTTTCCGCATTGGAAACAATTTTAGATTTTTGAGATCAGTGTTTTAACCCTGAATACAGAGATTTGTCAAAACTGAGCACGGAAAACACAAAGGCAGGGCTTTCTGTGGCTAAATCTGAGCGGGAAAGGCACAAATTTCCTTCCAACAGAGTACAGACACTGACAGATTTGAGTATCCAGAAGCAATGAGATATTCCAGTTGCCATCAAGGCTGTGAATTGCTTCACCGGTCTAAAGATTTAATGCTATTTTGCTGGTAAATTAGGGTATTGTCACAGAGCTGGAAAGTTATTTAGAGGGTTTTTTTCTGTTCAGCCACGTTACACCACCCCTCAATATTTGCATCTCAGCTGCTCATTGCCAGCCTAAGCAGAGATAAATTGAAGATGATGCTGTTTGCATTTATCTGAAGATAACACAGAACTTCAATATGGAACTATCATTTTGAAAGTAGCTTGCTCTTTAAGTCTTCAAGAAACCTCTTGATTATTTTTTCCCTTACATGTATAGAACGATTTTTTTTTTTTTTGATGGATGTAGAGCAGAGAACATGTTATGTTTTAAGGGTTTTTTTAAAATGTAGTAATAAGAAAAGGGTAATTTCCTTCATCCTCCCAAATCCTTTGCTATTGTTTTTTTCCTATTTTCCCATTTTGTAGTCTCTGTGAAGTGTAGGCAATTTTCACTGAGTGAATCTGTTGCATATTTTGCCACCTCAGGGTCGAATAGAACTAAATATTATAGGAACCTTCTCAGTGAAAGGCTATTTTCTGTTCTGAATTACAGTGATATCAACCAATAATTTCCTATTATTATATCAATCTGTGTACTACCAGAGCTGTTATTCACAAATACATATCATTGCATCAAAAGTGCAACTTCTACATATCATTTCACGTTTTTTTCAGGATGTTTTTTGGTTCAAGAAGATTGGCGACTTTAGACTAATTGTGTATATATATTGAAAACAAATCACAGAATAAAAAATCTGGAGAAAATTTCTGACAGTTGATTACTATGTACATCAGTGATATTGTGAGAAATGAGGAAAAAAAACCCTTTAATCTTGATTCCTGCTTCGTAAAACTTACAGGAGAATAATGTATCCATTTGGATAAATTAGCCAGTAGGTTCAAAGCTGTCAAGGACGGATTGCTGGCCAGCACAAAGACAAAAGCTTCATTTCCTAAAGAAGTCAGACAGGACCGGAGGCTCTCTTAATGTCATTTTATCTGCAAAAAGCTCTGAGAATTTGAAATAATCGAAGAAATGCCATTTTCAAGGGTTTCCAGTACTAAACAGTAGTGGGTTAGTGCTGAGTGCACACCTGACTGCCCCTCCTGCTCTGAGCATCCCCTTCTATTTGGGCAAAGGGGCTCTATGCAGAAGGCTCGCTATTCTCACTGCAGGCCAAACTGAAGGATGGCTCAAAGCCACTGCCTCTCAGAATTAAACACCATTATCTCAGCTCTGTAAGAGGCTGAGTTTGGCTCCCAACTCCTGCTGATACTAGAGCCCAGCTTTTTTGGAGGCAGTAACTCTGTCCGAGTCCTGCAACAGCTGGAAACTTCTGACTCAAAGGACAGGTTCAGAATTCACAGTTGCAAGGGCTCCTTTACCAACTTCTGAATTCCAGTGCTTCCCTGAAGGGTTTGGTTAATGTTTCCATTTAATTCCTCACTCACCAAAGACTTCCTCCTCCTTTGAACAGTAAATTCAGTGGAAGCTCACACCCACCCAACACAAGGGAGTTTCTGCTCCTGCAAGATCTCAGGAGGAGTGACTGCCTACCCACTGATGAGAAATCATGCTAGCAACTACTCACCAAAAGTTGAGAAGCTCTTCTTATTTAAAGGCAACAAAGATCTGAAGTAGTTTGTCTCAACCTCTTGCTCAGGGTGAAACCATGTACCTATTATTTTAATTACCTATGTGAATAGCTCTATTCAACCTGCTGTTCTATCACAAGACTTCCCTTAGAGGTCAGGTTCAAAAGATTGCTTAGCTACTTAAAACTTGATGTAGAGAGAGTTAGGAATGCCCTGCTTCAAATTTCAGATTTTTTCCAGTTTCAATATTTTTAACCCCATCCCCAGTAATCACCTAAACTTGGAGAGGTCTGGCCTCTTTTCAGCTTTTAGTTCCCTTGCCTTGTTGAGTTGGCTGACTTCACTTGTTCACCTGTTCTTCACAGCTTGTTAGTAATTTCTCTTTCTTGTTCTCTCCTAAAAATAGAAGCAGCTAAGAACTTGTATTTAAGAATCTTAGACTATAAAGGCACTTGCCCATATCACCTGTAAGCCTTTAAAAATTGATTTTTATTTTTTACTAAAGTAAAGGTTTGTTCTTCAGAACTTCAGCTGCAAATGCTTGATTTTATAAGCCAGTCTTCCCTGTAAGATTTTACTTCTCTTTTTACAAAGGATAGACAAATTTAATTCTCTAAATGTATAAATGCTGAGGTAAAACAAATGAGCAGTTTTTCTTCTTATTAGTTCAATGATTAAAAACATCTCTCTGTGTTTATTCCTTCTTAGTTTCTTTCCTTCTTTCAGCACAGCAGTTCAATTATTACTGAAAATTTACAGGCTCCATTTTCCCTAAATAACTGAATAAAGCAAATTAAATAAACCAGAAAAAAAAAGGAAAAGAAAAGGCAGAAATATGCCTGTCAGACAGGTAGCTTACTAGTTTTCTTGTATAATTGAATAATATTTATCAAATAAGCTTTGTACTGAAAAAAAAACCCCAAGAAGTATTATAAAATGGGAAAATACCTATGCCTGTTCTTCATTATATATCCACAGAAATTTCATAAAGGTTTCTGTAATAAACACTTGTAGCAATGTAGACTTTGCTAGCATGACAACAACTTGAATAATTATGCTTATTCTGTTTCCAGTTGGTTTTTCTCTATATGTCCTGGGTATCATTAATATGTCTTTGCAAAAAAAATTAATATCAGTAGCTGCAGAACCTGGCCCGACACACATGTCAGCAAGCATGAAATTCTCTGGGTGGTATCAAGGTTTGCCTCCACTCCTGGGTAAAGGTATACAGAGGTGCACAAAGCGGACTCTTGCTTTTCCATCTGGCATTTGCTAACCTCAGTGGCTTTTCCCAGTCCTTCAAAGTTAGTAAACACAGATTCTACTGAAGCTTAAAAGGAAGTGTTGCACAATCAAAGCCCTAATACAGGACTGAAAAACTCCACATTTTTACAGACATTTCAGCTGCAAGATGACATTCTGTGGCAAGAACAGTGTTTTCCCAATAGGAGAGTTTAAATTACTGAAGATTTTAAAGCTTGTATCTGGTGTTTTGAATTAGGAACAAAAGTAGCTGAGGAAACATGGATTGGGGTGGGGTAAGAAGGGGGCAAACTGTCTTTTTACTTGCAAACACTTCTCTAGGCTAAAGAAAAATACATTTAAAATTTTTCTTTGTCAAAACATGAGTTAAAAACAGCAGTAATGTTTATTTCACCTACCTGCTTCTAGGCAGCTCTAATGAGCTAGTCAGTTATCCCAGCTCCACTAGAGTTAAGAGACCTTTTCAACGTGGCCACTGGAACTTGGAGCAAATGCATCTAACTATAGAAACTGGGTACTTTAGGGCGAGATGTACCATTTTCTGAACTCCACTGCTTGTCATTCAAATGTAATGACATCTTGAACAACCAGTTCTTACGTAAACACCTACCTACACTGTGGACACGGAAAGTTAGTTCCTTACCCAGCGGTCAAAACAACATGCCAAATCTAGTTACTTAATGGAAAATGAGAATACAATGCTTGTTTATAAGCGGGGGACTTTGGTGCTCCACCAGCTTTCAGATGCCTACTCTGACTTCTTGTCCCCTTCATAGGTGTACTGGTTTTGTCTCGGATGAATTCAATTTCCCTCATAGCGCCCTGTGTGGTTCATAACACACCGAAGTTTCAGTCATTGCTGAGCGGCGTTTGCACAGCATCAAGGCTTTCTCCATTTCCCATGGGAGGGTACAAGGAGGGGGGAGAGGACCCAGCCAGGAGAGCAGTCCCCAGCTTCAATACATGTTCGATGTATTTCAGTATTAATATCTGACCGGTGTGGCAGAGTGCCTGCTCTGGCTTCCTCAATGACTTTGTCAGAAAGTTTGTTTAGTTCATGCAAATGCCGCCTCCTTTGCAAATTTGTGCTGGTGACTGGTACCCTGGACCCTTGGAAGAGGAATCAGTGCAGCAGTCAGCTGCAGAGGAAGTACACTCTATACGTTTTTTAAGTAGGCATTTATTCTCACTGATGAATTCAAGACTGAATTGAAATTGGACTTGAGCTGAAATGTGGAGAAATAAGATGAAATAAGGAGTCTGGAAAGAATGTTGTCACAATTTGTCTTATAAACTTTCAAGGTTTATGTATCAACATTTCCTCAGTATTTAGGGTCCCACTGGCAAACAGCTGGTAAGGATTTGCTGAGATACTTTGCATTTTAAGAGCTAAACTTGGAGCATTAGTGGTTGGAAGATTTAATTGTATACTGTGGGGAAACAATGCAAGTGCTTCTGCATCCTTATTTAGCACAGACGTCTCCCAAATCTATGGGAGAACTTTGACTTTGCTGCAAGGTAAAAAATGAGACACCCTCTTTTCCTCTGCTTCCTTCAGATAAATCAAGGTGACTCAGTTTTGAATTAGGTCAATCCAGGTTTCCACTGGGAGAAATAAACATTTCAAGAGGAGGAACAGAATGGAAGAAAGATCTCTGTCCCATCTGTTAAGTGGCACGGAAGTCTTTGATATGACACTACATGTGATTGTTTTTCCTTTATTCATCTACAATGCAAATGAACTGAATATCAAACAATAAGGAATTTATCTGGAAAGTGATTCTGAACAATATTACTGTTGGTTAAATCCTTTTTCTGTTACAGAATTCAATGTGAAGAAAACTGGCCTGTTAACAAAAAACAAAACAAAAAAAAAAATCTAATCGTGAAGATGAAAAAACTCATTTTATGTTGTCCTAAGATTCCATTGAACTGTTTCCACTCACGAATGTGGCTCCAAATTTCAAACTACGCTAGTTAAAATGTGATGTTTTCCTTTCTCACTTGTAACCCAGGTAAGAAAAAGTCAGCAAATGGAAAATAAAAAAGTGCTGGAAGATTATGCATAGAAGAGCATAACACATATCAGAGCTACTTTCTGTTATTGCAAAGGTCCTACAGATACTGTGTGCATAATACTGGTGTTTACTGCAGTTTTTGAAGACTAAGAAGAACCTTACCCTTTGAAGTGGCAGTTCTGGTTTTTTCTCACATGAACCCCAGATATTAGAAATAGTTAGATAATTTTCTTTTCCATGATTTCTGTCACCACAGAGATCTTGCTCTTTAAAGAGCATCTCATTTTTCTGTCACTTTTCACTCTATGGCCTACAGTTTAGAAAATGACATTCATAGTTTATATAAATGAAATTTACTCATTTTGTGTATATTTATGGTTAGCTTGCCTATTTTATTAGCATTTTAATTCTGCATTAACTCCTATTTGAAAAATGTATGTGATATTTAGGGAAATTTTAATGCTTTGAAAGACATTTCAATATCTAGAGTTGTCTAGAATATTTTTTATTAGACTTTTGTAAACTAAGACCTTTAAAATGCAATTGGTGTCACCCATGAAGCCCTGTGAGTCATTCTGGGCTATTAAGAAGCAGACTCATCTTTTCTCAAGACAGCATTTTTAAAACAAAGTACTAATTCATAGAATATTCAGAAAACCTTAAATAGCAAAACAGTCCTCTCCTCTGGAAAATAATCCCACTGTAAGCAATGTGAATGACATTTGTTTGTATGCACTTCTACGTGTCCTTATCATTCTGTTTTCTAGATCCTGCTTTATTGCTCCGTCTGATTCATTGGATATTTTCCATACTGAATTTTGCTGAAACAGTTCACACCCTTTGCCTTTTTCTTTCCATTTTGTTTGTCCTGAACCTCTCCCTCTCCACTCCCCAACCCCACCCTGCCAATGAAACTGTTGAAAAACCTTCAGGGAACTGAGCAGGACTTGGCTTAATAATATATTTAACACTGGTTAGGGCTGTGGGGTGTAGAACTCTTGTTCCAGTCATACATCAGTTTTTTCTAAATAAGCATGACCTTCACACCAAATGCAGTATGGGGAGGTGTTAACCTCCAACCTTCCTTATTAAGCAGTGTTTAAATAGATTTAAATAAAAGATCTCTAAATTTAGGGTTCTAGCTCTGTATTTGGACACCTTAATATATTATTTGACTACCTATGAATTCTAATTAGCCTCCTTGCACCCATTTGCATGTAATATTATGTCTTTGTAAATTTGTGATGCTTTTTCTTCACGGTCCCATATTTAGTTGGGATCACACTAAAAACATTCAAACCATCAACCTATATCCAGCCTTATTTAGGAAATATCTCCAAACACTTTGACCCTGTAACCCTCACTGAACACTTATAATTCATGTAATTTAAAACTTACAGTCACATTTAAGCAAAAACATAAGACTATTGGTCCTCCCAGTAATTGGAAAGAAATCCATCATAACAATCTCCCATTCTTCCTCACTTTCCCCTCCTGCAGAGATTTTTAAGAAGATTAATCAGGAAAGAATTCTGTTCCCCACGTTGTTATATGTTGGAGCGCTGGACTGTGTCCAAGGAAGAGCAAGGGAGCTGGTGAAGGGTCTGGAGCACAAGTCTTATAAGAAATAGCTGAGGGAGCTGGGATTTTTCAGCCTGGAGAAAAGGAGGCTCAGGGGAGACTTTATGGCTCTCTACAACTCTCTGAAAGGAGGTTGTAGCCAGGAGGGGGTCAGTCTCTTCTCCCACGTAGCAAGTGACAGGGTGAGAGGAAATGGCCTCAAGTAGTGCCAGGGGAGGTTTAGATTGGGTACTAGGAGAAACTTCTTCACTGAAAGCATGGTCAGACATTGGAACAAATTGGAAGCTGGGCTCTGATTCTGAGTGGCAACCAATGAAACATTAAGCAGCAGAAATGCAAAGCCAAGTGGCACTGTAAGTCCAGTCACATTCAGGAAGAACTGCCACAATTATGGATTCACAAATAGTACGAGACACTGCAAGTCTGGTTGCACCCAAAGAACTATCACAGCTGGACTACGTAGTCGGTCACGTTCAATAATCCCCTCTCACACCCAGGAGGTACAAAGCAGCAGCATTTACTGAGCAACCGGGATGCAGGATCTTACCAGGCTCTCGATGATAAATACACTGCCCACTGAAGCACACGGGAATAACACAGCTGGCAGCAAATACATTAAATTGCAAGATGACTATATAGTGCTAAAAGTGCAATCACAACACTTTCTACATTTCCCAAATAAACACTCAACATGGCTGAGTGTTTGAGTCTTACCCAATAAGCATCCCTATGGGGGGAGGAGACGTGTACAGCCTGTCAGCAGTCCCAGGATACAAAGCTGGAACCTCCTCTGAACTCCCTGATGAACCATGGCCAATGCATGCACTCCCTCTTGTTCAGCTTGATTTTTCAGTATTTTACCCACAGCTGCCCAGAGAAGAGGTGGAAACACCATCCAAGAAAACATTCCAAGAGTGTGCAAATGTGGCACTTGTTGACATGCTTTAGTGGTGAACATGGAGGTGCTGGGTAAATAATTGAACCTGACCATCTCAGAGGCCTTTTCCAACTTAATCATTCTGTGTTATGAATTGCATTCACTGGCATTGCTTTTTCAACTATGACATTCACAGTGATGTAGCACATGTATAAAAGTACATAATTTCATGGTATATCTTTGTCAGGCTACTGACAACCATATCTGACTAGAAATTGCACAGGAAAATTGGGACAAACTATAATTACTCAGACTGGCCTTTGAACACAACACAGAAATCCGTAGTGTATTCCTGTGGTGAGTATTATGAGATGTTGATGAGTGCAGGCACACAGAGCAGCTCGTCTGGGAATTCAGCCACATGAGCTACTCCTCTCGAAGTGTCTGCTCCCTGTTTGTCCAGCCCCAGCAGGCAGTCAGGCTGGGGCTTTCTCGCCTGGCAGTGGCTGTTGGGTTTGAAGCTACGCCTCTCCATGTACCTTGAGCACAGACATTGTGCAGGCTGTGTGTTCCTGAGCTCCCTCCAGCCATTTGGCTGCAAGACAGCCTTACCCTTCAGGCTGCCTTTACCCTACACCTTTCATTTTTTGCTGCATATATTTTCCGTTCCTTAATTTTTCATTTATTCTTTGCCCAGTGGTTTTCCCATTACTTATACATGTCTTCAAAATTTGTCTGTTCTGTGGTGGCCATATCCCTGTCACAGAGGTTCATTTTTACTCTTTGTATTGAATAAGTAGGGATTTGGATTCAGATCCCCTTCAGGTGCTCTAAATACCAGGAAATTAAAATGTCTTTGGTACACATCAAGAAATAGCTTTTTAAGCAATATCTTGTGATGTAAAAGTCAGCAATCCTTGGCACCAGTACCGAACCCTCCTTCATTTCTATCTGAGTGAATTCCTGCAACTTGTGACACAAAGTGGGCTGACACTCCTCATGGCTATGACTTGTGAGAGGCAGTATTGCCCATCCACATTAGCCTGTAATAGATACTACCAGGCAAGGTGATGGCTTAAGACAAGATCTTGATCTCCATTTTCTGTGAGTAAGCCTCTCAGAAAGAAACATCTACAATCTTGGTACTGTCCCTTGATGAATATATGCCATTTGGATACATAAAAAGTAAGACAGCTTTAAGGATTAGCTTTGTTATCTCCAGTCACCAGGACCGTTGTACCTATTCCCGGATCTGATCACACAGAAATCTGGAAATGCAATTATTCCATCCTCAGTGTTATCCATTTCATGGCATGCCTGTTGAATGGCTTATGCAATTAGAGAACATGTTTGTGAGTCTGATCCTGAGTTACTTCTTGTATCTGATGATGAATAGCTGCCCAGTGAAGGATCAGCTGTGATCATTTCCTTTCCATTGATGGCTTGAAGGGTAATTTCTTTAGGCTATGGTAAAGGGTAGCAATATGCACAGTCTGAGTGCTCCACCAGCAAAATTATTCTTCTGTGGACACAGGTATGTCATCAGAGTTAAACCTTCATCCAAGTGTAGTAAAAGCATTGACATTGCTGAAAAGAAACTTACTTTTGTCAGAAGTCAGTGGAAATTTTGAGTTGCAGATGTCCTGGGACTGAAAGGCAGACTGGAGCTGAAGCAGTAGGAAACGACTGGCATGGTCACATCTTAAGAACAATCCAAAGGAGGTTTCTGGGCACAGACAACGAGAAAAGCAAACTGTAAGTCACCCAACCTTCCCTTATGCAACACTGTGCTTAAAATCATAGAACCATTTTGGATGGAAAAGGCCTCCAAGATGACCTCCAACTGACCCCAACCTTGCCAGAACCTCCTTTCAGGTAGCTAAAGAGAGCAAGGAGGTCTCCCCTAAACCTTCTTTTCTCCAGGCTAAACAATCCAGCTCCCCCAGCTGCTCCTTGTAAGACTTGTAATTCAGACCCTTCACCAGCTCCACTGCCCTTCTCTGGGCACGCTCCAGCACCTCAGTGATTTTCTCGCAGCCCAAAACTGGACACAGGATTCAAAAGGCAGCCTCACCAGTGCCAGCTACAGGGGGACTGTCACTGCCCAGGTCCTGCTGGCCACATCACTTCTCATACAAGCCAGGATGCCACTGGCCTTCTGGGCCACCAGTGCACACTGCTGGCTTGTGTTCAGCACCCCCAGGGCCTTTTCCACCGAGCAGCTTTCCACCCACGCTGCCCCAGGTTTGTAGCACATCCTGGGGTTGTTGTGACCCACATGCAGGACCTGCCATTGACCCTTTTTGAACCTCCTATCATTAGCCTGGGTCCATTGATCCAGCCTGTCCAGAACCCTCTGTAGATCCTAAAATCTTTGGTTTACTAAAATAATTTCGTATTAAAGTTATTTGGAGGCCTGCAAGTCACATGTTTTACCTCGAATAAAAGCAGACTTCTAGAAAAAGCTTACATGCAAAAGAAGACAGTGGGTCCAGAGGAGTTCCTTCACATCACTTTGATGATAAAACTTTGACTCATAGAGTTACAGAATGGTTTGGGTTGCAAGGGACCTTTAATGAACACCTTGCTCCCACCCTGCTATCAAGGGCACGGACATCTTCCACGAGATCAGACAGAGCTCAAAGCTCCATCCAGACTGACACTTCCACATCTCAGTGCAACATTTTCCGGTGTCTCCCTGGCCTTCCCTGGTTATGTCACCAAGGGCAAGCCAGCTTTTCAGCCTTGCTGGCCGAGAGGAACTCACCCTCTCTTCATGCCACCGCAGGAATTCAGCAGCGACCTGCACCGAGCAGAGCGCACAGCTCACTGTGCGACGTGCCTCTGCCACAGGAGCCCACCCAGCACCAGCCCCGGACTGGTTACTTCCTTCAGCAGTGCGGCTTCTACAAGAGCTGTTGGGGAACAGAAGAGAAGAATAACAACAACACAGAAGTCAACAACTGCTAAGGGCTCTCTTGAAGAGCTCTCAAAATTCGGCTTTGAACAGTGAATATATTGTCCAAAACAAGATCTTCAACAGAAGGCTGAAAAGAAAAGATGCAAATATTTATTGTTAAACATGGAGAATATGATTCCTGATTCAAGCTCAAAATATCTACAGACATAAAATATAGGAGAGGTAAGTTTTGTCACTTGAATCTATTATCTTTTTAATGAAGAGCTATAAATTCCAGAGATATTATAAAGTCTGAGGAGATACCTGCAAAGGGAAAAGAAACCTTATTTTGTATTCTTGTTTCCAAAACATCGACATGATTTCCATTTCTGCAGTAGTTTTGTGAGCCAGTGTGGTGGTGCAAATGCAATCAGCTCATAGCTTAGCTCAGTTTCACTTGCTATGGCCATTTTGAGTAACATAATTGCACGATGACTCTTTTTACATTTTGCTAATGACATTATGCATACTGCACCCTTTGAAGACAGTATTCTGATATGCAAATTTTCATCTGTGTCACAGATCAAGAAACATATCTTCACACGATATAAAAAGGAGAAAATAAGTTTCTTGTGCAGCTTGGAGTCTGGGGTGGATTTTTGGGTGGTTTTTTTTTGTTTCCTAGATACCCTTAGCCTTATTTTTGCTGTACACTTTCACAAGATTTTTTTTTTTGCATTGCTACCACCTAATGGTCATAATGTCTTGCCTTAACTCTAATGGTAGCAATTTTGTCTCCCTCATGTCTAGCTTTCAGATGGAAATTATACAATAGCTTTTGTCTTTTTATCAAAAAATAAGATAGTAGGAAAATACTAAAATTACTGCCAGACTTTCATCACCCATTTTTTCTATTTGCATGGTAAAGTCTTTTTTCCTCAGTGTTCTTGAATTTCTAATGATAAAGAAGGTTGTGATTAATTTGCAGATAGAAAAACCCTTTTCTAAATGCATGCTACTCAATAAATGAACAAGCTGCTTACAGTAATTAATGTCATGCTGTGCTCAAATTGCTTGTGCTAATAAAGCTAATTGGCAACAGCAAGCATTAACTGTGATTAGTCATATGCATCTAATGTCATCACCAGTGCCTATAATTTTCTACACAGAGGGAATTTCACATCTGTTTTAAATCACTTGTCTGCTGTCTGCATTGGTGTTCTTTCCAATATTATTGAATCAAAGATTGTTTTACTACAATGGATGATAAAAAAGTTGATTTTATTTTTTCAAACTAAGAACTGACTAATAAACAAGATATGAAGCATTTCCAAGTCACTTATTCTGAAATAAGTGCCTGATTTCAGTTACATTAACAAACCTGCATTTTCCATCTTTTGCATATAGTCTGACATTCCCTCCTACAGAACGTAGACTATTTGCAACAGAACATTCATTTACTCAATTTGGACTGCACACTGCATTTCCCAATAAAGTGGATGAGTCAAAAAATCCATTCCGTATTTGTTTTGGAAATTTGCAAGAAATGTTATCAGGAAGACAAGCTTTTGCACCATACACAAACTCTTAGCTGCAAGTAGAAGAACAATTCTTGGTTGTGTCAACCCAAAAAGGTCAATGTTAAATTCTCAAGAAGCACGGGGCTGAAAATTCAGCATTAGAAACCAAAACTGACCAGCAATTCATACAAGTGTTTTTCCTAAGTTACATTTACCAGACCTGTCCAATTCACACAGCTTTCTAAGTTCTCTGTCCAAATGTGCACATTTTTCTAAAAACAAAGTTTTCTCAGGTTCTTCAGCTGATGTTTTTTCCTGTGCTGAATGGAGTAACTATTTCATGTGTTAATACGGTTGCTACAGTGTTCAGTTTGCTTTTACCCAGCTGCTTGGATGGACTGATCTATGTTCAGCTGATGTTTGGCTTTTTGGCTCACAGCTTCATTGACTATGTAAAAATGCAGAGCTATCACATCACCTCAGGATCAGTAAAGGCAAACCAACCAGTCCCAACATACACAGAGAGATGTCTCAATAAAAACAAAGGGAACATTCTCTTTTTTTTTAAAAAAGCCATTTACATTACTTTTTCCACTTCAGGTTTCAGGTTTACGGCCACTACTCAAAATGTTACCTTGCTGATTGCAATTCCTTTTTTTTTTTTTTTTTTTTTTTTTTAATTCAATTAGAGCATGATCAGGTAAAGACTTTTTTTCATCATTCTTCATTTTCTGAGACTAAGTTCCAGATCTACTCATGAATGTCCTCAGCATTTTGGAATTTGACATGATACTACTCACATGCATTATATGCACCACTGTGTTCCAGCTCAGTGCTTAATACGATGGCAATATCAGCACTCTCACTCTGTCACACAAAATAACTTAGTGGTAAAGATAAAAAGAGCCTGATCCTTACCCATATCAAAACATTGAATTCTTACTCAGCTTCAATTTTTGGGCGTTTTTTTTTTTTTTTTTGTTTATATAGAGCACAAATGGTTTCATTTTGTTGTGGTTTTTTTGAGAGACGCAGCATAAATCAAAGATCCAGAATCTGAAATCACATTTAGAACTGCAGGTATTAACTTTCATTTTATCAGATGACAACAGAAAGTTCACGACATCTTGTTCAGAAGATCTGACTGACTTGTTCATGAGCTCAGAGGACAGCTATGTTATGGCTCACTTTTACCTATGTTTCTAAATTACAGAAAATATTGTTTAACTTTTAAATGGCTTAGTTGGCAGATTTCCCATTACTGAGAAGCCAAAATGGACCTCTCCTGGTTTTGGCTGGAGTAGAGTTAGGTTTTTTCCTAGCAGTTGCTACACTGCTGTGTTTTGGATTTCGTATGAGAACAGTTGTTGATAACACTGATATTTTAGTTGTTGCTAAGTAAGGAC
>JAWWEU010000158.1:19036051-19074428 GCA_035583155.1 Acropternis orthonyx | reverse complement strand
GGGGGGGCTGATCCTGCCGGGGGACGGGCTGGGCATCAGTCCCTGGGGGGATGAGAAACTGTGTCGTGCATCACCTGTGTTTGTTGGAGTTTTTTTCTCTCCCTCTCTTTTTCCTTCTCGTTACAGTCATTATTGTTATTATTATCATCATTATTTCAATTATTAAACTGTTCTTCTCTCAACTCATGGGTTTTACCTTTCTTTTCCTGAATTTTCTCCCTGTCACCCTTGGGATCAAAGGGAAAGTGAGCGAGCAGCTGCATGATACGTAATTGCTGGCTGGGGTTAAACCACAAGTCCAAACAGACTCTGGAGATTTTTCAGTTTTGACAGCTCGGATATCTGGACAAGTTCCCAACGCCTTTGTAACAGCAGCAGTACCGGTATTTTAGGAAACAGTCATCCTGTGTCTTGGGCACATATAATCAGTAATCTACCCCTGTGAAATCTCTAAAAAAACGTCCCAAGCTTTTACCTGTGAATGCTCAAGAGGATTCTGTATTTGGTTTTAGAGCTCTCCACCAGCCCTACAAAGCAGTTCGCTCTTTCTATCCAATATGGTGAACTCAGATACTCAGAAATCCTGCCCAGGGTGCACAGTAAGGGCTCCTAGTCTTGTGGATGACTGAGCATGCGAGCTTAGTGAGAATGTTTTACAACTGAAGACTTCAGGACCCAAGTTTAGATGCTCTTCCATCTCAGTTACAGAAATATACTATGATTGAAAAGAGACAGAATGCATATGGATCAAACATGATACAACCACAAAACAACCAAACAAAAACCCCAACACCAATATTAAGAGTGATTATGAAGAGAAAACATCTTTAGTTTGTAACTAGAGGAGAGATGGCAATGACAGGAAAAAATACAGCTTTCTCATGTTTGCCCTCAGGGGTTTTTGGGTGGATGCTCTGCATCAGTCAGTACAGTAAGGTATGTGTTGTAATCTGCCTTCAAGGGGGTCACACAAGGGAGAAGTTCTGACATCAGTGCTAGGGGCAGAATAGAGAGTAACCGGTTTGGTACAAGATGATGAATGCTACTTTGTACTACAGGAGTGGAAAATCATAAAAATAGGGCCAATTTTTATGGTCTTTTAAGGAGATCAAGCTCGTAACAAGCAAGCACAGATTGTAATAAGGAATAAAATTAGAAAATAAGTAAATAAATGTGATCTTTTTGGCAAAAGTTGTGCTCACAACTCTCTGAGATTCAGTGTTACAAATGAGGTTGTGCCCTGTAAAGCTAATCTTAACAATGGAAATGGAACACACTTTTAAATTCAGTTTTTTAGATTACTGATCAGAATTGATATGCATCTGAGGCACTTGATTTGTCTGGTGGTACTTTAAGATGTCATAGGATAGTTACTTAATTTCTTAACACTTTTCTAGTCACTGCCTCTTCATGTTATCCTTCTCAGTTTCAAAGCTTTATGGTTCTTGCCCTCACTCTGGATTTTTCATCTTGCAAGGCTACTTACCAGTCTGACAGGTAAGTAGAGCAGTAAGGGGCAAATTGACCTGCCTGAGAAAGAAATGCAACACACTGCTACCTTTGTAAACACTGTTCAATGTCAAAGAACATCACTTAAATTTTATTTGTATTTAATGTTCTTCTGACTAGTAAGCATGAATTTTGAAGTAAGTATTTTAGGGAAAGAAAACCCAAACTGTTTTTGTTAAAGGACTATCTGGATAGTTCAGTTTTAGTTAATACAATTACATGGTTACATGTGCCCGCTATTACACTAGGCTTTCCTGACAACCATTGAGGAGGCAGGTTCCTCTAGAGTATCACTCAGGATCTACCTAGCACAGCTCAGGAATCCTGCCTTCTCAAATAAAAGAAACAACTGTCACCTCTTTCAGACTCAATAAATATGAGAAGGTACTAATAGATGGATACAGGCAATTTAGATTTAAGATGCTAAAAATGCATCAATCTGTAATGTCAGTCTTAAAGCCCTCCCAATACACAATACCAGTCATTTTCACAAATTGTTATCCTGGTCATCATTAAAATGTGCTTTCTGCATCAAATGTTTCACCAATACAGAAGTGCCCAATCCTGACAAACTCTCAGTTTAATGACTTGTTAGACATTTTTATGCGTGGGGAGCATTAAAAATTCCCTGGCAGTATTTCAGTGCTACAGCCAAGCACTGAAGCTCATTTTTATTGTTTTTTATCATGGAGTTAGTCCTCAATAGTAAGATGATTCTGGTGTACTTTGTTAAGAATTTTAAAACTTTTCTTGTACAATAAAACTGCCCAGGTTTTCCTTCCTTTTTCTGTCACAGCCTCAACAGTCAGATTTATATTAGTGATTGCATGTGCTGGATGATACATGCAGTGGAGGAGTCCTGCTATGCTGTTTATTGGGTGTGCTTAATTTGTGAAAAGGGGGCATTTCCCCCTCTACTACCTTTGAAAGGGCAGCTATATCTTTTAATATCACATTAACAGCTGTTTGACAACATGCTACTACCAATTCTCTGAAGTTGTAAACAGTTGTAAAACTTGATTAAAAAATAACAAAAGCTTTAATCTCAAAATCATTTAAGCATTCATATTTTTATTTAACAGCTGTGATCTGTTACAAATAAGTTTGTATCTTTTAACTAAACAAATGTCTTCCTTTAAAGATAGTGACAGTAGTAAAATATATTATAGGAAATGCTTTAGAATCTTTTAAATCCTTATAAAGTGGGTAGAAATGCATAGTGGGGAAAAAAAATTTACATGGATGTAACGAGTGGTCATGTTTTCCCTTCTGATTATGATGCAACTTGGCTGCACAGCTCAGAGGGTTTAGAAGCATTGGCTACTACTATCAAAGCCAATTGAACTTTGCTAATCCTCAACTTCTGCAAATTAAGTCTCATGGTGAGCCTTGACAGCCACGGGGGCTGGAAATTTGGGGACTTGGCTGCCCCTTCAGTGTTGTGCATTAGTTTGGGCAAACCTCTTCTCATTGCCCAGGACAGCACTGTCCTCTTGCAGGAAGACAGGCTCTTTTCCAGTCTTTAAGCAGGTAGGCTTCACTGTCTCAGAGAGGAAAAATACATCCTGTTTAGATTTCTACCGTGCCAAGTGCTCAATAAGTGAGCATGCAGGCAGGAAGGAGAAAAAGAACAAAAATTCAGGCATTGATGATCCAGAATTATGCTGTAAATAAGTCAAGTTAAACCGAGTTATTCACATGTCACAGACTCAGGGTTCAAGCTGATCTAGCATGCCCAAGTGGGTGAAAAGGGAAAAAACAAAACCAACACAAGGAAACACACGCGGGGAAACCAGCCTACAAGAAGTCTGAATCTAAAGGCTCAGCACTAGATGAGCTTTGGGTTGCTAAACCAGTGCTTTGCAGTTATTTACATTTCACATTACTAGAAATCAACCAAGCAGTTCTGAGCTAGTTCTTTGTTGTGACAAACAAAACAATTAAAACTGCAGTATACTAAGTGATATCCAAAGGAAAGGTAAGTAAGTATGGTGCATCATACTGCAGATGTGGTGATGTACTTATTTTTGCTTTTTCAAAAATCTGACTTACACTATGGATATCTAGTAAGCCAAGACAGAAGATGTTAAATGGTTTTCTGCATAATTTAACTTTTCAGATATGGGGAAAACTTTTTTATTTCAGTTAGATCTATTGCCTTGATTTATAATAATATGTGGCACTTATGAATTTTACACCTATTATCAGTTACAAACGAGACTAGTAAACCAGTGTGCTTTTTTGATTGCCTCTAAAGTTACTTTATCCACATTTATAAAAAGCTGTCAACTAATATAAAAAACATTCACAAGAGGCAAATTGCTGTACTTAAAGCAACAAGCAGTAGGAATGAAGTGAAATTCTAGTGTTACACAGATTTGAAGGGATGTGTTTAACTACCTTTCAGCTTTAGACAGATGTGCTTCTCCTATCAGCTTTCATCTCTGTTTAACTTCTAACAACTATGAAAAATGAACTTTTACTTCAAAAACACCTATGTCTTGAGTATGTGATTTTTGCAGTTCGTTCTGTCTTTGCCCAGTCCCAAATCTTAGTTCTATGAAATCTTCCATAAAACATCAAGCAAAAGAGAATACCAAATGCAATGTTGTCAGGATTCTTAGTGCATAGTAGGCAAGAGCTTCTTGTACTGTAAAAATAATTCAAAAGGTTCAAGCATTTATCTGTCTGTCATCCTATTTGTTAATATCATCTTTTTGACTGTAGGGGAAAAAATCTCATCTCTAGCACTGTTCTTTTCTCTTTACTTCTGCAAGACATTATCCTGATAAAGCACTTGGACAAGGACAGAAGCCACTTAAAGTGAAGAGTATCAGGCGTATTGACATAGATTTTGCTCTCTCCTTCACCTCTTAGAGTGCTTTGTTTCAAAGTTCAAGTACTCCACATGCAGTTCAGTTACTGCAGTATTTCCTCACTGCCACCCTCAGCCACTACAGAAGCTGCTGCTGCAGCCGAAAAGCAGAGTGATCCTTACACATCCATTCCGTAAGGCAGAGACCTAAGAAATGCACGTCAGCTCAGCAGAAAGCCTCAGGAACTTCATTTCTCCTCAACATGGTGTAGCTAATGGAAAAATTTATTTTTGAGTTTCTAAGACATTCTCAGATGTTTGTAGCACACATCAAGGCCATACACTGTAACAAAAGCTATTCTTGGCCCATTACCCTTTCTGCTCTGAGGTAAAAAAAGCTTTTTTGTTGTGAAGTAACACAGTGAAGATTGTCAAAAGTAGCAGTATGCAACGAGAGAAATCATAGTTTGGATCAAATCTGGAGCAAATCAAAAGTCCAGAGGCCACAGTAAGTCCTAGAGTCAGATAAAGGCCTGTGGAATAGAGATACATATGGCTGGGTGTCATGGTAGTCTCAAAAATAGTATTTAAAACTAACTAATTGCTCTTTCAAACATGCCATATTGTCAGTTGTATTTTCTATGTGTAAATAAAGACTAAATCCACAGTCCCCATAGCAAGTCCAGACAGAGAAATGTTTCTTAAGACCTGATATTAACAGAAAACTAATAACCTTATAATTTGTGTCTAGCAGCAGCAATCATTTGAATTTCTGAATCTTCACATTCCAAAGGGTCAGATATCAGAACGTAATACTCAGCCCATATGATCAGTATAAATTCTGACTTCATATTAATAACTTATTCAGAGAATTCCATTAGTGTGTATTTGCTTCTTCTATTGCAGCTCACAACTTAAATCCTTTCCCCTAATGAACAACTTGACACAGGCATCATGGCCATGAACTTTGAAAAGAATTCTCGCAGCAGCATAGGGCCATTCAGAGATTCTTGTTTACAGCAGCCCATTAGAAAGAATTCACATTTTTCTAGCTCACTGAAATGTTGCAATGACTAAAAAGAGAAATTAAGAGCTTGCTTGAGACTAAGAACTTTGAATTGCCTTCCCTGCCTTCAAAGCTTAACTTCATCATTTACCTGATTTCTTTCAAGCCACTATCTCGATATTTGCAAGTGATTATCTTTCCATTTGGCTGCTGCCTACCTATAACCTTTTTGCACATTTGTGAACATGTAGAATTTCTTACTCCTAATAAGTAGGTTTCAGTGTAACTAGGTCATCTAGTTTGTGTGTCACACTACCCCAACATCGCTTTCTTTATTCCTTTCCAGACACCTGGCACCCAAATGCATTTAGAAGCAGCAGCTACTCCTCTCACTGAAGGAACAGGTTAGTCATTTAGCACATAGTCCACACTTTCTCATATGACAGGAAAGGACGTTGGAGAACAGCTCAAATGGAAGAGCACCGAGCACCCGTGTGGTGCAAATTCCAGCTTAACATAACCACTGATCTGCACCTGGTTTTACAACCAAAGACTTTTTCGGAGTTATTCCATTCCAGATTATAACTGGAGACTCCCACTTGGATAAGCCTTACCCTACCAAGAACACTCCCTCCAGAGCTCGGTTACCTGCAAAGCCCTTTCTGTGCAGCCTGTTCCTGTGACACTGGGATGGCTGGGGACAGGTCCTGCATGCACTGTCTGTAGTCACTGTTTTCTGGACTAAATGCAAAGACAAGGGCACCCTGCTCCTCCAGCAGAGATCAGGAAGCTCCTAATGAGTAGCAGGTGACCAGCCAGATGAATTTATTTCCTTTGGACTGTTTTCAGGATGCACTAGGCCACTCCTTAGAGCAGCTGAAGGCTTGTTCCACCCCAGCCAGGGACCCTACCTTTCTCAACCAGGGCGTTACAATGGTTTACACCTGGGCAACAGCAGATGCAAAGATGCAGTCCCCCTGTGAGTGTTCTTGATGACAGTAATCGGGGACAGTTGCTGAAGCAGACAGACCTCACCGCTGTACTGGGAAGAATTTAATGCCATAGGCATTAAAGGTTAACAGCACCAGTACAAGCTCACACTTTGGCTTACATTTTTGGCTGGACAGTGGTGATTCAATGATCACAAATACAAATTCTTGCCTGGGAAACTAAAAACATGTTAGCAAACAGGCTCAAATATATCAAGTAGCTGGACTATGAGAAAATCAGAGAAATCATCCGACAAAAGTTGAAGTTAGCCTCAGAAACCAGAGGCACCAGTTCTCCTCCCATCAAGATACTGTCAGTGGCTTCTGGCCAGGCTGAACGTGTCTACACATGCAGACACAGGAGCCTGAAATGCTTCAGAACAGGCTGTACCATATGCACAAGTATCTCTTTCTTCTTCCTAGTACTCACTCTACAGTTGAGTGCACTTTGGAAATGTCGCGTGGGCACTGCAGCTAGCCATGTTGAGAACATACCCCACACACTGATGTGTATGCACACACATGTGAATCTATATATATTCATTTATAGTTTAGTTAAAAATTGTCCTAAGTGCTTTGACACAGCAATCAGTATTAACTACACGTGAATCATGTAACTAACCCTTGAAACAAATCAGTTATCGGGAAGTCACCCACCCCTACACACAGTACCAGCATTAAAAAGAGAAGCAGCATGCTTCCTCAGCCCCACCATCTTTTCAAACTACTTTATTCTGAAGGAACTACAGAGAAACAGGACGCCACAGTCCCAGGAATATCTTGCAGTTGCTCTTCTCAACCATATGCACAGCTGACTATGGCTCACTCCAAAGCACAGCCCTTCTCACCTGAAAGCAAAATTTAGGATAGCTTAGCAGTCACTAAAGAACAACCCTTTGTAACAAAGACAGCATTAACAACAACTGTTTCTATAAAGATATAGGGGGAAAGGTGCTGTGGAGAACTCACAATAAAAGAACCAAGGTCACTTGAGTTTCAGCAGAACCAGTAGGCTTATCTTTGCAATCTTGTGCCTCTGTCTGATACAAGAAATCAGCAGAAGACAGTCAACTCTTTGTATCTTTCATTTGAAAAAATAGCAAAGAAGGATTTTCCCAACACTTCATTCTGTTTGGCTCAAGGAAAAGCAGGTTTTACTGGCAATGTATGCAGTGAGGCTTCAGTGTCTTGGTGAAAGAACCAGGTTAGCACATTACCCAAAGTGAAATCGTGACAACCTTTGACAGGTAATTGGTGTAGGTAAGGGTGGAATGGAAGAACACTTCCACTTAAGAAAGACAGTAAGAGTAGCACACGGTGGAGTTCAAAAGCAGACCCAACAGATATGTAACAGGTCCAGGTTTCAACTGGAAAAATGAAATATGTCTGTTGGTCCCTTGAGAATAAATCACCAATTTAATCACTGTGATCCACAGATCAAAGTAGTGAGATAACCAGATAAACTCTCCCTGTACAAATGGGCAAGCTGAATCTCATGAGACAAATTTACTAGGCAAGATTTAGTTTTCTTACTGTATGCCAACAGATAATCATAATCTAAATTACAGTCTTCACAATCCATGTTTTGAGACACGGAGAACACAGATCACAGGAAAGTACCCACACTACACAGCTCTGAGATCCAGAATGAGAAGGGACAACACTCCTTCTGATGAAGGCCCTAGAATAAGAATTACAGCATTTAAGCTATGGCCAGAAAAATAAGCTAAAGGGAATCCTAACTAATTTTGTAAGGTACTTACTGATTTAGAGAAGATAAAAATACAGAAAAAGTTCCCCTCTCCAATCAAAAAAAATATGCAAATGCTAAGCCCAGACTCATCTAAGAGACAAATTCTGAAAGATACTACTAGCAAAACTCAAGGTAAAGTTCTGGTCTCATTACTGCTTCAGCTTGTGGCAGAAGAATAAGCAGCACAGATTTCCCTGTGAAATCATGAGGAGAAATGTGATTACATGTAAGTCATGAACCAAGACTAAACACAGGGCCAATCACAAGCTTGGAACAATTTGAAAGAAACAGTTAAGCAAGGTCTGAGCAAGTCAAAAAGTTCGGTGAACCATCCTAGCTAAAGCAGAGAAGCAGCTGCCTCTAGTTTTCTGCTAAGAATGTATTTTTTTTTTTTAATTTTATTGCCTCAGTCCCTCTCCATGCTGTAACCTTAGATATTCAAACAATAACAAAACAGAAGGATGGCAAATCCTTACCTGTTAGAAGTAAGATGCAGAAACTAAAAGACAAACGTTAAAAGCTTTACCAAAACAAAAAGGCTTGTTGCTGCTGCAGTAACTGCAATTTTCCATCTTGGTTTGGGAAACAATACAGACACTTTTGTAATGAAACTCAAAACACTTATACTACACTCAAGAAAGCACTATTTATTCTGAGACAGTCAGAAGCAATTAAGTCTATTAATAGAGCCAGTTATATACAGTAAATACTTCCTGATATAACTGTGTAAGACATATGTCAGAAAATAAAATAATCTCCAAGGAAAGTAACTCTAATTTAAACAGGAGGTTTATAATGACAGTAACAACCTGATTCATCTTCCTCACAAGTCTTTCATAACTCTTCAGTGGATTTCACACAAAGAATGAATGTCACAGTAAGTTTCCACAGAAGTATGCAGATGACAATACAGAACTCACTGTTTTCAAGAGGTAGATACAAGGCTTAATAGGTGCAAAAATGTAGACTTCACTCAAGAGCATGGTCACACTGGATTGCAGGTGCAATGACTTACTGAGATTGTTTCAACTATCCTGTTGTCTTCTCAATGACTGCCTGTCAACTCACTGAACAGGGAAGTGCTTGCTTAATTAATAGCTAATAAAAAAGTTAGTCAAGATGATGGCTTATGCTTTCACTTAAACGGAGTAATCTTGCTATAAATCTACTACAGGGCTTACAACTAACAGTAATCATTTAGCTGGTCAAGAAGGCATGATTCATCTATTCTGCCAGGTGTGAAGAGGCAACCAGCTTACTGCATCTACTACTGGTCTAGCCACTTTCAAAACACTCCTGCCTGAGTAAAGATCCTTTACCAGAGAAGTCCTGAGGGTTAAATCCATTGCCCTTTGGTATCAACTGATATCACTATTCCTTAGTTTAAAGTGACTGAGCCTTTAGCAATTCTGAAGAGTACTGTGAAACGTGGCAGTGTCCAAGCCCTTGAAAGTAAGATTCTTACTAATTGCTGCTAAATACACTGCAGAAACTCAAACCCATACGAAGGTATTACTCTTTAGTACGTGTTGCAAATGCATTAACACACCTTTGCATAAAGACAACTCAAATTCCATTGCATGCAAGTCAAGCTTGACTGAACAGGTTGGGTTGCAGCCTTCCAGGATTCTCCCAGTACGTTCAAACCTTCGTATGGCTACACGAGCAGCACATCAACAGTAGTGTTAACAAAAGATGGCACAAGGGGTGCACGTGTATGTGTGTACACACACTCACACCCCCTCTCCTCCAGCCCAAACCTCCAAAGCTTTCCCTTCAAGTTCCAGACTCCTTGTACAAATAACAGTGCATAAAATGCACCCTATACTTCCTCAAAACAAGCTCACAATACATCAAATCTCACCTCCCACAGAAGCTGTTAAAATGAACAATAAATGCAACAGTAAGGAAGAACCCTCAAATCAGCTTTAGGTAAGCCAACCTAGTTTCTCTCTAATGCACCATTTAGTTAGAGCAAACTACAATGAAGGGTGAATTCCACTCAGCACTTCCCCCATCTCCACTCAACTGATACTACTTATCAGAAATGGAGGGGGGGACACAAAATATTTTTCAATGTTTGAGCTCAATACGAACTGGATAGTGGACTGATATGACAGCTGATTAACAGAAGGACAAACACTAGAAGACTGATGAACTGCAGGCAACAGGGCTGAAATTCAGTTTCAACTACCATGTTCTCCAGTTTTCAAGGCTATGTAGAGCTAGATAAATCAACTTGTTAGCAAGGGACAAATAGCTCCCTTGGAAGGTACAAAAGTTCTACTCCTTACAAGCATCAAACTTATGTAAACCAACATGCTGCTCACCTGTATTTGGAATTTCTACTTGACTGCAATTCATGTGTTGAAATGAGCAGTTTTGTTTTCAAAACCACTTGTTCAGGAACAGAGCAGAATGTGACAAGAGGACAGCTGCCAACCTTAAAGCTAACATACCAAATGTTTTTGGTCAAGCTGATCTGGAAGTAATTCCTAACTGAAGAAGAAACAGCTTAGAAACTGACTGGATTCCATCACTTATAAAGGTCAAATAAAAGGGCCACCATAGATACCAATTCCACCTATGATATTTTGGGTTTTCCCCTCAATTTTTGCATAACTGATCAGTTTGTAAAAATTTCCAACGACGAGTGCACTGAACTTTGCAGAAAATCCAAGAGAGAAAGCAATAAGGGCAATGACATACACGTGGGGTTTTTTATTTCTGTATGCAATGTTATGTTTAGGCACGTTGCTTGGGACGCCTTCTAAAATAAATCATTGGCCATTGTTTAGAGTATCCTTTTGGCTTCAAATACTGGTCAGGAAAACAAATTATGTAAAAAATAAATGGGTATTACAGAAACAAAAATGGATTTGCATCTAAAAGTGCAGGAGTATTTTAACCCTTTCACCAGACAATGTGGCAATATACAGTATATTGCTTCTGTTTGTTTGAGAAGGCTGTTGGATTTTTACACTGACATAGAAAATTATAAATTACACAGAATTAGTTTCCATAATCACTATATATATACACAAACCAGCTGTGAAAAAACTGGTTTAGAACATACAAATGAAAGCCTCACACAGATCAGTACAGTGAAATTAACAATTAACATGCTCTGCTGCCAAAATTTGTATTAAAAACACTATTTACTTTTAAAATGCATGTACTGTAATTACATTAGCAGCACAGGCATTTCATTTACTTGACTTGTCTAAAAGGATTATAGCGTTTTAAATACGCAGATTGTTCTGAAATGTTCCATTGTATAATGCTTGGTATTAAACTAAATCTTGGTGAACTGTTTAAAAGGCAGGTGAACCACTTAAACACAACAAGCCATGTGCACTCCAAATATTCTAGTGTTTCACCTGGAAGGTTTTGTTTCAAGCAAACTAGACTTAACAGAACATATGGCTTTACAGTAACATCAATTTGTCAACTAAGCTGTTGCAATAAATACTTAAAATCTCTACCAATAGACTTACATTTTTTGATCTGTTTTGAACAATACAGAAAACAATTACCAATTAAAAAACTTGTTGTAAAATGCTGAACACCAAAAAATTCTTATTTAAATCACTTTTGTAAGCTAAAACAACCAAAATAACATTTATAGGGCATTTCAGTTTCAGAAAAAACATGAATTTTCTTTTTCTTTTTTACAAGGTGAAAAATGTAAGAAAACTGCTAAATACTTTGGTCACACTAATCGTCAAATAGTTATGTCTCAAATACATTAGATTTTTGTATTCACTTTTTTTATAAAACTATTCTTACAGCCATTTTAACTATAGTAACACTACTGTCATCATTACATGGGTAGCAGGATCTTATTTCACAGGCCCCCCGTTATTTAGAACAATACAATATAAACATACGCAAAAATTATTGGTATTTTTCAATGTGCAATATTTTTACACTTATGAATTTCTGTACAATGTCTTAAAATCTAGAATATAAATGTTGCTGGTCCTGATTCCTTGCGAAATTAGTGCAGCAGTGACTGGCTTCAACAGGGTCTAGATGAAATCCTCAAGAAACACTTAAACACCTGGACATCAGTTCTTCCTCTTCAGCCAAGGTAGCAGGCATCACATATCATACAGGGCCATTAACAGATGCCTCTCCTAAATGGGTGTGCTGATCAGTCCTAAGAAGCCAAAAAAAGATATAAGTATACAAAAAGGTTCAAAGCAAATTCAGATAGGTACAACAAAAACAAAACCAAAACCCCCAGCCCCAGATCATGTGTAGCATAACCCATGAACTGAAAAGAGGAAACATGCTAATAACATCCTCATCCCATTTACCTTCTGCAGTCCAGCATTTCTGGAGTCTTTATTGCCTAATTAAGCAGAGTACTCAATTAACCGAGCACACCACTGAAGTGTCTGATCTTCATTAACAGGAATACTAAGTAATCTCTAGAGATGAGATCTCTCTGAGAGAATCACTAATAAAAAGCACATTGCTGATACTTAACAAAATTTTATTCTGTGAGGCAAAATGTGACACCAGGAGTATTTAATATTGAACTGGAAAGCAAGCAGCTAAAACACGACAGGAAAAACAACAGCACCTTAAAAAACTACTTTAGTTACTAGTCTAATCTACAAAGAGCCATTTTACAAACACTTTGAATGCCAGTCCACTAGCATAAAGAGTTCAGGAAGTATGGAGGAAAACAGGGAGCAAACCTACAAAAGTGAAAACAGTATATACATGTCTATATAAAGAAGTTTAGTGTCACATGGGCTCAGTTGCTCTGGACTAGCACAAAGAGATCAAACTGGTGAATTAAACACTAAAACATTAAAAATATGCAAGTAACAAAGGCCAAAAAAAAATAAACCTCAACTTCCATTCAGTGCAAGTCTACGGAATACATTTGAAGATCCCCTAAAAGAATGCAAATACTGCTTGTAACCACAGAGGAGAAAAGTTACCTGCAACTCCTGTTCTCTGATGGTGGACATCACAGAGAAACCACTCTGGGGTCCGTGCTCTACATGCACATGACCAGCAGGAGCCCCCTAGCTAAGTCTTTGGCTGCTAAGCTATAAAAACACTTTTTTAAAAACATATGTACATATTAGAGAAGAGACAGCACTAGACAAAAGCAAACATTTTAGAGAAACCTGGAAGGTAAGAAACAAGTGCTGCACAGACAGTAAGTGTGACAGTCTGCATGACAGTTACTGGTCCAGGACAGAACTGGGCTCCTAGTAGCGACTACTACTGCTAGCCAGCCAGAGACCTAGCTAGGGGACTCCTTCCACCAGTCATACATCCATAGAGCCCCAAAAGCACAATTATGTTTGATATTTATAGTGTGCTTATGAGGATCTACTGCAATAGCCACCTTTAGAGAAAGTACTGAGCTTTGCTGAAGCCAGTTGGATTCAATGAAAGGAGTTCCTTGAGATTCCTTGCAACCCAAAATCAATCCAACAAACTGCTAGCTCTGAGAGCCCTCTGTTGGTTTAGACAAGCATCTTCGCTCAAAGAGCCATCACCTAGTACCCACAGATTTCTTCCCTACAATTTAATGCTTATCAGCATTAAAAAAATATATGTCTTGATAAAGATAGTACCTCCAGAAGAGGCTGTGAGATTTTTTGGATTTCCCACTTCAAGTATACAGAGTTGGGTTTTTTCTGATTAGAATCCACTTCTTGATCAAGTTCGAGATTTATGCAGAGTAGAAAGGAGCTAGTTACATACTGGCTCATAAACAAGTCTAAAAAAACAGAATCCAAATTTTTCAAACATGCTTACTCTTTTTTTAGACTGCATACAGTATAATCAGAACATGCAGTAGAGTTCTGTATATCAATTCATTATTCTAACTTGATAACACTGTCACAAAACAGAATGAGGATATTGACAACTACTTGCAAGACAAATACATTTTGATGACTCAAGAGTCTTACAATCAACAGAAAATATAACTTGTGAGAATTTAATAAAATAGATGTAAATACATGTTTAGGCTGAGCTAAACTCACTCTCTTTAGATCAATCCTATTAGCAAAACAAACGAACTGCTATTGAGAGGACTGAAAGCATCCTTGAATGCAGTTACCTCTGTTCTGGACTGCTGTTAGTAGGCTGAAGAGCTGAAGGGACCTCTTCTGCAACCTCTGCATTCTCTTCTACTACATATTTACAAGAAGCATCCTGCGAGGTAGACAATTTTCCTTCCTCACTTAAAAAAAAAAAAAGAAAAAAGAAGTAATTAATTTATTTTTTAAGTTTACTTATAGGGAATTTCAGGCAACAGGAGAAAACAGAGACGGGTCCATATTTCACATGCAAATGAATTGAAAGTTATGATTGCAACATGAAGATCAAGCACATGGCTCTACACTTCACAAACACCTAATGATGCACTGGTGTTCACATCCATTAAAATTTGACTGGATAAAATGGCAGGAAATACAGTGATTGCAAATAAGGTCAGAAAGAAAATAAGGTATGTGCGTGATGCCTGAAGTGGTAACAATCACAGTCATGATCCTTTACTATACATACCGATAGGATTTCAACACTCTGAAGCCAGAGGTATGCAAAAATGGAAGAAAGTATAAAAGAAATTCAAGATTCCCTCAGAAACTTGTATTAATAAAATCTGCCCATGAAACATATCAACAGAATCATTAACTCTCTGCCATCTTACATATTAAACTCCCTAATAACTCCACACTGAATATGATATATAGGTTACATGACACTAAGACTGCAGCCCAATCTATTTCACAAATTTCCTCTGGGAGACAAAATCCAAGTTCAGTGAAAATGCAGTACACTCACACTATATAAGACATTATTATGTAACCAGGAAGCCTCAAAAGTCATTAGCAAACAAATCTTCTGTTTTGCCTCGAAACCAAACCTTTTCTGCCTCTCTATTCCACCCTCTTCCACCTCAGTCACACCATTAAGAGTGCACTGAAATACAAATTTGACCATATATACCTGCAAGAGAGAGTTATAAGGCAGCTCTGAAGTAGACACAAACATCAATCTTATCCCTCCGTGGCAACAAATCTATTTATGCAAGAAGTGCCAATTCCCTCTGTTGGTTTTCTTCCTATTCGCACAGTTCTCCTTTCCATGGATCCTTTAAATTTCAACGAATCCTTCTCTTTTCCTCCTTCTATCTGCAGAGCCTGCAAAAATAGTCTTTTGCATTTCAATCTCTCATCAAGTTTTCCCCAACTAATCTTTCCATCTCATTTGTCTTGACACTCTTTGTATTAATTGGAAATAAAATACTTGTCACCATCACCATCAGAAATGGTGTCCTAATTTTTTTTTTATTTTTTAAAGAGGTAGTCTCTTGCCAGCATTCTTCCTTCCCATTCTCCATTCTGAACTAAGTTCAGAAATCACATTTTTGTCCTTTGCAGCTTTCCACAAACTAACTACTGTGCTTATAATGCTCCTCCTCCCCTCAACAGCATCAATTTTCTACTGACAGAAATCTAGATAAAGCTGAAACCTGGAAGCATCCACTTTGTAATGTAAACAGGCCAGAGTAGGAACTCCACTCACTACTCTAATTGTTCCTTAATCTAGACTTTTCCCCAGCACACTGATTTAAAGAGAGCCACTTGAGCATTGCTCAGTATGAGGCCACACTTCTCTATCAGAGTAGAACAGTCTCTATATTTAAGACCTCATCTTTGAGCCTCCCTCTATGTTTCCTTAACAATTCCTTTCCAAATCAAGATCCCAGAGACCTCACTGCTAGAAGTTTTCAAGAAGCAATTGGACAGAGTTCCAGACAATCTCATCTGGGCTCCATTTCCCACAAAAGATTGGACCAGATAATCTTTCAAGGTCGCTTCTGACCTGGGCAATTCTATGGTATTACCTCCCTTTGCACCTCTATGCCCTTTTGCCTACAGTTCAAGCAGGTAATTCCATGAAGGCAGGCAGGAACTGCCACTACATGCTGCCTTCTCATGTTAGTTTTTGCACCAGTATAAGAAGCCACAGAATTTCAAAGTGCATGTGAGCTAAAGTACTTTGAAGTTGAAAGACACCATGGGTAACTAAATGAAATTGTAAATATCTAACATCTAAGAGTGAAGACCACATAAACACATTCTCCAAAAGACAGAATAAAATGAACAGCAGATGCATCATGTATCATTCAATCAGCAAGGCCTATGGTTTCATGTCACATCAGTCTGCACAGAGTCCCAGTACTCCTCTAAACTGCTTTGGTTCAATCCCTCCATCAATGCCATTTGATTTGTAGTCACTGTGCAGTCACAAATGCTCCCTCCTCTGTACTGAAAAACATCCAAAGTTAAGTCAATCAGATAATCAAAGGGATGGAAGCAAGAGTGACTGAAAGCTGCTATGTTTTATGTTCTATTCATTTTGGATGCTTCAGGAATTATCTACTACCATAACAGGACAAAGTAAAATTAATTTAAATGACAGGCAATGTAAGGCCTACACTGGAAAACCTTTTTCTACTGAAGTCAACTGTTGGGTGTTTTTTTAAGCAACTTCGAAGACGTACAGACAATTTCTTTCCGATATTTAAAGCTAGAATAGGGACAGATAACTAGGAAGTTACTCTGATAGAATGAAAAGAGGATTGCAGGTCAAAGTGCTAGTATGTATGTTCCAATTTAAGATCAAGGTGGAGGCAGGACACACCAGATTCAATTAATTAAGGCAAAATTTCTGCAGGTCAGACTGTAGTTTCTGTTTCCCTACATAAATATTTGCTACCAAATGAAAAACACTTGATCACTAAATCTAAAAATCACAAGATCTCAGTAGATATGATGAAGTAGACAAAACTCTGAAATGTGCTTCATTCTCATAAAAGAATCACAATGTTGGTATACGTAATATAAAATTTAATCATACTGTAAGGTACTTATTCCTGAATCATACACCTGGTATCAGAAGGTACCAAACTTAAGGAGTTGTTTTTCTGGTTATTCTAGAATTCTGCCACCTGTAGTCCAGAACAGACTTAACACCATCATGCAAACCACCAACAGTGATCACCCAACGTGCCTGATGAGCTGCTCTCAAGAGCAGTGCATGGCTGGCCTTCAACTTCTGTCCTCCATCCTTCTGGATGAGAAGAATGAAATTCCAATCCAAATCTAAGAATTCCATGCAAAATTTAAAAAGCTTAGTTTTGATGTGCAATTAACTGTGCGTTAAGAGAACGGTACATGAAAAATTCACAATAGTGTGCATCAGAGTCCTAAGTGGAGTTAGTCTTCCACTGATAACCCTCCACTAAAACTAAGGCTTAGTAAGCAAAGTCGTATGTTATAACAACTAAGTAGAAGGAAAATTTCAAAACAATTACTTTGAATGGTTTCTGGTTAAAGCCTCAGGAATTATCACTTACAAAGAACTCTTTCTGATAACACAATGTTCCATCAACAGTGTTTACTTCACGAGGCAGGAACAAAATAAACAGATATTCTTACCTTTTGAAAACAGCCGTTTCAGTTTTAGCATCTACAGTGAGGCTCAGTGTCTCCTTCATGCTGCCATTCATGACTGTTTCAGTTACCTTGTCTGCATTTTCTACATCATCCTCTCCATCAGAGCTGGCCTCCATAGCAACACTTCCCGGGGCTACAAGTATAAATAGAAGTAATTTAGTACATGGCTAGTTATGTTTCTATTTCATGAGCATGCATATAAACTAATATAACTAGAACAATATTTTTACAGTTTTGTACACTTCTGGAATTCTTTACAGAGTGAGTTACCTTTCTGCAAGTGCCACACATAGATATAGAGTGGGTGTAAGTACTGCTTACAAATGGCTTAAGAAAAAGCCACAGTCTGTAACTTTTTGGGTTTTTTTCATTTTACAAGCCACTTAATGATCTAGACTGGTAACAGTTATTGCAACAGGTTTGCCTAAACAAGACTTCGGTAGGATTAGAGTGAAGAATTCTTTTTCTGTAGAGATTCATGAAACAAGCCCACACGGTACAAATCTGACGCTAAGTTTCCAAGTACAGACAAGCACTTGGGAAGTCCAGTCTCCCTGAACTTCTCATCTGCACTTCTTACTCTTCCTTCCTGTTAATGACATATATTTAAAAAGCTCATTAAAATATTTTTCTCCTTCAACCAGTTTATATACATAGAACAAAAAATTAGTACATGCACAGTGAAGGTGGCTTGGAAAGGAATGAGCAGGAAGGAGAAATAGGAACACATTGAGGCCACTGGCCTATTGCCACATAGGGCAAGACTGGAGGCCGTCACTCTTCCTGGGCACCAGCTCAGCTAAGTGCTGACACAGCTGAGAGGATTCCCTAACAGAACACACTTCGCTTCTTTGTAATGCTTTTCTGTTCATGATATGCAGGCTTTTTATAGGTAACACTGATACTGGCTCATGTTTTAAATTGGAAACTCATTTTACATAGTTCAGAAACACTTTAAAAAGTCACTGTCATTACCTGGCAGAAAAGAACCAGAACCAGACAAGAGGTCTCTGGAAACCTAAAATTTTAAAGTTCAGGGAGATCCTTCTTAGGTATAACTCCTCCAATCAAGCCATTTGCATTTGTGACTGCTGTATACTTACTCTCTAGCTGTGTTGCAAGAGCAGTTACATTTGCACTCAGGGGATCGCCTGGATCTGTGTTTGTTTCCATTTCCACAGGAGAATTGCTTCTTAAGGAATCTTTTGAGCTTCAAATACAGTAAAAAAAGCTTTAGAAACACTTCTGAATAGCAGAATGAAGCGTTCTTAAAACAGTATTAGCTCTCTATCAAAGCCATAAGGCCTAGAACTCCAGTGAAACTGAAAAACAGCGAGTTTGTTGTAGAAGTCTTGGAAAGACATGCTAAATAGAAGTTTAGTATTGCAAAATCCACCAGAACTGAGCTGAGGGTGTTTGATGGTCCTTTTATTTTTACTTGTTTGATTTGGTTGGATTATAAGTAATAGTGAAATATTTTTAATTGATTTTCTAAACTTGAAAGATGGTTCTCAGTTGAGACTGCCAATGCAGTCATCACTCACTACAAAAGTGATTTCATTATGCAATCATATATGCAGTACAGGTACAAGTTTTTCATTCTGAAGGAACTCAAAAGACAAGATTTGGCCACTTGAAAAATTTCTGATTATTTACAGGATGTCTTTTCTAAAATGTGGCAACTCCAAGTCTTCATTTGCTAAACCCTTAATTTGGTTATCAATTTACCTGCCTCAAGCATGAAACAATACACTGTTTCATACTGGAAAAATCATACTTTTGTATCTGAGCTGTTTCAATGCCCAGAGAGAAAAAATTGAAAGCCAGATGTAGAAAAGCAAAGTCTTCATATTCAAGAAGGAATCAGTTCTTGATTGCTAATATTTGGCAACTCAAAATTTACATCTACATGATTAGGTACATTCACAAAACTTCACTTTTTGTTTAGAGTTCAATCCAAGAAAGAACAGCATTATCTCAGGTGTTCTCAAAACACTGCAGAACTGCCTAACCCAGTTATCACAGCTGCTCAGCTACATAAATTTCCCAAAAAAACAAAACCAAACGGACAAACTCTTCCCATCCCAACAAACCAAACAAAAACCCAAACCTATTTGCTTTATAACATCCACAGAACAGAATCCTCATAGATATTTTGTGACCTTTACATTTAACAGTTCACTACATTCAGTCTACAGTAATAATAAAAAAAAAAAAATACAGTCCAAACTTTGGTCAGAGACCAACATTAAAGGACCCAAATGCTCATAAAACCCCTTTAAAACAATGGCACTAGTATTCACCCATCCTACAAAAGCCTGCTATGAAGCAGATCATCCAAAGTCGTGCTGTTAGAACACATGGGACCCTCCAGACACTTTCCATACACCTCGTATTCCACCACCACACCATCAACACGTGCTTGCGCAGAGATGGACACCCCAAGGAAACCAAACTTACCCTGAAAAACTCGCTTTCTTACCTCAAAGAGGACGTGAAGTCAGAAAACGAAGCCCAGCCAGTTTCTTTTGCTGGCATAGGTGCCTCAGTACTCCACACACCAGACCCAACAGAATCCAGACTAGCACCATGAGCAGTCTCCATGGGAACATCAAAGTTCGCTGACCAGTTAGGTGCTGAAAAACCATCAAGAAGTTCATTAGTAACAAATTTAAATAAAGAACATGAATGCACATATGCCTAACGCACTGATTCTCTCCCTGCACATTCCAAAAAAAGAAAGCAAAATTTCTAACAAGACTTCAAAGCACATGCAGAAAAATCCTCTATATCCTGTTAAAAAATGGATGTATTCCCTGAAACGAAACTTCTGCTAGTAAGGCAGAATCTTAAGATCAGTAACTCAGAGTAGTCTGCTAAAAAAAGATAAACTTTATCTGAAGAACAAAACTAATAAACCGTACTAGATCACAAGTATAATCTCACTTCATTCTTTAACATCAACATTTATAATTTTTCAAAATTAATTTCTATAATAACAAAAATCTTAAGAGTTTTCATCCCTTTTTCCATTTCTTTAAATAATTTCTCATGCACTAGCACCACTGCTAAGTTTCAGAAAAGTTTAAGGCTTTTTACAACTTAAAATATTTATTGGTATTCTAAATTTTGGAGCAACTGTGACTTAATAGCATCTAATTTAGGATAGGTCAATTCAAAATACTTCACCTACCCAAGGGAAACATGTTTTTCATTAACACTTACATACAAAAAAACAGGCTGAAAAGGAAGCTCTGACTAGCAATTAGAAATTCCAACCCAGGCAGATATGGGAGGAGACCCACATGGATCAAAACTTGTTTGACACACAGATGCCAACGACACCAATCTGACAAAAGAAAAGAAAACCCTTAACTTTTCCTTCTATTTTAATTTAATTCCTTACAGTCTAGATAAACACAGGGCTTTGACCTACAGACATTGCCAATTTAACTAAAGCCAGTTTAGTCCTGACTTGAACGTGAAACTTTTCAACCAATTACACCAGTTAAGATCCCACAGAAGAGTCTCCTGAGGTGCACCTTTCATTTGCATAGGAAATCAGACCAACGCAAATCCACTGAGCTTCTGTAGGAAGTCCTTTAGATGAGCATTGTTAGATGAAAAGTTGGTCTGAAAGGCTTCCAGTAAAAATACCA
Organism: Acropternis orthonyx; assembly: GCA_035583155.1. NCBI lineage: Eukaryota > Metazoa > Chordata > Aves > Passeriformes > Rhinocryptidae > Acropternis > Acropternis orthonyx. The sequence goes on along the minus strand of JAWWEU010000158.1, from coordinate 19,053,191 downwards.
TCTTTCAGGTTTGGGGATTAACAATCTATTAGTTTTGCATTCAGTATTTCTAAATCAGTACATTTAATCCTTCTCTTTCTGATTACTCCTTTTTTTCCCCTCTTGAAGAGCAGTAACATGAATTTTAGAAAGTCATTCATTCAAGACATGTAAGGAATTCAAACTTCCCAACACTTGCATGCTCTGTTGCAAGTGGGAAAGACTACTTAAGACAGTTGGAGTAAAAACAGTAAGTGAGGAAACTCCTACAAAATCAGACTGCTAGATCTAACAATTTCCTATAACCCAGAGTGGTAGGGAAAAAGGCTACGTACGTTCACTTAAGTCTACTTCCATTTTGTCCTCTGTATTGCTGTGCGATTCGAACAAGTCTTGTTTAGTTCCGTCCTCTTCTTCAGAATCTGTGCTTTCTTCACTGTCTGTACTGCCCGAACTTCAAAGACAAAGAGACAGTTTACATTCTGCTTTTAGTCTCAGACCCTGGGCACTGTGAAATACTGGAGTGTTTGAGGCTGAAGAGAATGACCACAACAATTATTTCTGACAGATTTAACTGAGGTATAATTTCTACCTATTAATATTCCCCTCATTTTTCTCCCAAAAAAACCCCAAGGTTTAAGGTTTTTCCCTTGATCACATAAAGAGGGTTTCAGTAGATACTGAGGGAGGCTGCACAGCCCTGAACTTTGAGGACTAGATGCTCCTTCCCCTCAATGCATCTTCCTATGTCCACAACCACACTGGTACTGTAGGGAGGACAGCATGGTGTACAGAGCTGTGGTGCTAGGCTGCCTTGCCCGAGGCAAGAATGGCTAAGCAGATTTAAAAGGAGAGGGAAAGAATAAGCAGCAGGAAAGAAAAAACAAGCAAAAAAAACAAGCTACAAAAGCTGAAGTGCATCTTCTGCAAATTGTGGCTGGAAAGCAGAAGACTAGAGCCATTTCTCCACGGAATGGAAATACCTAGTTATGCTGGACAGTCTGTACTAACAGCCACACCGAACCAGAGCACAAATGCATTATTACAGGCTCACTACACTGGTCTTTGGATGAAAGACACGTTTCTTACCTGGAACGTCTCTGGGACTCTGGTGTAAATGTAATATGTTTTTCTTCCCAAATGTCTTCTTCATCAGAGCCACCATCATCGAACTGCTGTATCCGCTCCTTACAGCACGCCTCAAACAAGGCTATATTGCCCTAAATATAGCAAAAGTCTAACATTTGTATTTATCACTGATCTTTCTACTTAAATTAGTAAACATCATGAAAATACATGACTATTCTGAAGAGAATCTTAAGTATTTCTCTAAAGCAGCAGAAAACCAGAATGTCTTAATTTAAAGTTTGTCAAGAAAACATTCAGTGCTGTTTGTTTTACTTGGCTACTAACAAGTTGAGTGGGTCAAAGAACAGTTAGGAGTTTCCATTAAGTTTAACAACAGGATACAGGAATGACACCAAAATGCTTTCCAGATAGTCAGACCACCAAGTACTCCAGCTTTATTTTCTGTAGGGGGTATCATTTCAGTTCAACCAACAAATAATATCTAGTCTCTATTCTTACTTTCTTGTCACTATAATCTCACTGGAAGACTGAAATAGCTTCTAGTCTTAAAACACAACTGTGCAATATGCACAAATTGGATCTAAACTGGTCTCAAACCTAGCCATACAAATTAGAGGCAATTCTGCTTAATATTGATCACAAAGAACAGTAACAGTGTCTTTCAATTAGAAATTCTCATGACGCAGGAATAAGGTAGGGTAATTATTTTCCAACGATTACACATAAAAGGAGCAAATATAACCACAGACAAAACTTTGAGGTCACACCAAAGTTTAAGACAGTAATTTTTCTGACAGTACTGGAACACATACTTACACTTTCATTTGTATTGAGGGTAAAGTTGATGTCTGAGACCCGATCAAAAGAAACACTACAAGAAAAAAGCAGATGTATTCAATAAAACAGGATTCTCTATTGTGACACAAAGACATTTAATTTCTCTTTCATTTCTTATTTTCCAATAATCTAAATATAGAAGATTAAAGACAGTAGTTTCCAACACAAAACAGTCAAATTACACACAGAGGATGCCTGGCATTCATGAGATTTTTCTAACTGTAAAATGTCTTAAAGCACAATACCTGCATCTCTACCCTACAGTTTAATTATAAAGATGCAACAAGCCTAAACAAGCGTAACTGAAATTACATACCTAAATCTCAAATACTATACTGTTAGGCACTGGAAAAAGCCTAGGCCTAAATAATGCCTAACCTGACTATGGCCTACCACAATACAGCTCAAAATCCTGCAAAACCTGTATTCGTAGTTCTTATATATTCTAACTGATCTCACAATTCTATCAAAGGACCTTCTCAGCATGAAGCAACAAAGTGAAAAATATAATCAAGTTCTGTTTCCTAACAAAAAAACCTCAAAAGTGTTTTTTTAATCCATCACCAAAATATTTTTCCAAACATAACACTATACATTAGGCTTGATACATCTTCACATATTAAGCTATCAATCAGTTTCACTAAAGTAACTACGAACGGGTCTGACTACAAATGGCATCAGGCAAATTAAACCTCTGGGATCCCTTTTAGAAAGAAATAGAGGAGGAAAAGATATGAAACATTACCGGAGTTATAGAAAACTCAATACATCCTTTATCTAGCCACATACAGCAGTGCATTCAATAGAGTATATACTACTCTTCATCTCATCTCCAATGCATTATGAAGTAGGGGAAAAGGTAAGTGGCCTGAAGGAACTTAAGTTTCAAGTGCAACTGAATTACTACGCAAGCTACTATCTGAATTATTGGACAACAGTGTGCAGGTAACTTAAAGTGTGTAACTTTAAAATAACTTTATCTACAGCTTAATTTAAGTGATGAGTACATCATCGGTGTGCCCGTCTCAAATCTGAAGAGACCTCCTTACACAAGCAGTCATCTTATTTCTACCAAGACAGACTCCCAAAGGCATGAACTTAAAAGAATTTCAACTCCTATCCCTGGCAAAATCCACTTCTAATAAAGTTAAGGAGTATCCTGAGTTACTAAGATACAATGTTAGAGGAAGTCTCAGCAGGCTATGTGGTAAAAAGGCAGAATGCTTCTTAGATGGCACGTACAAACTTCAGTCAGCCACCACTTACTAAACATGTCTTACAGAAGAGCACTGAGATTATGATAAAAATACCCTTCTAAAAGCCATCTTGAAGTAATTCTTTTTACTCCTATCTGCATGTTCTTGCATCCCAGCCTATGAAACCTTACAAAAATAATGATCGGCTACTATCAGCAAGAACACCCACTGTTCCCTTTGCCCTTTATGGCATCAGTTTACTTAGAACTGAAGAAAGATAGAAGTTTTAGTGTGAGGTGGTTTTTATCATGTGCTGGTTTTTGTTTTGATTGGTTGGGTTTTTTTTAACCTGACCAAGACTGTTCTCATTTCCTTATTTTTTACCATATTTGTACAAATAAGTTTTAACTGCCTTGACCTTATAAACAAAGGTAGATTTACAAAGTCCTTCCTTACTGTCCCCTAAAGAAAAGTAAATTCAGAGACATGTTGTTCCTGTCATTTTTTCCAGGAAAACTTAAAGATATTCATCTGGTCCAGCACATAGATTCAGCACAGGGAAAGTAAAAGTGCCCCAAAATAATGCCAAGTCAATGGAGAGCCATAGCTTTCAAAAGCAGAGTTATCATTTAGCTTTTTATTCCCAAACACTGTGTTCTTAATGTTGCCACAACTCGGACATTAGAAAGGAAGATAAGCTGTTGCTTTCCTCTGGGAACCGTGCAGAGATGCTTCTATCAATGCACACAGATGGTACAAGGAGACAGGACTGCTTGACAACTGCCTCACATCACTAAATGTTTGTGTTTATCATCAGTAAACCCACAGTCAAAAAGAGAGTAAGAAAGAAAGCTCACAAGACTATAGGCAATGCCAGTATAATGTTGTACTCACTTGCCGATGTCATCTTGATCAGCAAACTTCTCATCATTGAAGCCAAACTGGTCAATAAAATTGGACGTCATTTGTTGCATCTGATAATCAGAAAAGGCCTGGCAACCCCAGGACCAACGACAGTGATATAATGATTCTAATAATACTCTAAAAGCTATTTGCCCATTTTGCTCCAAAGAAATAAGTCTATCTAAACTCAACGTGAAAGGACAGGAGAAAGACTTGTCTTAACCTCTGAATTTTGAATGGTAACATCAACTACAACCTTTCTTATATTTACTGACTTGAAAGCCAGACTACTAACAGCTTTCAATAAAAAAGGTAAATGTGTAGTTTAATTGTATTAATCAGTACCTTTCCAAACACACCTCAAAGAAACAGTGAAGAAACACCACAGTATACTATATAAAAGAAAAAGCTGCCTTTGTTCAAAACAACATGAACTTATAAACAGTTGGAACCAGAAAAGTAGATTATATACAGCTACTAAAGCACAGTTGCATATTTATCATGTAGTTATCACTAGCAATATCAGTCTCAGGCACACACACCAACAGCATCTATTAAATATCTAGAAGAACAAAACCATTGAACATTTTACATCTCAATGCAGTGTCACTGACAACTGTGTTGTTTTTTGTTTTTTAAATAAAGATGCCAGTGTCAACTGCCAGGAGATGGGCACATACACATTAAGGTACATATGGGCATCTTCTCCTATCTGTAACAATAGTTTTTGTCTCTTATTTCCCAGGACTATAAATTATAAATTATCACACATTATCTAGGGACTTTTAAATAATGTTATTTCCATGTGTAAAGTCAGCTAATGCTAAGATATTCTAGGAAATAAAGCTGTCATGTCAACTCTCCTGGTTTCTTGCCCCAGTAGCTGAAGGGACACAGTAAGGTGGTAGAGTTGAACACAGTGAATATAGAAAGAAAACAAAAGAAAGGTCAAAAATCCCCAAGATTAGAATAAGGCATTATGAAAATTGAAGGAAGAAGAAAATATATATATAAAAGGAGGAGGTATACAGCAAGACAAACTTGACAGAAGCAGCACTGGACCATCTGCATTTCTCCAGATTAACTACCTGGAACTGCTGGGATTGCCTAGGCACAGCAGGTCACTAAGGGGATGCATGAAAAGCACAGAGATATTAGAAGATCTTACTTTCTCACTAAAGCTGCTACAGATAGCACCCAACTTAACAAGTTTTTATTCAGGTGCACCTTACATGAACAAAAGCACTTAATCAGATACAAATGCATCAGATTCTTAAAGCTTGAGCCACCACCCACAATTCAAACTTAGACGAGCAATTACTTATTATCAAAACTATAGAAGATGCATAAAATACCAAAGCCAGTCCTAGACTAGGTAGTTACTATACAGCTTTCAGTGCGAGCTGAAAGACTTTGGTTAGTAACCCAGCCAAGTAATGCAATCCATTTCAGGGATCTACTGGCAATCTTGGCCACATGGCTCCCACTCTTTCACCATCAGTGAAAGAATCCAAAGAATTTGATAACAACTGTGTGCATGCACACATGTTTAAGTTTCATTTTAAACTTTCTAGGTTTATATTTGCTTCCAAGATAAATACAAGTTCCTTTGCTTTTTTAAAAATCTCTTAATTCGCTTTTACAGAGAGAGCAACTTAAGCTGTTAAAAGAATTCAACTCACCTGCTGCAAAGAAGAATCCTGTGAGAAGCCAGTTTCTTTAAAGTCAATTTCATCATCACTAGAAGAATGAATGTGGCAGGTAGTAACCTGTACAAAGAAATTTGGTCATTTGCCTAGCATGACAGACACTCATGTGCACTCACACTATCTGGCTGAATCTTCAGTTTTGTATTAAAACAATAAATTGACCTATTGAGTTTTACCAACTGTAATACCACATAAAACAGTCCCCAAAATATCTCCATGGCATTATCGCATACACAAAGCCAAAGATTTTGACTACTTCAAAATTACTACTTAACATAAAAAAGCCAGTGTTACAGCTGACAGTTTTCTAAAACTAAATGAGACAAAGCCTGCATCTTGTCTTCGGAGCTGTTGCCACAACAGCCATTGTTTTAAACATCAGTAATTAAAGAAGAAGGGTTTTTTGATGATATGACACTTAACTAGTGGGAACAGTTTGTCCAGTGACACTGCCACTCAAGCAAGATGTTTTTAGAAGTACTTATTTTCAATCAGAACAGGACTCTAAAAGTAATTTAACTGGGACAGGAATTAACTAAAGTAACACTACCAGCAGCTGACCCTTAAGACATAATCTATGAGGGGATAACTAGTACAAAACAAATGCACAGATGAGAAAGTTCATACTGCACTATAATATACTGCATTATTTTTCACACTCCTATAATTTCATGCTACAGATTCACAAGCGATGTCAGCTGGTTCATGGATTCTTATTTTTTTTAAATACAAGTCTATTCAAAAAAGAAAATACAAATCTATTCAAAAAGAGTACTGAAACTCATACAAGGCTTCATACAAGGCAAAGCTCTTCCTATCCTCCCACAAATATTAAAGGACAATGCTACATAGTTGGGATGAATATGCAAGAAAAATGAAGAGAGTTGCCACATGAAGTGAAATATACTTTCCTTTTACGCTCTGTTAGCATAACACTTAAAAAAATAATTGGGACCGCACATCTTGCATATCTATCATCCAGCCCTGCATTGCAATTTGCAGGCTACCAGTACTGTGACTTCAAGATAGTGAAATTACAAAGAAAACCTGATCTACCAACACTAAAAGAATCAGTAAGTGGGGAAAATAGTAATGCACCACACATTCTTGTGTCTGGAGAAAAACGTTTACATCAAATGTCAGACAAACCCCACTGAAGTCAGCACTCAGTGTATTTTTATGGAAATATTCTAGCAAAGTCTGCATACTTCAAGGCACTTACACATTCCATACGATGATGTGACCTGCCCTAGAAACTGCTACCATCGTGTGGAACATTTTGAGAGCACAAAAGTTAACACACCTAATGCTTCTACAATCACAACTCACTGGGAAAAAAAAGATACCCTAAGTAAGAAGCTGTTTCTTTCGTTTTAGTTACTACTAATGAACAAGTTCACCCTGGTAAAAATCCTGCTCCTACTGGTGTAAAAGAAACAAGCTCAAGACTCTTGGCTAGACAGTCTTCTCCCCAGAAATCTCCCTCTGGCAACCAAGAGGATGTAAAAGACCTAATATGCAGTGGAATGCAGGCAGCATTCTCCCATTAAACTTACACAGGGTCATTTATATCCTCTGGATAAAGCAATTAACACCAGCTCCTGCACTTTTAGTTCATACTTTTCAAGGACACTAACTTGAAGGTGTAAAGAAATCCTCGTTCTTGGAGATTGTCTGGGATTAGCTGCTACAAACTGAACTTTTGTATTACTCCCACACAAAGTATTAACGATGTGGCTTTATTTAAAAAGTAAACTAAAGAACTATCAGTTCCATAGGTCAGCAACTAGATGGACTTCTCGTAGCTACATAGTATTTTGGAAGATTGACAGTGCTGCTGACAGAAACTGGAGCCTGAGCACAGCAGCAGCAGTTCTCATGTTTTATCCATCACTACTTACCAGGTCCACCGTATTCCTCTTGTTAGTTTCTCCTAAAGAGCTTGTGCAGAATGTCTCCCATCGCTCTCTGACCTCTTCTGGGAGCTCTAGTACAGGAAACAAAAAAACCCAAACCAATTTGATACTATCAACAATGAAGCATCACTTAATTTTCAAATGTTTTATTTTGCTCTGCCAAAAATACTGGTAAGAATAGATACATCTTCCTAAATCCATAAAGATTACTCCATTGAGCAAACAAGTCCAAATTAAGCAGGTCAGCATCTCTTTGCATCTATTTCAGGGAGCTTTGGTACTGTTTGAAAAAACAAAAAATAAACCGCAAACCAAAATCTTAAGCACATGTTTAAGGACAGCTGGCTTTAAACTGAATGCTTCAGAAGTAACAAATATTTTCTTCTTTTATCCAACAGTTACCTTTTAATTTAAGTTTGATTAATTTCCTCAGCATTTGACAATGAAAGCTATGAAAATAAATGTAAGACCATTCATCAATACCTTTAATGAGCTGTTGGACTAGTGTACTGTTTGGCCCCTTATCTGTACTGTGCACAATGCAGTTTGCTATCCTTGTCAGATGACCCATGTAGCCGTGCCGTCTTCCTCCTTCAGCCCTGCAAGAGACAAAAGGAATTCAACTGCCTACATAAGACAAATAGCATAGGGGTCTCTTAAGCTAGAGAGTTGCATCTTAAAACCAAAGGTTCACAAAAATACTCAAGAGCTTAAGGTATCAACTGGTATCACTACAGAGCCAGTTTAGGAAACCTAACAAGCATGTAAAGTACCAAGAAGGAAATACACATACTTTAGTGTTTGTGTGTGTATATTTAGGAAGAAAAATGTACAGCATTATCGAAATAATGACAAAATTACCAACAGATCCACAGTCCTTAGGAAATCTCTGTTGCTGAGAGCATTTTGCAAAACCCCAATTCACCACACATTCCCTCAGAGCCTTGAGCCCCTGATCAAAAGGGAAAAGAATTCTTAAATGTGCTTTAGTATTTCAGAACTTCTTGACATTGCATTTAGCATGCCAACTTAAGTTAGGACCACCGCTTTCTTGAAATTTAGGAATGACATCTACATGGCAAGAACAGCAACTATTGTGCTCTCAAAGTGTCAGGGGGAAAAGCATTATAACACTACAAAAAGTATGAGAGGAAAGCTTTAATTCAAATACCAACATACAAGTGACTTTAGAACCAGCCATATCACTTCTGAATTGGTTATACATTCATTTCACAATTCAAGTCTTATGTAGACAATTGCAGGGAATGAGAAAATTAATTACTCACTGTTTCTTCTCATTCATCTCCCACGCTTCAAGTATTCTTTCTATTAATTGGCACTTAAGGAAGAGCTGTCAAAAAAGCAAAATATGCTTAGTAACAGTAAAGTGGAACACTATTATCCATTTTACAGTTGATACTAAAGTCCACAAGACAACTAATTTCACATTCAGGATACATTGTTAGAGTGTTTAAAGTTCAGAAGCAGCAGTCAGCCCACAGTCAGAAATCCAGAAGATAAACCTGTATTATTTCTACTCCTGACTGTAAGTGCTGAGCTGCAGTAGCATAAACCTATTGAAATAGCAATTTTAGTGCTTAAAAATAGGAGAATTTTTTCCAATGAGCATGAGTACTTGCAGCTCTGCATACATGCTCACCTTGGGGCAGCAAAAAATCCACTCTATGGCAGCTACAGGTTTAACACCTTGAACTGGCATTTTAAGTAAAACCAGAAAGATACTCTTGTTCATTCCACACCTTAAGTAAAACTGAGGTATATTTTATGTAAAAGTAACTGCTCCGATAGCCTGGAAACAGGAAAATTCAAGAGATTCACAGAAAAACCAACTTACATGTTTCAGTAAGAGATTGTCTCCAGTGGAATCCTGATCTGTAATTGTGCCATTGTCCGTGCTTTCAAGAGGACTTGCAAGAATCAATGCAATACAGATTTCCACTTGAGTGTGCAGAAAGTTATTCCATGTATACTTAAAAAACATGTCCTGAAAAACAATTTCACTGAGGTTTACACAAACCAAGACCTTTTCGTTAAACATAACCAACAGTCTCACCCCACCAAATTATTTCAAATGAGTACAGTGGTAGAAATTTTTAGTTTTACACTACATATTATTGTGCAAGAAAAAATGTGACCTACAAAAACGTTAATTCTTGTGCTTGCCATTATCTGAACCCAAGGAATACTATACTGGATCAGAGTAAGAACTCAGCTGGAGCTGGCTTTATTGCAGAAGCCACCAGTAAAGCAGACTATGAAGACTGGGAGAAATGATGCTCCACACTGACATTGTTCCTGCAGCCCAGAAAGTCTCAGAGTCAGAAGGGTTATTTACAACCTCAGAAGTCCTTGACAAATTTATCTTTTTTGAGTTCACTTAACCTTCCTAGCATTGACAGTACCCTTTTATTAGCAAGGCACAAGACAAATAATGAGGTTGAGATACAATACAAAGTGTTCATTTAGTCGTGTTCCTGCCCCTCCCCATTTTTTTCTTTTAAACAGAGGAAAGATTTTTTCCAAGCTTTAGGCCTAGTTATGTTAGACTACCTACTACAAAACTCAAATGATTTCTGTCACTGGTAGAGTAAAATCAGTTATGAGAATACACGCAGTGACTGGAACAGCATTAAAGAACCTTAGTCCTATTCAAAGTAGAGCTAAAGGTCTTCAGTCTTCCTTCAGTCCTCCTATACTAATGACATCCTCACATAATTTTTCCTAACAGGCAAGTCTGCACAGTAAAAATAAACTGTTTCAACAAACAGCACGACATACCAAGGTTTATACAGCTACAATTACCTTTTTCTTTATGTAAAAAGTGCAACAGAAAGTGTTCAAACCTCACTGAATTTTGTTTACAAAATAATCTAATTATAAGAACACTCATACCATATACCTTCCCTTAGACAATGCATCTAGGAAAAACTTTGGCTACAGTGAAGTCAGCTACTTTTATCTAACTTAGCATCTGCCTGCAAACTCCATTGTGAAGAAAAATTGAGATGAAAACATTTCAGTCGTACTGTGTTAATCAGTTGCAGGAAAAAGGGACTTTGGATTAAAACAATTTGGGACAGAGAATATTTACCCTTTACATTTGCAACTGCCTAATTATACTTTACATACTGTTAAGAAACTAGTTTAAGTTCAGAAACTAGTTTAAGTTCTACATGACTTTCTAGTTATGTTTTAATCAACAGCAACATTTGAATTTCTTGGGTGAACCTAAACACAAAGAATACATTTGCTACAGTGGAAGTATGAGGTAGGAAGTACTCAAAGAACATTAGCAAAGAGCAGTGAGTTAACTGTTGTTGTGCCTTGCTTTGAGGTTTGAAGGCGTACGGAACCAGCCACCAAGAATAACTGTTCCTTTAAAGGTCAGTGCTGAGATACAATTTGGTGGGCCATATATTAAGTAAGGAAAAGGGGTTTTGAGGCAACAACTGAAGTAAAGAAAGAAAACAGCAGTGGAGCCTTGAATATGGCTGAAAACTTGAGAACACACAAGTGAAAATAAGCTTATTAAGAAAACCACTTCATATATTTATGAAGGTGTGGCAAATAAGAATCATTCAAGTGATTATAGGAAAATGCTAACCTCAGAGAGATTAATTTAACATTAAATTCCTATACTAGAAGTTCTTAAACCAAGCCAGAGAAATCACAATACAAAAGTGCTGAAAAGTTAGGCTGGAAAATTATCTGTAGCAACATAAAAACGAGACAAGATCTTAATAGCAATCCTTAAAAACAAAGACAACAGCATTAAGTTCTTACCAGTATTACACCTATGCTGTTAAGTTCTATAAGCTCCTGATTCACACTGCTTGTATTTGTCTGTAAAAGGCTAGATATTAACCTAATCACATTTAATCGTGTGTTTCCTACAGGTGGATCCAGTACACCCCAGGTTGTCTTCATGATACTTTTCTGGAAAAGAAAGGTACATACATAAAAGCTCCCAAAATATCTTTTAAAACAATCAGCTCATCATTACTACACACAATGATGGAGTAGTGCTTAAAAATAAATACAATCAGTCTTGGAACAACTGTCTTACTCTCACCATGCAAAAAACTATTTTTAATTCTAAACATAGACAGGAAGCACTAAAACCAGCCAGGTGAAAACGATGACTTGGTAAAAATGATTGTCAACTACAGACAGGATCTCAAAGTAGATTAAGTCTACTTCACCTTGAAAGGAATCAGGAGACAGTTCCTTAGAAATGATTCTCACTGATTAATCCAACTATAGTCTACATTGCTACAATATTCACAGAACAGCTAGGCAGGCAGCCTCTAAACATATTATAATGCCTCAGCAACCCTAACTTCATATACTTGAAAACAACTTCATTATGCAACCAGCACCTCTGGTGTCTTATTCTAATTTTAGCTGGTTAACAAACCACAACTGTGGTCACAGAGCCAGCCAAAAAGAAGAATCAGTAGTAAATATGAAATAAACAGGGCAATTCATAATGAAAATGTCTTCCCATCTTAAGGCACAAACACATTTTGGCAAGGAGACCAATACTGCCTTCCCTAACCCTGGATATCATACTGTTGCCTGATCAGTGCCACCCATGCATCAGAAAAAAGATGACCGACATCCTCTTAGCTCATTTAGTCGATTTCTTAAACAAGGCAAATATCTAAGGATGCTCATTTAACTAGTACCCAAAATGAGCAACAGATTCCATAACTTCACTAACTGACTTATTCAAATGATAAGTAAGTCCAACCATCAGAAATTGCTTGGCTATCTTATATGACCCTGCTTTTACCGTAATATAGACCTGTATGTTGCCATGTTGTTGTCATAATTATAAGACAGCTTATTTGCATTTTATTATCTCTCTTTTGCATTCATAAACTGAGTTCTTACCTTCTCTGGGCTAAAATAAACTTTAACACTACCTTGACCACCTATCAGGTATTTCCATACAACTATCGGTCTTTATGTGCACGTTGGCCCTCTCTGTTAAAAACTGAGGCACCCAGATTAGGGAGCAGTGCTGTAGCTGAAATTCTGCCAGTGAAAATGTGAATGAAAAATACAAATTGATCATAAGTAACCCCCCTAGTTATACATTTTTTTATATTTTGTAAGAGCATGACATATATAAGTTGCTTAAATCAGTTAAAAAGCCCAAGGAAATTAACATGCCTAGAGTGCACGACTGTGTCATGGACTGGTCTTCTTGGGTCCTGGGAAAGACTAGAGAACTGTGCAGGCCCAACGTGGGCCATTCCAAAGTTCTAAAGAACTAAAGCATCCACAGCCCATGTCTCCTGTCCAGATACGATATCCAAGCAGAAAACCAGACCCACCTTGAGATTATATAGCAAATCTATTTTCATTGCTTTCAGAAAGAATTAATTGCTTCAAGACTACTTTGCTAATTAAACAAAGTTTATGCTGGAAAAGCATAGCAATTATCACAATACATCACTGTTCAATATTATTGTTTGCCTGAGCCAAAGCTCACTACAGGCTAGGAAGTAGCCTGGGCACCTGCCTGAAAGTTGTCAGACTGGGTTTTGCTAGTTAATATTAATCTGCCTGAAACACAGTCACATAGTGATGGTCTTGCTTCAATTAATTTGGTAACATAAGGTTTCACTTACTTTTGGAGGCTCAAGGAGGAGCTCGTGGAAGGATGAAAGTCTTGCTTTTATGGCTTCTAAAACACTTTTGTTTACAGAATATGTGGAATTACTCATGCCTGGAGGACAGATCTCTGTATGGCCTTCAAATCTAAAACACACACAACACAAAATCTAATAATTAATATCAAAACTAGTTTTAAAATACCTTTGAGGTATATAACAGATCTGAAAGGATATGAAAAGAACGAAGAGGCAAAAAATGCCAAAACATAGGGTTACACATATAAATCAAGAGTGAAGTAATGGTTGAACAAGATTTTCCCAAACACTAGCCCTAGTATTTTTAGGTTTATTGTGCTTGAAATCTCAAAAGTAGTTCTGGAATTAAAAATTACAGTTCCATTTGCTCTCTTAAGGCAGATGGATAGCTTCATTTGTCTATTCCAAACAACAAGTTGAATGTACCAGAGAGAGATCTGTTCAGCAGTTTCTCCAAATGAAGTTGTAATAACATTACAAATAACTTTTTTAGAAGTCAATACTCACTCACTGCCCTACATGTATTTAAACCATTCCTTGTATTCAGAAACAAACTGATGAAATGTAGTTAGTCTGATCTGTCAAGTGGTACTTAAATTAGCTTCTAGAAAAAACTGCAGAAAGACCAGTCATTCAGTGCAAATGCAGTATCACCAACTGCAATCACTTGGTCTGCATTTTCACTCCTTCAGCTGGAACAGACTACACAAGTGGTTCAGTCACAAGCACATGGAAGACACCTGCTATTGCAGGCATAATTCAAGTGAAATAATAACACTTACGTCTGTCGTCTTGTCTCAAGTAGGGTCAACAGTATTTGGATTGCACTGACTATTGCTGATTCATTTTTTTCTTTATGAAAAATATTAGACAGGAGCTGCTCTATGATTTCCTGTCTGAAAAGAAAAGCATTGGCATGAGATAACACTACTTTCAGGATACAGCTGTTAGCAGAAGTAGCTATCCCTCTGGCCATGTAAAATTAGTCAGGGGATAATACCAAGAAAACCAGTAAACATTTCAGGCTAGCAGGTACCACTAGGACAAACCACTCTCAAACTCAGTATCTCAATCATACTTTTCTATTCCCTCCACTGATCTAATTTTTTGATCTGACAAAAAAAAAACCAAAAAAAAAGACAAAAGGAAGTTTTCAGTCAGACCAAAAACCTGGTCCAGCTTGCCCTAACAGCCACAAAAACCCAAACCTATAACCAGTAAAAGGGAGAAGGGAATACAGGAGAATCTTTTCTGGCAGAAATATACACTTAGATTAACTGAAAACAAGTAACAGAACAAAGTCAAAATCTCGCATGTTTAGTCTGCACAGTATCAAGCTGACCTCCACATGTGAGATCCCATTAAATATTTCCTGTGCTGCCCAATTTAATGAGACAACTCCACCTCACACCCCCACAAGAAAGTCTTCCTGGTGGGAATCTGTTTACTTTCCACGTTATTTTAAATTAGACAAACAGATTATGGGTAGACAAGAAAATTCACCTGAAAAGCAGAGCTTGCCATTTCTGAAGGTTTTCAAGTTGAAAAGTTAAAAACTAGTTTTTTATGAAGTGAGAATAAAACCAGAAATTCAAACCAACTTACTTCTCTAAACTTGCAAGCAATGGATCTGGTTCTGAGCTGTTCTGTACTTGTAACATCTGGTCTCTGCTTAGACGAATAATTTCACAGAGTGACTGTGATGCATTTGAATGCCTCTGAAACAGAAAACCATCACTTTTCATTACAAGAGTAAGAACATGCTGGACTGCAATTCTTCAGTTAAAAAAAGTGAAAGTTTCAACATGGACAAGGGTCACTCCTACCCAAAAAATAGTCAAGCAGTAGCTTTATGCCATAACTAAATCTTAACAAGACAAAAAAACCCGAAAACCATGGAGGCATGAGGTAAGAATCTATTTCCAGTATTAAGGTAGCAAAACATTAGAGGTGAATCCTCAAACACCAAGTATGCATAAGGCTTTGACATTGATCTCAAAGTGGGCAAGGAGGCAAATAAAACAACACACCCTCCCTCAGATGACCACACTTAAAGACTGAAATCACTTCCTGAAACAGGCAAGGAGAAAACAGTAAGACTCAAAGTTCTAACATCATGTTGTACAGCTGAATAGACAAACCCAGAAGAATGTCAGACTAATACTTACATCTTCATCTTGTGATGGATGTACAATTTCCACAAGCCGCTGGATAATTCTCTCCTCATTTAGCCACTGGAAAAGTGTTTGTGGATGTTAGTAAGAATTTTTTCCAAGTGAATGAATCAAATCAATTTGCAAAATTGAAAGCAGCCTTTTGACAGCTGCCCCAAATCATACTGTCAATACTTCTGAACAAAGACTAACAATACTTCAGAGAAAAGGGAAAAAGTAAAATTAGTGTTTCTGATACACAGTAAAAAATAAAGTCTTAGGTATAATTTTAAAACAAACTGTGATGCCAAAGGAGTGTTCAGTAAGGTCTAAAACAATTCTAAAGTTGCATCTCTCAGTTTGAAGTCAGATAGTGAAGACTGGGGAGGAGAGCAGCCACTTGGGTTCTAAGTTGTCCCCAGCAGCACAGCGGTTCCACTGGAAAACTACTGGCAGCTTAAAGCAGAGAAAGGATCCAAAAAGACCCCACAAACAAACAAAATCCCACATATCTAATTTCAGCACATTTAAAAAATAAACTCAGCAAAACCAGCAGAAGATAAGCCATCTTGTAGTGCATCTGTCAGACAAAAATTCTGAGAAATTTTACTTACATTTAGCACTTCTTGCCGGGGCTGTGGAGGTTCTATGCAAGTCAGTAGCCTGAGCAACAAATCCATGATAGCAGAGGTCCCTATGTGCTTAATAATGAGGTCTACAAAATCATGCTTCTTCTTTAAAAAATCCACAATCTGGAAATTAAAAATCAAGCTTATATTTGCTTCTCTGCATTTTACATGATAAATTACACCAACTACTTTTAATTTCTCTCTCCTACCAAATAGACAAAATAGATGAGAACTTCTTAAAACACTTCTGCCACTTCAAGCTTGCAGTACAAGGCAAGACAAAATACACAGCAAGAGAGTAGCAAAACTGGCACAGGGCAGATGCATAGTACATGCAGTGTGTCCTGGGTTTCCTCTCAAGCCCAACTTGCTCATCATAACCCACTTCTAGTTCAAGGCAAAGTTAGTTTTTCAATTTGATATAAATAACTCTAATCCCTGCTTAGCAAGCAAAACTCAACACAGCAAAACCTTAACATAATACAAACAATATCTCAGGTTTGAAAGTCAGGTCATTGCAGTTGTTTGCAGTATTGAGCCACAGGAAAAGAGTACAGCAGCATTTCTGAGCAAGGACTCCCAGCGTTTCTCACCGTGTTCTGCAGTAATTCTTCATACCAAGTCATAGAATCGATTGGGTTGGAAAAGACCTCAGAGATCATCGAGTCCAACCCTTTGTCCAACTCCCGTCTGTTACTAGATCCTGGCACTCAGTGCCACGTCCAATCTCAGTTTAAAAAACCTCCAGGGATGGTGAATCCACCACCTCTCTGGGCAGGCCATTCCAGTGCCTGATTACTCTCTCTGGAAAGAATTTCTTTCTAATATCCAACCTGAACCACACCTGGCTGAGCCTAAGCCCGTGTCCCCTTGTCCTATTGCTGACTGCCTGGGAGAAGAGACCAATCCCCACCTGGCTATAACTTCCCTTCAGGTAGTTATAGAGAGTGATGGGGTCACCTCTAAGCCTTCTCTTCTCCAGACTAAACAATCCCAGCTCCCTCAGCCTCTCCCCACAGGACTTGTGCTCTAGTCCTTTTACCAGCCT
>JAWWEU010000158.1:19012420-19035951 GCA_035583155.1 Acropternis orthonyx | reverse complement strand
ATTCTTCATAAGTAGCCAGCCCTTTCTTCCACAGTTGGTAAACTTTCTTTTTAACCCTGATTTCCTTTAGAATCTCCTGTTTAACCAAGCCGGTTGTCTTCCCCGCCGGCTTGCCTTTCAGCACACTGGTATACAGTCAGACTCACTCTCACTGATTCAAATCATTTACCTTCACCTCTAACAGCAATTATTGCTAAGCTAAGCCAACAGGTAAGCCCTCACACACTGACTGCATAAACAGCTCAGGAAAATCTGAATCAAATACATCTTACTCATCCAAGTGTATTTTTGAATCCTGTGCACAATTAAAAAGAGTGTCTTCAGCTAGTATGGAAGCTGAATGCTCTCTTTAGACTCTGCTGCTATCCCTCGAACATGTAGTGCTAAAGCAGAATTGCTGAGAACTACAGCTTTGTCAGAGCACTTCTAAAATTGGTGAGTTTGTAAATATTTACCTGTTCTGGTTTTCTGCTTATAAGAATACTTAACACCTTGCTGAAGAAACTGGCCAGTAGAGGGTTTAGAGGAGATTCATTTAAGAGGAAGCTGTACAGTTTCAGAAGTAAGGATTCTTCTTCTCCCAGCCGATCATTGATCTGTGAGACGTCTGATGTAAGCAACTCACACGATATGTTTGGGTATCTGGGGAAAAGAAGAAAATTAGCCATCACTCATACTTCGGAGTTGTCATACTTCCAGCTGTGAATTCAGAAACAGGTAAGGCTTTTGACCAAGTTTTCAAGCAGAGCTGGTCTGCCCTAAAGTCACAAACCAATACAAGGTAACAAAACTGCACATTCAGCCTACAAGCTCTGTTTTCATTCAAGAAATGGACTCCTTTGTTCTTCACTAGCAATAGAACACCACTAGGGAATTTGGGAAAGAAAAGAGCCAACTTTTATTTTAAGGTCTATTGTTAAATCCATCTGTTCAAGTACTGACCTCTCATTTCAGAAGCCACTTTTTTTCAAAGGGAAAAAGGTTAACAAGGAGTTAAAGCAGACTGATAGTACTGAAGCAACAGTGGGGAGGGAGCAGTATATTTCCCCCTTTCTAATATAACAGAGATTATACTGAACAGATCAAAAGGCATACTGATTGTGTTGGAAGTCAGTGAACTGGTCAAAATCTGACAAAGTCTGCAAAACTAGTTAGCACTGCCTCATGACAGAAGTACAGTTCAGAACACTGAGTAATTAAACTACAAGGCCACTAACGCCAGTAATTTCCTGTATTTGACAGTACTATCACCCACGCACACTAAGCGTCCTTTTGACAGCACCAGCAGCTTAAGGTTTCTAAGTGAAAGATGCTTAAATTTCAAACTCTACTAGAAACACTTAGAGGAGGCTTGGTTTACCAGAAACAATAAAGTTCTACAATGAAGAGTGTAGCTTACACGTTTTTAAGAAAAAAAGCAGCTTTCTACATGGACAACACTAAAACAGAACAAAAGTGGCAGAAATACTTTTATATGAACTGCCAGATCAACTGTTGAGTTTGAACCTTCTCAATAAGCCAGATGAAGTCATGGCCATACTCAGGAAAGGAAAACATCAGCAATTACATTCTACCAAGGAGTACTACAGTTGTTCTAATAAGCATCTTCAAAACATCAATCAATAAAACAAAGCTAACCACAGAAGTATTATTACCCAAACATTCAACTATTTCATTAATCACAACTACAAGATTCTTCATGTGAGTTCTGGTTCGAAGTTTTTTTGCACCTCCTTTGAACAGCTATTGGTTTTGGAAGCATCTGTGGACAAGAAGCTTCCAGGTGAAAAATATGCAAATATTAGAATGATTTATATAAAAGTTCCACAAAGCCTCTTGAAAACAAACTTAATCTAAAAGATACCAGCATTGCATTACACAGCAGCACACAGAGATTCAAAGCACACTATCAAATTCACTAGAATAAGTTAGTCCTCTTTCCACCCTCCGAATCTTCCCCGTCCCAAAAGTTTTCCTACTTATATCGAATTTTTTCATCCATGTCTTGAGGTGGTTCTTCAATAATAAATGAAACTAAGTCTTCCAAACATTCTGACTTCAGCAGAAACTCTATAAGTTTGCGATTCTGGGCCTTGCACTCTTGTAGAACATCCTCTTCATCCATCAACTCCTTCAGTGTTACATCTTCTCTCTCTAGAAGTGTATCTATATGCGATGACGAATGGAGATCAAATTTCCAAAACATGCTGGTCTGTACAAGAAGAATAGCAGTATGTTAGCAATACCCATTATTCCACCATCCAAAGAAAAAGTTAGGCACAGTTTTACTTACATGAAAGGAACATGCTAATTTGCATTAAAGAAAAAAGTGTAACTTTGGTTTTCAATTTAGTGAATTTGCTTTTCCAAATCTTTGTTGTTGGCCTGTGCACCAAGTCTTAGATTCTGAAGAAGCTGTTCAGCAGTTAATTGAGCTGGGAGAAGCCTGAATGGACAGTGCATAACTACTCTACAGTACCACCCCCACAACTGAAGAAAACACCTACAAGGGTAGAGGAATAAAATTAACTTGCAGGCAGCACACATCAAAGTGCAGAAGCAAATTTCAACGCCTACTCTCATTGCACCTGCCTCCACAACCCTGACACAGGAAGAACAACAAAGGACAGTAAAATGTGTTACACAAACATGTCAAAGGACAGCGGTCCCAACCACTGAAAAACATTGTAAGAAGCTCTTGACAGAGATGCCTAAGGAAAAGCTATTTCACCTTTTCCTATAAAATGCTTTGGCATCTCTGCTTTAATGCTGTTTCTATAAGACACTCTGCAAACAGCTGCTACTGAGACAACTATGCTATCAGAAGAGTGTATCAGTACACAATATATTCAATAAATTCCTGCTTTCACCTCTCATTAAGTTCAATACAAGCATTTGTTTCATCCCCCTCATGCCCCAAACCAGGACTTTTACATGACACTTGACCTCTGACACAGTATTAACTGGCCTTCAGTGAACACAGACTTTAAGTGGATTGAAAAGAGATACTACAGGTATTAGAAAACAGTAAGAAAAATCTTTCCTGTCCTTAGAATTGGAAGCAGTAGGATTTTGAGCAGCACTCTTCAATAAGGAAAGAAATACATCTTTTGCTCCTTTAGTAACTGCTTTCCAAGAGTGAGGGATTCATTCAATATATTAGGTACTGCTGTGCATTAGCAGCATCAGCTGTGAGGACACATAGTTAAGTAAGAGAATTTTGGTGAATAGCACCATTTTAGCAAGAACACTTTTGTAATTTGTAAGCTGTATACAGGAGCAAGGTTAAAGACAATAATCCAGCTATGTTTTTGTCATATGCTCAAAAAATCCCCTAAAATGAGAAATACTCAATTCTTTTGCAAACTAAGTAGCAGCATTTAAGAACTTATTCCCAAGTTAAAATTGATTCAGCCTGCACACTACAACTACTCAGAGCAGTGATGTGTCAAATTTAGTACTTGAGCAGTTTGGAAAACAGATACAAGTCCATGGATGCAGCAAAACCTCTGTGCATCTTTTCATTAGCAAGACTTCCAGTATTCAAGCTGAATACTGAAAAGCTTGGTATATTGACTGTGGAGAAGTTTTAATTGCTTTGAGTGTTTTCATTGTTGCTTTTACCACCACATGCTGATAACTAAATACTACCTTCCTCACTCTGCTTAGTCTTTTTTCAGAACTTGTGACATAAGTAACTGCCCCTAGACTGCCACCTTCTGTTTAAAGATAGGGGAGTCAAACAAAATCAATCAGGAAATGTACAGAGATACTCAACTGCAGTACTCATACTTTTCATTATCTGAGATCCCAGACAAGTGTTAAGTGGTTAAAAAGCAGCAAAAAATTATTTTGTACTAAAAGTGTTAGTAAACTTACAAGAAGGGTTTAACACATATGATCTCACAAATTATCTTAAATCAAATTAGTTATTATAAAAAACACCAGCTTGCGGGTATGCAGGCTACACACAAACTTACTGTAAGCAAGTGAAAGTAGTGTATTATTAAAGTCACAGGATATTTTGTGCTTGGGATTTCTGAACTTCTAGAAAGTAGATCAAAGCCCTCCCCTTCCCCCAATTAGTGAAAATACCATCTTTGTACATAACCACTATCAACACTAATTCCAGATGTAAATTATCTCTGTAGTGATTAACGCTCATTTCAGCAGTATTCAATGTATTTCTCAGTTACTTATTTCAAGAGAAATTCAACAATGGAAAAGAGCAACAAGGAAAAAAGAGGCATACTACTGCAAACATGTTACTGCGTTATTTCACAAACTGTCTCCCAGGAAAGCTCTTTTAGGGGTGCTCCCTCAATATGTCAGGTGCCGGCCCGAGATTATTCCACCACTTCTCAACAGGAGCCCAGATCCTTTGAAACAAGGAAAAATAAACAACATAAACTGTGCCAAAGGGAAAGTCCAGGAACCCTGAAGAGAATTTTCTTATGCATTATCACTTGCAATATTCTACAATCAGCCTATCATAGTTTTGAATGGAAGTTTTAAAATCAAAACACGTTACTGCTATTTTTCTGAGAGCCTACTGTTCCACCCTTCCCCCCAATATCTACCAATTCTGAATTATCATCATGCTTTGTCAAATTTCAGTCCCATTAACAGAGCTGGAATTATGCTTTCTGTCCACAAATCAAAAGTGTGCCCCTCCCAGAATTTCACTACTTGCAAATTTATAAAAAAACTCCACAGTTCAAATGGGCAGTGTTACTCCCAATGTTATTTCACTGTCAATACGAGCAGAAAAACACATTTGGATGTAAGGCAAGATACAAAAGACTACCAAATACGAGATGTGCTCAAGATTAGATACTACAAGAAACAAAACACTCCAGGATAATGTTAAAAACTCTCAGATGTGGAAACAAAGAGTGTGCTAGAGATGGCAAAGCTGTTTCACGTATTTGACTGTCTTTTGTAACTTGAGCTAGTTTTCCATCATTTCTGAAAGTTCCTAGTAAGCAAATCTGACATCCAGTTCATTAATGAAATTTTATATCAACTTGCTGATGCACAATCTGAGAAATCAAGATCCTAAGTAACACCTAATACCCAGAAAAAATACTGCTTTGTTTTCTTAAGTCAATACTGTGAACAAATTCTTCTCTGAATGAACACTTCTTGGAATGTTATTCAGCAAACACTTGATTCATATCTGAAAGGAAAAAAGCAGTTCAAGAAAGCCTGTCAGCTGCTGAGATACAGATAACTGGAATCCTCACTTTTATTATTTGCTAAAGGGAAGAAATAAAGCTTAGAAACAATCCTTTGAGACCAAAAATCAACATGAAATCTTCTGCCTACTACAGGGGAAGTAAAGGACACTCTGTGTATTTTTAACGGTAAGTAGTCGGTGGTTTTCTCTAGAGGTGAAGTGCTTAAGTGGCATCTCCACCAAAACCAGTCAAGAACAGTCGTATCAGTAAGTTCCCCCGTAGCTTCAAGTGATCACATAGCTGTCAAACACCTTTCCTGAACAGAGACATTCCCGTTTCCAAGCTTCCAGACTAAGATATGAATTCCAATCAGAAAAGCATATGGTTTAATTCTGGACAACATCTCCTATACCAAACCTTTTTCAAAACAGACCAGCAAGTTTTTAAGGCATCCTTTTCAGTAACTAAGAAAACTAAAGTAAGCTGCTCATTTGAGTTAAATTTTCAAGCATCCTTCTTAGTCAAACAAACACGAGACACGTGCTTTACAGTGAGTTACTTCCAACTTGGTACCTCATACTTTCATGTAACAGTTGAGCACTCATAGCTACAAACAGACGTGGGCACCTAGGCTGGCTCAGAATGAAAACTAGAAGGACCTCAGTAGCCAGCTGAAGGCTGCTTTACCTAACAGATGTTATAGGCATATACACCGAGCATCTTCTGGTAGGAACTTCACAGATTTTACTGCAATACCTGATTTCATTTTTCAAGCAAGAGAAGCTTTAAGTGTATCATTGTCATGATGAAAATTCTTTAATATGTGAAAGTCTGCAAATGCAACATATAGAGGGCTGCATTATAAAAAAACCAAACCCAAACTCAGAACCTGTCATTTTCCTTTGTGTACCACCATATTTTCTTACTGCAAGATTCAAGTATGCAGATGGAAAAAAAAATAATCAGTTACTTTTGCACCAGCAAACCCTTCCATGACTGAAACACTTCTTAGCTGATGTAGCCTACTTCAGCAAAACAGGTTTTTACAAATCCTGTGTAGCAATTTGCAAAAGACAACCTAGTTGTTGGATGCAAGAAAAGCAACCACCAAAGGAGTCCCTGATGTCATCAGAGGTTCTAAGAGTTTCTTGCATTTCTTAATGATAAAAGCACTTCCAATCCAAACAATCCCTTGCCTCCTAAAAGCCAAGTAAGTAGGTAGGTTTGAGGAAGGACAAAGTAACCATGAAGATAAATTCTTGTACCTTTTATCATGAAAAATGTTGGTAAATTATCTTCTAAGACCTTTAAATGCATTAAGAGATTTATTTTAAATGCCTCCCATGCCCTTCTGCCACCTTAACATAACCCAACTAGTTATGCTCTAGGTATATTTAGATTTCAGTTTGGGGTTTTTCCCTCCTTTCTCCAATCAATGGACAGTAGTAAGACACTGTACTAGCATTTACGAAGTGCTTATTTTGACACTGAAAGTGGACCACCTGGTCAAAACAAAACCAAGCATGAATGCACATCTGAAACCAATTTAGAGCTAAGCAGAACTACTCGTGATCCAAAATAACAGAGAAGAAAGACACTCTTAGTGGCCACTTTTTAAACTGCCTAATGCACTCAGCCAGAGCATCACTCTCTGTAAACTTGCTGTCTACAACTGCCTGTCCCTTGCACACTGGAGTACAATTCCTCATAGCATTAAACAAGCCAAGAACTATTAAATGGGATAACTAGGCACTTATGCATTTACTCCCAATACAGAGAGAGAAGATAGCTGCATTTTAGCTTAAGGATCTGGACCCAAACAATTCTTTTCCATAAAGTAATGGTAATTTATAGAAAGACATAGTTATTCTGTAATTGAATTTCCCACTTTTCCACTTTATGAATAGAAGAAAATCTTTCCTATATAGCAACACACTTATATAGCTTTTCCTGCATTGCGTTCAGGGGAAAAATAAGGAATTCTTCCTCTAATTTATCCCACTAAAATAGCATGATTTTTAAGTAGTGTGCAGACTCTGCTCTTAACTATTCCTTACTTTTATTTCTAAGTATTTCAAATAATACAATACAGACCATACTTACTCAATAACCTATCTGAAACTTTTTTCAGTCAAAGCAGTGAGGTTCATTAAGTGTTATTAGCCAGAAAGATACAAGTTGCTGTTCAAAGTCCATAGATTTAGTTAGCCCTTTACATTGCACCCAGCAATCGCAAAACAATAAACACAGTAATACAGGAGAATCTTCACAGTAAAGTTGTTGCAATTCTTAAAACAAAATGTAAGATCAACTTGACAGAGAATACAAGGCTTAAGTTAACGCAAAAGAAGATGTTTTTTTTTTTCAGTGCCAGAACAGCCTGTTCACAAACATGAGACTACTAGAAATTAGATTTTGATAAATACTCCACTACTTACAT
This sequence comes from Acropternis orthonyx, assembly GCA_035583155.1. NCBI lineage: Eukaryota > Metazoa > Chordata > Aves > Passeriformes > Rhinocryptidae > Acropternis > Acropternis orthonyx. Next base: position 19,028,331 of record JAWWEU010000158.1, on the reverse strand, counting down.
TATCATAAGCTAGTGAAGTTTCAAAGAAACTTCATGGAGAAAGAAGCCAACAGGTAGTTTGAAATTAATAGGAATTGAAGAGAAAATACAAACACTTCTATCTCAACAATTTAACACATACTTCTAATACCAGGCACATTCCTAGTCCAAGGGCATAGCAAACTAGAAGAGATACGGAAAGGGAAACAAAACCAATGAATAATTCTTTCATGGAAGGCTAGGAGATGTTATGCAGCAGGCTGGCTGCTCCTCTTGCTTCACTGTGGGATTTCTGGATGCTTCACCCCCCCTCTCAGCCACTGCTGGGCACAGGGGGCTGCACAGTAGGAGGTTAACAAGAACCCTCAACTCTCCTGCAAAACCGCTGCCACTATCTCATCCAGGGACACCAAACAGGGGCTAAGAGTGGGATGGAACTCAGGCACGTGAGGGGAGGTGGAGGGCAGTCCCTGTGTGCCCAAGGCGCAGCAGCAGCAGCAGGGAACAGAGGAGCAATCCTACAAAAAGCGGCCCTCAATCCATCTAGCCCTCCTTCTCCCCTGTGAGGACATCTCTCAGGCCACGATGTCCCCAACTCTCAGGACAGCCGTACTTGGCCACATACATCACCACACAGTGCTCTCCTGATGTCATGAGCCCCTCGCTGCCTTTTGTTCCAGGCCCTATTAATACAGGCACCTCTGCAGCTTGCCCTCTATTTTTGCTAGGCTTCAAGGCCCACAGATTTCAAGGATGATTGAAACAAACAGGTCCCACAGGAGCAAGGCAAGCAGCTGTCAACCTTTACATGGGAAAGCAGATAGGGAGTTGCAGGAGATACAGAGGAAGAGGAGGCAGCATCACAGTGGAAGCACCATCAGCCACATGGTAGCAATGGCCATCACTCATGTGGCTGATGACGTGGAGGCCATGGAGGTAAGTCCACCCAAAGATCAAGAACAACAGATGGAAAAGGATCCACCTCCAGTACGGCTTCTCTGCCACCACCACATCATGCCAGGGTTCCCCTCCAACATGTGGCATCACAGGAGCACCCTGTCAGCACCCTTACTGTTAGAGCAGCCTCTGCACATACACCTCAGAAGACTGCAGCCCGACCAGAAAGATGAGCCAGCATGAAGCATTAAAGTCCCTTCTAGCTGCTTCATTAGCTCTTTTCAAGGTTGGGCAATAAACTATCTTAAAATCAAAAAAAATAAATGAAGAAAATAACTGTAAAAATGCCTTCCCACTCTCTTATTTGGCACTTTGCCAACCACATCTGGACTCCTCTGTCCTCTCCTGGTCTTCCCAGTCCAGGAAAGACACTGCTATGTAGGATATATAACCAGCCAAGGCCTCTGGGATGGTGAGAGGCTGGGGCACCCTGCACACAAGGGCACACTGAGGGACACTGGGCACCTTGAGGACAGGGAGGTGATTTGAGATAGTCAGCATGGCTTCACCGAAGGCAAGTCTTACCTGACAAAGGACAAGGCAGTGCTAGTGGATGAAAAGCTGGACAGGAGTCAGTAGTGTGCAATCCAAAGGAGGGCCATGGAAGACACGGGAGGAGTGGAATACCTCTACTGCAAGGAAAGGCTGAGAGAGCTGCAGTTGTTTGGACTGGAGAAGAGAAAGCTCCAGGGAAATCTCATTACAGCCTTTCAAAACTTTAAAGGGGGCTTATAACAGAGATAGGAATAGACTTTTTAGTACGGCCATAGTGACAGGACAAGGAGTAATGGTTATAAAATGAAAAAAACCGGCTAGATTCAGAATAGATAAGAAAGATGGGCTTCCCCTCCCTCCCCCCACCTTCCAACAAGGGTGAATGCCCCATGCCAGAAACATTCATGGTCAGGTTTGATGTGGCTCTGAGCAACCTAATTGATTTGAACATGGACCCTGCACATTGCAGGGAGAGTTGGACTAGATGATCTTTAGAGAGCTCTTCCAACCCAAACCATCCTACAATTCTCTACATATGTTAATAAGACCTTATGACCACTAAGTCCTAAGATTCACAAATTGTAGGAGCCTTCCTTGTATATAAAGCTAGCAACATTTCACCATTTTGAAATATTTGCAGGTAAAGTCTCACTTACAAACCAAAAATTGAAACACTGCATCTTCCCCTAAATACCATCAAGAATTCCTGAGTAAACAAATGATGTTTTGGAATACAAGCGATAAACTGTACAATAATCAATGAGCATGCTGAAGTTTAAGACAGGATTCCTTCCAGACGTTATACTCAGAGCACATATGCTCCTCTGCTAACTACTACTATACTTTCAGAGGGTAACTACATCCCCTTGCAAGAAATGCAAGTAAGAGACAACATGTGGCAGCCTCTTCCTGACTGGGAGAAAAACAGGCCAGAAAACTGTATGAAGACCGATCTCCTAACATCCTCTTTAACAGGTGCCACCTCCTAACGAGGGACTTTTACTCCCCTATTAGACAAAAGAAGAGGTAGCCTACTATTGTTACAGAACAGTTAAGAACTGAGACAGAAGCAAAGACTAAGAGGGGATGTCATCAATACATACAAGTATCTCAAAGTCAGGTGCCAAGAGGATGATGCCACTTTTTTCAGTGGGGCCCAGTGACTCAACAAGGAGCAATGGCCATAAACTAAAACACAAGAAGTTCTACCTCAGTATGAGGAAGAACTTCTTTATGTTGAGGGTGGCAGAACACTGGAACAGGCTGACCAGGAATGCCGTGGAGTCTCCCTCTCTGGAGACATTCAAAACCCACCTGCACACATTCCTATGTCAGCTGCTATAGGTGACCCTACCTTGGCAAAGAGGGTAAAAACTAGATGACCTTCAGAGGTCCCTTCCAACCCTAACTGTCCTGGAATCCTGTGATTTTATATACACACACACACACACACATCATGTGCATACACACACACATGCCCCTATTATGACTAAATGTCCCAATAATCAATAGCTTTGACAAGAAGTACGCAAGTCTAAACTAATGTTTCCTCAAAGATAACAATCCCCCAAAATTCAAGAGGTCGTAACTGTTCAGAAGTACAAAAATCAGCTAAAATGTACAATCTGCAGTTAAGTTAAAGGAGTAATTTTATATCAAGCAACAAGTATATCCCTGTCAATTCTTACACAATCTCAAACCACGGGTTAATAAGTGTCAATAAATATAGATCTTAATTACCTGCAATAACTACACATTAGTAGAGAAGATGAATCATTTTCTAGTAATTCCACATCAACTGCCAAACAATTACAAATTTTAAATCTTCATTGGTTACAGAATTCAGTTATTTTTGCTATTCTAAATTCTCCTAATTAGCTTCAAAATGAAAACAAAGATATCTACACACCAAGAAAAGCACACCGTTTCAAAATACAAAAAGCAAGCTAAACAATGCACAGCTACTCAGAAGACACTTTTCCACTGAAACGTGCAGTTTAGTACAAAAAAATTCAGCTACAGAAGACAATACAATAACCTATCGTGCTAAACATCACTCATAGGTAATATATGTCAGCTCATAAACACATTTGCTTTGAAACTGTTTCAAAGAAGGCTGGGCAGCAGATACACTTCCTGGCACAAAAGCAAAAACACTGTAAAACAAACAGAATGTCCACAACAGTGTGTCTAGATGACCCCTGACTGTCACAGTAAACCAAAGCAGGGTGGAGAAAGAAGACTGTGCAAGAGCAGAGTGGGTTAAAAGAAAGTCAGAACCAGCCAGCTAGAAAGCAGTCTGAAAAAAAGCTGCAAGAAAAGGTAAGGAATGGCCACAAAGCCTGAACCACAGGAACTGAAGCTTAGAAGATGGTAAATGTGAACTTACAGAAATCAGGTAAGACTTTAGTGGCACATCAGGGACATAAAAAACTTGAAGTGGTTTCTGAATGCTTTACGATAAAGCTTTATAGATGCAGAAGCTAAATCTATTGCTGTAGGTGAAATTTAATAGTTTCTTACCTGTTAAACACAAAAGTTTTTAAAAATTAAAAAATCAGAACGTTTTGTATTTTCTCAGGCTCCTTGCCCATTACAGGGTATCCTGGCAACAGCAAGAAAAAAATCTTTCAATCTACAGTATTAGCAGATTAGCAGGACTGAATTAGCACTGAATTAGATGAAGCAGATTTCTTCCTACAACGACAAAAAAAAGTTTTATAATTTAATACTGTTAACAGGTTCTATTCAATAGCTCAACAACTGCATGAATACTCAGAATTGTTTTGCAGCAACTACAACACATGAACAGAGGAAGGAAACTTGCTAGGAAGAAGTGTCAGTTCAGTGGAGCATACACTGGAAATAAATTCAAAATTAGCTTGTCATCTGAAAAACTGACTTACTTTGAAACCAACTTTAAACATTCCCCTCCAAGAAACTTCATTCCCTCACTGAAATTAAACTGCTTTTATAATCTGCACTTGACTGAAATCTAACAAAAATCCAGGCTTCTTTTATAAACTATTAGCAATTTCCCCATGAAGTAACATCTTCAGATCTAGAAGATCTAAAATACCCAGTACTAGAGCCTACTGCAGTAGTTTTCCTATCCTCATAACTATTCTCTTATATTAACATCTTATTTATCCACAAACCTGCACAGAAATAAACTAACAAGCATTAAGAATTCCAATGATGTCAGCGTAAGGCCATAAAGAACTCAGCCACTTTCAATTTGAAAACAGGCCAGCTTGGAAAAAAACAATACAGACCACATACAGGTTTCCAAAGTAACAACCTGTATTAAGACAGCATTTCATCACTGTTAAGAAAATCTCTACTTTTGATGGCTTAATGTTACTTTGCTTCGCAATGGAAGAATTAAAGAGCTCCATGAGACATCTTTAACTGGCTTCAGCGTGACACTTACCTGCCTGTGCTTTAGTCAACACCAAATAGGCAAGAGTAAGCATTTTATCAACTGATGTTTCTCTGCAATGTAGCAGCTGCAGGATGAATTTCTAATACAACATTCACCTTCACTTTCCACCACTCTGAGGAGTTTTTTGATTTTGCTTTTTAACATAGGTTCCAAGCAAGACAATACTTTGGTTTCTTTTGGGAACATGGGTAATATTGTTCATGGAAGATAAAATATAAGTACTAGCAACTAAGAAGGGTAGCAAAATTAGTAGCATGTTTATTAACTCGGGTCAGCGACTACCCAATATTTGGCTGACAAGCTCTTCTATCACAGTTTGTCACAAAGGTATCTTCAGCTCAAAAAACCCAAACCGTGCACCTCAAGAGCATTTGAAGTATTCTGCCAGAGAGAAGAATGATTTAACCTTGCACCTTCCATGTTAAAGATAGGGGACTGTGTCTTCAAAGCTGTTTTTTACTCTTTTCAGATGATTTAACAGGTGACCTCTGTCAATCTAAAGAGCATAGAATCAAAGAACAGCTTGGGTCAGAAAAGACCTGAAACATAATTTCTCAGGCTATTTTAGTAACCAACATACACAAGAACTGAAGTTCAATGTAATACACTGACCATAATTCTTTCAAAGGTCACACCCATTATTCACCTGTAGACCTTCAGGTCTGCATGTCTGACAGACCTGCCAATCCCTTGTGAGTCGAGTGATTAACTAGAGCAGAAAAAGTAAACAAGCTACCTGGACTAAGTTCACTTTACTGAAGTTTCCTAGGTTATCATTTCTGCATTTTAAGTGTGTACCTATGTTCAGAAGCAGAGACCATCACTTTCTCAATTATGTCACGTGGAAGAAGCCTGCTTAGCTTAATGCACTCTCAAAAGAGTTTACACATTCTTAAGACACTATTCAGAGATTTCAGTTGCTGGAACTATCCAAATGAAAACCACTATTATTACTCTCCTTACAAGGATGTCTTTCTGTTATTTCTCTACTCCCCTTTTTGCTTGAAAACATCAGTGCCTAAATACCATTATTTAGCACCAGAACAGTTGGCTTCTGAATTCAATTACATAGTTAACTAGAAACACTAGTATAATCAAAACTAAGGAGATACCTGCAGTGCACATATTGTAGCATACCCTGTGAAGGGTGTTCGGCCTGCTCTGGTCAATCAGGACTTTTTCAGTTTGCCTCAGAATCTGCAGGACGGTTTCAAGAATTACTTCCACTTAGTGGTACAGGTGGTTTGTTGGCTCAGACTGTTCCTCTCCACAGCACAGATTAGGTGTTGCATCACGGATAAAGGGAGGAAGGGAAAAAAAAAAACCCACCAACTACAAAAAACTAAAACAAAAACACCACCAGAGCAGTTCTTTCCTTAAAATCAACTGACTGGATGAGGTTCAAGTCTGTTTAAATCTGACTTTGTTACATCCAGGAAAGGCTTTCAGCAATAATTCAGCCACAACAACATGGTTCTGTCCCGGAGAAGTGATGCCATGATGGAAGGTATCAAAAATCTAGACTCCAAGGTAACATGCAAATGCAGAATGGGAGTATTGCCATGTATATGTATTACATTCAAACAGAAAACTAGGAAGACTCATTACAGCTAGGAACACATCCATGCTCACAGTTGTCTGACATAACCAAAAAATAAAGCAAGGCACAGCTACCCAGGGTAGGATCCGTCTTCTCTTGAAATGCAACAGCATGGTAAAGTCTCTCTTAAGTATTACCTAACAAACTTTACTTACACTTTGGTTCTGCTGTCATCTCAACCACCTGATAATTCACAAGAGTAAATGAGTCCTGCATTCCTGTACTACTGCTCTGGAAACGTAAAAAAAGCGGTAATACTGACTGATTGCTTCAGCAGTAAACTTCAACTTTTTTGTTTGAACATTTAAGAAGCAACTACTGTAACTCAAAGACATAGCCTTAAGTTTAGATGCCTGAATTTTACCAGCATTTTCTTTATAAGCTTTTATTCTATTCTATTCACTAGTACTAATCCAAAGAGATGGATTTGTGGGGTTTTGGTTTTGTTTTTTTTTCCCCAAGTTCATCCTCCTTTTCCCCTTGTGGATTAAACCTTGAAAGTCTGATGCAAATCAGATTCTGAGGCACATGAAAAAATACATGCAGGCAGAAGAAAGTTACCTCAGCCATTTCTAGCCAGGACACCAGCGTTCCTTCTGTACAGACAGTGCATTCATGTGTTTTTTGCATTAGCTTTCTTTTTTCCATGCAAAAGCTCAGTCTTGTTAAAAAGAATACTTAAGGTCACTTGCAGTTCAGAAGTGGAAGTCAGCAGCTTCTAGGAGCCTATCAGTGTCTTGCCTCCTGCAGCTCCAGTCAGCTATAGCTGCTGCCAGAACTGGAGCGGACACTTGCATTAAAATAGCAACTTCAATATTAAAACCAAAGCAGTTTCTAACTTCTTCCTTGATTCTTCACTTTCATTAAAGGTTTCCAGGACCTGCTGTTCAGGTAACTTGCATTTTCATTCCAGGTTACATGAACTGCACTAGCTAAAGGCTGCGGGCAAGATTATCTTCCTGGTTTTCCTCATACTAAGTTTTACAGAAGCATTGAAATAGGTCTGGGCAACTTCAAGTTCTTAAGTTCTTTTAATTAGGATATCAAGAAATAAGTCACTAAAGGCAGTATTACCTGTGATTTCTGTGCTTCCGTATCCTGCAAGGAGTGACAGAACTAATCAAGCCACCCCACACGCATACAAAGGGTAATATTCCCCTAGTGACAGTATCATAAGCATGCTTTCCTTTACAAACTCGAAGTTGGAATCTGTAACACTTGAAGAGCATGCAGGTCCAACAGCACAAAAAGAAAAGTTGAAGATATTTCCTCTTTTAATCTTTAATTTACGCAAGTTAAAATAAATCTTTTGATTTACTCTTGGAGAAAGTTTACTAACTTTACCTGACTTACCAAAGAGCTAAAGCCCCATCTATACTTTTTTCTACAATCCCTGTATTTCCATGTTTATCAATACAGTCCCTAGGACAAAAGTAGAAAAGTTATTCCAGGGTCAGGCAAGAGATATAAATTACAGTAGCAGCACCAGGATACAAGGGAAGCAATGCTGCTTTAGCATACTCACTTCTCTAGACTTTGGTATCTGAATTTAGAAAAATGCTTTAGTGCCACATGGAATCTGCCCTAGTTTAGTGACAACATCATGGCTTTAGTTGAGCCTTTAACCAAGTAAGAACACACTACTTCTCTTCATAGAACATACTCCATATATTCAGGGGAAATAAGTCTATTCAACAGTGTCCCCACCCCTGCAGATAACCTGAGGATGAAGGTGAGTACTTAGAAAAGCCAAATACTTTAATACCTATGAAATGTCAATTAAGTACTTCATGCCAACCAGCTGGGTCAAAGTATCACTCAAAGACTAAGACAACTGAATAGTGATTCAATATCCTCCACACACATTTTTACCATCTATTTTTCGTAATACAGAATGTGACAAAGTACCCTGCCCAACGTTATTTAAATAACTACTAAAAAAGCATGACTCACTTTACTTTCTTGAGAGAGACTCAACTTACAAAACTAAGAAAATACTGATTTGATTGAGATTTCATCAAGTCTGGCCTATGAAAGTTTAATGAACGACTATGATTTTTATTTAGGTATATGCAAAAATATGTTCTCGAAAAGAAATTAGAAACCTAGCAAAATAATGAAAGATCACTAGGAAGGCCGAGGTGGTTATTAAGTCAATACTATCTTTCTTTCCCATTTCTTGGTCCCCCAGGAATTTATATTTTGGAGGTACATCACTGCAGTAATCCTGGTTTTGCCATGCTGTGCCACACACACAGAAATTTCACATTTTTCAGGCACAGATGCCTCTGATGTTTCAACTGCACAGAAGTATGCCTTCGCCATAGAACTATTCTATTTTGACGGACAACACTAGAAAAATTAAGACTGCCTAACAGAGTAAGCCACCTTCTTCCAAGCATAACACTAATCCTACTTTAAGGAAAACAAGCTGAAGTTTCTTAAGAAAATGCCAAACGTATTGTTTTCTCTATGATCTTCAAATAATCTTTTCTGAATTCTACTTCAGTGCCTCTTTCTGAATTGTAAGTGAAGTACATTTGTTTGAGTGCCTTTCAAAATTCTATTAAGTTGCAACTGGCAAGTCTATCTCCAAGATTTAGCAGCATTTTTTAATACTACTGTTTCCAAAGGGAGATTACTCAATTCGATATTTGTACACTGAATTGATCATCAGCTATGTAATACCATAAGTGCACTAGCATATACTGGTAAACAGAGTTAAAAAAAGCCATTCAAGCAATATGGCATAGTTAAGGGACACAATGTTGTTTTGGAATGACTTATCCTGACTGGCTGTTTCCTCTATCATTTTCTTCATGCCCTTTCAAGACAGGGCTATCATACAGAAATACACAACACCTCAGCATTCATTCCTTCCTACAAGTTCCTTCTCAACTACCAATATATCTGCCAACAGTTTTCTCCTGCTGCAAGAAGAGTCAACTCCCACCAAGTGTCACTTCACTAACTATGAAATGCAGAACACACAATGTTAAAACTAATCCAAATGCAAGCTGAAAACTGCACTGATAGATTATAGTTACAGAAAACTCTAGTGATACTTCTGTGTCCTATGTCTACTCAAGGGATTTGAAGAATGAAGTTTCAAAGAAACCAAGCCATTTAAAATGCTAGCTCAGAACTTAAAATGGTATTTAGAACAGCATTACATACGGAGGTCTAAAGAGGAATACCCTGCTGAGCTGAAAACTTAGAAATCAATTTCCTTAAGACCTGAACTTAAGTCTTCTTTTCTTTTAACATTTAGGGTTCCATACAGACTTTTGTCAGGACAGTCTTATTAGCATTCCAAAGAGTCACGACTATGTTAAGTGGCACAGAAATTAACTTAGTCTGAAATGCTTGAAAGTCTAAACCAAGACTTGATAAGTGGTTTAGTTGCAACCTAAAGAAAAAAGAAAAAAAAAGATTACTTTATCCCCTCTCTAACTTTCTTTATTTACAACTGTGAGTTAGCTTTTAGTCTTGGAGGAGTAGATTCTCTGGCGGCTGCTTGCAGCTTTTCCTATAATAAAATTGAGATCACTTTTCTATCCGCAAAACCTCACTTAACAGTAAAACACATCTACCTTTTTACCTGCATTCTGCTGCTTAGCAGCTCCACTATTTAACACCACAGCTACCAATTCAAATTCCCAGAGAATACCTTAATCTTCACTATCTCCAACAAATTTTAAAAAAAAACAACAAACATTTAGATAACCTATAATCCCACCCTCTCATGGGGATGAGATCAGTACCATAGTTACAAATTTTTCAATTTTATCTATAAATAATTTCGTTCTCAGCTGCATGGGGCTATAACATGGAAGTAAAGAAAGCAACCCCACTGCATTATAATCTCCAGCCCTATGGCTAGGACTGCAAATCAAACTTCAGAATTCTGGAGTCCACAGACAGAGAAGACAGGACGAGTGTATTTCAGAGAAAAAAAATACTGTACATGTATTAACATCATTGCTATCTGTTATGCCCTAAAAAGCAGCATGTTTCCTATACTGAAAAACACCTGCAGGCATTTCCTATATTTAGAAAAACCAAAACAAACAAAACCAAAACAAAAATCAAACAAACAAGCAAACAAAAACCCCACCACCTATGGGCTTTCCAGACTTTCAATTTTTTTACCACAGACACCCCTCATATGGAAGTGATTCAAAATTATTCTTGCTTGCCTTCAATATTAAGGTAACTGCACCTGGGATAGCTACCGAGCAATTAAAGCAATCAAACATGAATGGGCTGAGAAAGACCAAAGTTGCAAGTTCAGTCCCTCAATCGCATATCAGAAAAAATTTATAAACCCTTCTGTATTGTGACTCTAGAAGAGAGCCTTGGCCCTTAAAGCACAGGCAAACAGCAGGAAAAAACGCATTTAGTTTTTTATGTTGACCATTAAGAAATGCAGACCTCTCATTAATGCTACCTTTATCCATCTCCTTTGTCAAATAAATTTCATCTAAATACAATGTTCAGTGAACAACTTTTTGCTATTTAGATGTGCCTTGAAGCTGTAACAAAGAGCCCATCATCAGCATCAAGTACACGCAGAAAAGGATCCTTTTATGAATGTTTGCCTGTCACAGCCAAGAGGAAGAACTGACTTCATAGCAACTTCTACAGCTGTCCCTCACAGACAGGAAAGAGCTCCTAAATGCCATTACCCCTTAGAGCTGCCATGAGCAGAGACACAAAAGTCTGCCACTACCATGGCTTTTAGCTGCCTCTAAACTCTCCATCCTTTTCCAAGATGTTGGTGACAGCAGCTAAACTTCTCAAATGTAATCTAGTACTTACTATTTTCTAGAAGAGTCAGCTCCCAGTTACTGGGATATCCAGCAAGTCCATTAAGACACTAACAAAAGAATTAACATGAATTATTCCAGTTCAAACAAGACCTAGTTTCCAGCTGAGCTCTTTAGAATGGAGGCTGGTCAAAGTAGTAAGCACATGGCAAGTAAGAACAGAAATTGGAGAGCCCTGCTTCTGGATATCACCAAAAAAAAGGAGTTTTTTCACCGAGACCCTATCTATGATTTTTGCCCTAATGCAACTATTAGTAACAAAAAAAACCCTCACACCTTTTTTTTGCCCCCCAGTAAGTATAGTGGAAACCAGGTCTTGTTTCCTCTATACTTACACAAAAAAGCAAACAGCATTTTTACCGTTTCTATGAGAAAGAAGACTAACTGTACAACCACTCTGCTACAAATATCCTCCCCGCAGAGACTGTGGCTGATAGTCCTTTCACAATGCCAACAGCACTGAAGTAATATCAATTTGTAGCAAGACAAACCTTTAGAAATGTCTATTACTCCCTTGTTTTCTGCTCTAAGGCAAACGCTCAAACCAGTTACAGTACAATGAAAAAACGTAATCACACCTGTACTGGGACTGCCTACAGCCACTGCATAAAGCACTACTTGAAGCTTGTAAACTTGCTTTTGAATTGTGCAACATCCAACTTACGACTAGGTTCTTACGCTTTGCTCTTCTAAAGGAGCATAACGTACATTTACAGAAAGTACCTTTCCCCTCTATTACTAGTTTGGGAAATCATGGGGTTCACTCCAAAAATCTACAGCAGAAGTTCAATTTGTACAACAAAATCTTATTTTATATACTAGGAACAGGTTAGAAATCCTGCCAATGGTCACTCAAGAGGGGAACTTGCCTGCTGCATAAGAGGGGTAGGAGGCCTAGAATTCACTTTAGTAACTAACAATCAGAACGCTTCTAGTACTGGAATAGCCATATTCTAGAACATACTTAACTCAGAAACTATTTTTTACTAAAAAAAATTTGACGTTTCCATCCTGCGTCCCAGCTATGCTTCATTACCAAACTGGAAACAACTCGGCCATTTCTCAAGACTCACCCAGAAACTGGTCAGCATGTTTTCCTCATGTATAAAAGCGCCTTTTGGGACAACTGACAAGAGGTGACCCATGGTCTTCCAGTGCTCACTTTCTAGAAGACCCAATGGACACAGGACACAGACCATTAGGCCATGCACTCCACCTCCTTGCAGATGCACAACTTAAGAGTGTTCATAAATGTTTAAAAGCATCTCATTGAAAATGAAATAGGACAAAGTTTTAAGAATGTTACAAGGAAACTAATCAGCCCTCAAATCTCACTCTGGGGCAGTTTCTGCTTGTGCATACGTACTTCCCACCCCCCCCCCCACCCCCCACCCCCCCCACTCAATTCTGCCTTCTTTCATTCACATCTTTAACCAAATCCCCACCATGCACTTTATGGGCACTCAGCTGTTTTGCCAACATGCCTAACAACACACAGCACCCCTCCAGCAGAGCGTAACACAGCTTCACTAGTCCATGCAGTTGTATACTGACATCCTTTTGGTATTCTTTCCACTGCTGGCATTCAACATATCACATAGATTTGTCATTGAGCATTTCAAGTTTAAGAGGAAAAGATATATCCATATAACAGGATTAGGGGATGACTATACAGACTAACAGCATGAAGAAAAAAGTCAAAAGGTTAACTGAGAACTTTTTCACCCACTCCAAATCACATATATCACTTCAAACATTCTTTTTGGCACTTTATGGGAATTACTAAATAAATAAAGGTCATGAAGAGTCTTGTATTTCACATGAACGGATTTTTTTCCCAATATTGTGCAAAGAACTATTCCATAAACAGACACGGTTATTAACAGCTCATACCAAATGTCTTCCCAATCCTCTCAACTCAAGTCTACTCCATTTCCTGAGAAGTGTCCCAAACTAGCTGCAGAGCTCCATAAAATATGTAAGAGTAGAAAAACATTTTACTTCAGTTGCTTAGTAGCATATAGTTTCTAAAACAGATGCTGGCACACTGACACACTACAAAAACAATTAAACATGCTATGCAGAGCTTTCAACATGATGTTCATACTCTCTGTGTATTTTCTGCGTGATCTTTCAGGCTTGCTTCCCACTCCAAAAATATCAGAATCAAATGTGATCACTAGTTTTTGAAGTTTTTTTGTTCTCTTTCTCCAACTTAAAATAAGATGGCACAAGCAAGATATTATTTCTCATTTACCACTACTTGTTTTACTACTGTGAAAAGTTTTGCCAGAAACAATGGCTCCACATCTTGCTCTTAGGATAACCCCATCAGACATCTGGTCTTCTAGAACTAGGATGTGAGAGAACTCGAGATAACATGCTATTCCTAAACCCGGCATGTGAGATAGAGGAATACACATCAGCCTTAAGGATCAGGGATGGAGGTGCTACTACGAAAGACAAATCTAGATGGCAGACAATACGCTTAAGACATCCTACCTTACTACCACAACAAATCACTATGCTCATACCAGCACCTCTTCTGCATAAGCTGAAAAGGCATGGTTTCCAGCATAACTTCCAAAGGCCATAAAGTAACCCAGTTATGTGAGAGGAGCGTACAGGCCTCCTATCTACAAAGATGTTGTGCAGTGTGCTGACACACTGAAGCTAAAACAATGCCTTACGTCAATACAGTAACACACAGCAATCTTAACTGCAGTTAAGTAAATACTTCAAGGCTTTTTAAGCACTTTGACAAAACAGGACATTAATGGATAGAAAGGAGCGTGGACGAAGACAGTTCTTCAAAGCATTTCTCCCTTCTGACTGTTTCAACCCCATACCGGTTTGTTTTGAGCCAGCTCTTTAGCACTTCATAGTACATGCATGCCAAGGTTAAGTCGAGTAGGGAAGCAAAGCTGTTGAGCCATAACAATAGAGTTCACGCTCTAAACATCTGTTTGTACTAAAACTACATACACGATTTTCTGCTCTAATACTGCTAAATTCAGAATCCATTCTATTAATTCTCTTGAATTTCACTCTTAAAACATGATCTGATTCTCTGAGTGGTACACAGGCTATAGGAACATCACAGTTAAGACAGAAGCGTTCTGGGGGGAAAAGTCACTTTTAGTCACTTCAGCAAGTCAACACAAGTGAGCAGTTTGCAGGCAGTATTGTGAGGTGGCAAACAAACTACTTAATATCTTGAATTCCATGAGGCAGTAACGGCTAGTTGATTTATATTTAAAAGAATCAAAAGCTGTTGCACTTACAGCAGTTCACATACAACTCTAACTTGCCTGTAGAGAAGCTGTAATGCACTACCCTCCTTAAAGGCATTCCTGTTAAACAGGTTGCTTTTCCAGAATTTCTGAACTACAACTTTCACTTCACTCAATGTTTTCCTTAAGGTTACAGGAAACAGACCTCACCAGCAGTTCTTCTGGCCAAAACAGAATCTCCTAATAGTATCAGAAAATAAATTCCTTCAGTAACTTCCAAGCTGCAGGATTCAATATTGCATACGCTTTCTGCTTTTCACATAGAAAGCAAGTAAGTGTCACCTGTGTTCAAACCACATCATAGATGGAGGAAACAAATCATTTAAGTGAACTTAAGTACCTAAAAATACAAACTGTCAAGAAAAACATGCAGACTGGATACTACATTTGCATGACATCTCATTAATAATTTACATATTGAAAGGTAATTCTGTAGTTTTATTTTATAATTGTATAACAGAGGCTCTTGCAGCCACATGCTTTGCTACTGAAAACATACACAGAGCAAAGCAATCAAACTCTTAACAGAATGTCTGTTGCACTGAAAATAGATACTGCAGTTCAAACAACTTCAGCAACCTATCTGGAACACTGAAACACGGAGACTTTCCATCTTCCAGCATTACAGGAAAAATAAAGCACACAGGTATTTGTGCAACCCAAAGACACCCTGCCCTGTCTAGATTCAATGCACTGAAGGAGATTTAAAACCTAGTATCACCAGCAGTAACATAATCTTTCCTTTTTAAGTTATCAGCATCTCACAAGAAACCCTTTCTAAAGCTATCCACCTACTCCTAAGTTTTCTCCACTCTTCAACTCAGAACGCTTTATCAAAATAGCAACACACCCATTCAAAGTATCCCACTGTTTCGACTTAAGTAACGTTTATGCTTACAGAGATGATCTTTGGCCTCAATTGCATTTATGTCATATAAGACAGAGTCATATGACACTGGATAGGCTATAACACTAATTCCCTCTTACACTTTGGAAAGTTCTTAGCAACCAGAGCAAAACAAAACCAGAAAAACTGGCAGGTTCTAAGTGAGATTTTGCCAAACGCGTTTAACAGCAGCTAAAGCTTATCCAAACACTGCTATGCTCTTAAAAAAAAGTTCTAACTAAAGAGAAGTCGCCTTACTAAAAACGAAAAAAAACCACAACACAACTCAAAAAAGTCCCACCACCCCGCGCCGTGCGCAGGGGCCGGGGCGGGCAGGGCTCCCCCGGCGGGGCCCGGGCCTCCCGCCGCGCCCAGGCCGCGCACCCCGAGCCGAGCCGGGCCGCGGCCGCTCCGGGCCCGCCGGCCG
>JAWWEU010000158.1:18955539-19010910 GCA_035583155.1 Acropternis orthonyx | reverse complement strand
CGGGGCTGGGGGCGGGGGCCCGGGGCCCGTCCCGCCGCGCCGCGCGCCGCGCCTCCCCATTGGCCCGCGGCCGGGGCCACGCCCCCCCCCGGAGCGCGCGCGGGCGCTAAACTGCCTGGCAACAGCGCGGGGCGGGTCAGAGGGCCCGCCGGGGGCGCGGGCCGTGAGGGGGCGGGGACGCCGCCGCCGCCCCCCGCCCTTCCCCGCGTACCCTGCCCCCTGAACGCCCCGCACTGCTGCGTCTGTTATAGAGCCGCGGGAGCGGCAAGGTTGGGAAACACCTTTGGGGTGATCCAGTGCGACCAGAGCGCCACCGAGCATGCTCACCGCTAAGCCGTGCCCTCGACTGCCACAGCCACGCGTGTTTTGAACACTGCTGGGGATCATGATTCCACCGCTTCCCTGGCCGGCCTGTTCTAATTCCTGGCCGCTCTTTCAGTGAAGAATTTTTTCCTAATATCCAATCTAAACCTCCCCTGGCACAACTTGAGGCCGCTTCCCCCCGTCCTGTTACCTGTTACGTGGCAGAACAGACCGACCCCCACCTGGCCACAACCCCTTCGGGTGGTTGTAGAGAGCGATACTCATTCTGATAGCTGTTGGTCATAATAGGCTTAAGAAGAGAAACAGGACTGTTCTGGTTAAGGCAAGGACTTATTTTAGAACGGCGAAAGAAACAACAGCTGCTAAAAGGGAGTTTAGTGATAGGGTTGTTCTTGCAGGCACCTCAGGTAGAGCACATGGAAACTGAAAGGTAGCAGTGTGTTTATTTCATATACTGAAGGAAGGGGGAAACAATAGGTTTCTTTGCCTTCATTATAAATCAGCAGTTTAGGACAAAAGAACACCACCTGTGAATAATGTATCTTCACATCTTTCACATGCTCATCTGACAAAGTTTAGTTCAGTACAGCTGTACTTACATCTTACTGCAAATCAATCAGCAGATCTGCTCCTATGAAAACAAAGGTTTTGGTATTACAAACAGACATAAATACTGAGGTTGCTGCTGCAGAAAGCAGCATCTTTTTCAGGAGAGAAACAGTGAGCCAAGCCAGAAATGGGCTTAAATCTTGGTCTATATGAACCTGTTTTTTTGGACAAAGGGACAAGGTAATAGGTAAAGCTGTGTGCTTATCTATCTGTGTGTGTGTCCTTTTCAGAGTAGGGATAGAATTTTGACTGCACATCAGAGGTATTCAACATCTTTTCCTTCGCAATGGTATTCTGTTCAAGAGCTTCAAAGACACAGGCTGCTTGGGGTTCCTCTAAATACAGAAAAATAGGTTAAGTTGCTTGTTTCTAAGGAAAATGTGGCTATCAGATTTACAATAGCTGCAAACAGGCTAACACATGGCCTGGCCTTTGTGCTTTGTTCAGGCAGTTACACAGCAGAAACTCTTGCCAGCTGCTCAGGTGCTTGGTTTTATAATGCCCATTGCATAAAAGGCTGGCCACAGTGTCAGCTTTCTCTGTGTCCCTAAGTCCTTCCTACCAGTTGACCAGGCTTTGGCTCCTGTGCTTTCTGTAGGCATTACTGGTTCTCCCAAAGACTGAGTTGCAGCATGCTTATCCTGGTACAGGAGCTATCCTGTTACATGTTCCCCTTCAGTATATAATGACACATCCTTATTTCTTAAACCCTCTGTGAACAGAAGCCCTCCCCAAGCCGTGAGCCCTGTGCATTGCTTCCATTAGAAGGAGATTGTCGGCTGCCGGCTCAGACACATGATCATCTTATTCTGCCTGAGTAAATCAGTGGAGCTGCAGCAGTTATGGGATACATGTGATCTTAATGTGTCACAAACACATGGTAAAAACTCCGCAGCATGAAGCGTATTTGCTGAAACAGAGAGCTACACAGTTAGGTCTCTGAGTGTAGAGCCTGGGTTTTGTTTTCTTTTTCATGCAAGCAGATTTATTTAGTAAAATGTGCAAAAAACAAAAAAATTATCCTCGAAACAATCAACCTGAAATGGGACTTTGTTTCTTTTTCCATTATTTCAGCGGGTGCTCAGTCCAGAAAGCTCTCTAGACTGTATCTGTTCCACATTTATTTTATCTGTCTCCTTTTTGTTTTCTTTCCTTTCACTGTATCTGCCTTTTGTGGGGGTTTTGTTCATGTCATGCCACTTGCATGTTCTAGCACTGACTACCTGCACAACTGCAACAAACAGAGATTTCACAATATAAATTGTATAGAGGCAGTTCTGGTTGTATTGTCAATTGTCAGTGACCTTCTGTAGGAAAGACACTGGAAAATTGTGAGCAGAGAGTTAACAGAAAAGAATGGTTCTAAATGATGGACGAAAGAGTGTATAATGTTAAACGGCATTCTCAGGACAAGCAGGTAGGTTGTTAAAAGGATGATGAGATTTATAACCTTCAGCAAGCACCAGAGGTGATATCTGGAGAGGGGATTAGTAGTTTGAATGTAGAACCGCTACAGCAGTAAAATAGCTAACCCTTGTAGTATAGTTTCTGTAAACATAAAACTTGCCTTCACAACTAAGTCGTGTTAAATTGTGTGGCTGTTGACACGTTCTGTATCCTGGGCAAATGTGCCCTGAAGGTAAGGGATGTATCTCAGCTCAGAATGGGCAGGATAATATTTGCTCTGGCACATATCTGATTTTCAAGGGCCTTATCACCACCACCATCACAATTCTGTAAAGGTTTAGGACATCACAGGCCCTATTTTTATCTTCTAGAGTTCCTGTCAATGTATTTCTAAGTCCTGATTTTGTGTAATTGTTTTTTAAAACTACAACTCTCCAAGTGATACTACCATTGCCACATAAGTAGGTAATGCTAGGACACTACTACCTCAAGATAGAAACACTTCATGTCTTCAAGGAGGATCTCAAAGCATTACTGAACAGTTAGGGGAAACGAGGTTGTGTGATTTGCCCAGAGTCACACAGTAAGCTGAACCAGAGGCAAGATAGTGAAATTCCAGTCCTTTGTCCTGGGACTTTTGGGCAAATCTGAAGACCTCCATACCATTCTTATACCTGTGATTACAGGAAAATAAGAAACAAAGCCCTAGCCTGCTTTGAGTAGCTGGAGTATTTTATTGCTGGCAGGGAAACTAACTTTTAGGCATAATCTGTTACCTGAACTTGATAGTGTTCAGGGGTTTTGCTCATATTGCAAATGTCAGTACCTTAACTTTGTGATGTCTGCTGCCTGGGGCACTTCCAGAGACAGCCACTTCTGATGGATTCCGCTAATCACTCGAGTAAGGCACTTGCTCAGCATAAAGTGATACAGGCAAATAAAAAAATAATCAGCCTGCTCAGTCACCATCACCACATCAAACAGTGCTGACCGTATTTCCTCACTGTGCACCATTAACCCCTAAACCAGAGCTGCTGCTGCCCCAGAAGCCGGTGGGGCTTGCTGGGCCCCACTGCACAGGGGTTTCTGTGACTCAGCAGCTCTGCCACACCTTAGAGAGCAAGCTTGTGTCCCCAAGCAGTGGCACAGCCTGCCAAGGCATCTCATCCCATGGCTCTGCAACTGCCGTCTGTGGCAGCAGAGGAGGGGAGGCAGGACCGTGCCCTTTCAGGAGCGTTTCACCACTGTCTGCTGCTGCTCTTACGTAGCCACAGCGTCAGACCATGAGCATGGGGGCTGTGTTTCTGCCTCAGCTCTGCCAGGACAACCATGGTCTGTCCCTACCGCTGTTTTGTCTTCCCCTTTGTCCCTCTGAGGGACAGATAACCAGCTTGGCAGTGCTAAGGGTTATCTGTTTCCAGTTTGCCCAGCTTGAACATCTGGGTTTCCTCGCAGGTGCAGGGAAGCACCAGTGCCTGCAGGGCAATGGGAGCACCTACATACAGGTCTCAAGGTGGACCTCCCCGTTTGATCATCTCAGGCATAAGGCAATGTCATAGCCTATCCTCCTTTAATCCGGTTGAGCTTCAGTCTTCTGAGCATTGATAAGTTACATGTAGGAAACAGACACAGAAAAAGTGGGACAATTGGTTGCCTTGCACTAAAGAGTCCCTGTCTGTGTTAACACTGAATGGGTATTTGTCGAGTAAGGTCAACCAAGAAAAAAACACCTCTGGTTTAAACATAGTCCTTACGAAATCCCTTATTCCTCTTATAGCTCAGCAGAGAATAAAGGCTTTTAAAGAATTTTAATGATTTAATGTTTAACCCAACATCTTATTAAAATTGTGTAAAACTAAGTAGCTTTAAGAAGAGCAAAGGAGCATTTCTGAACAATGACTTCATGGTTATGCTCCTGAGGGTGAACATGGATGTTTGGCTGCACCAGACCCACAAGTTAATCCCTTTAGTTGAAACAAAATGTTCAAATTCAGTTTTCTAATCTCATTTCAAGCATTGATCCTATTAGCATTTCTAAGACAAATCTGCTGGGCAATAGGACAGGACCTCCATACCATCCCTGTGGCCCTGCTGGATATAGCATAGGCGTGGAGGAAGACTTTGGTACCAGTCTACATTATTTTCATTGGTGTGCTTTGGCCATCCCCCTTCCATCACTGTGGGAGGGCTTTTATCAGTATTGGCCATCCTCTTCTCTCCTCACATGTTTTCTCCCACCATGTTATATCAGCTGGAAGCAAAAAGCAGACAGAACTTGTTAGCTTTGGTGACTTGCCAGCAAAGTGCACAGTGTGGACCCAGCACGCAGGCTGTGTGAGCCTGCTGGGTGGCCAGGAGAGTGGGGTGGCGGCACAGAAAAGCTGTCCCGACCCCATTCCTCTTGGCAGGATGGCTCTCACTTTTCCTGAGCTGAAGGTTGGCAAGGTATGCCAGCAATATGGGCAAAGCTCTGATTTCTTCCCATCCATTTTCTAAAAGAGCAGAGGAAACAGTGATGTTCCAGTGAGAGCTGTTTGTGCAGCACTAGGAAATTGGACATAATTAGTTGGAAATTCTGTGTACCTTATTACATGGTAAGATGGGTGCAGAAATGGAAGCCTAATGATCATGGTGCTACCACTGATGCCGTATATACGTAGGGTGGTTTCCCTTAAGCCTTTGCATTATTCTGTCCAGATAAAAGAGTTGGATGTTTACAGTTTATTTCCCATCCAAACATGGCACTTAGAAATTATGGGGAACAGTAGAAGACCTAGTTATAACAATTAGTAACATCAGAAGCAAATTATGCTCTAATAATAAAACAGATTGTGTACTATAAGCAGAAGAAATAATGCATAGTTTCCAACAAACATCCGAGGCTAAAACCAAAATCTAGGGATAAAGGTGAGCATTCAAACACTGACCAGACAAAATACACTTGCAGCACCCAGAGCAGATACAGAGAAGTTGCCTTCGATGATTGGAATACAGCACTACTCATCTTTCTTTGGTCCTAGCTGACCTGACAGGAGGTTGGCAGCACATTCCCACCCCAGGAGAGCTTATAATCTGGTGGTTATAGGTACATTTGAGAGGTGCAGGTTGAAATTCCTGTGGCAAAAGCAGGGAATGGGAGCTTGGTATCCTGCAGCCTTATTAAGACTGTTGTATAGAGGGAGCACTCATCTCCAATTCTTTTCCCTATAGCTGTGCTTCTAAAGAAAGCATACCCAAGGACTTTTGAGTTGTGAACAGTCGAGTGTCCTGGAAGTAGGCCTAGGACTTGGGATGCTGACCAGACTGAACTCCTGGGGACTCAGGCCAAGTAATACAGAGTTTCTGCATCATCATTCAGGTGTCAGCTGTTTGGCCCTCTCAGAGCCCTCCCAGGGATTTTTGATACCTTAAAGCTCACAGAACAGCTGAGCAGGAGGATTGCAGGAGTGCAGTTTTAGACTGCAGTGTCTTAATCCCATTTCAGGCAGATAAATGCTTTTCATACACATACTGGTATCACAGAGGAGAAATGAGAGAAAAAAGCTGGCAGACAAGTAGTGGAATACAGAGAAAGGGAGTGTTCATTTTTCTTTTACTTCATTAGACATGCAGTGGGTACTAGTTTTGTTATGTAGTTACCTATTAAAAAAAAGTAACACTGAGTTCAGTGGCAGTGCTAATTACCAGCACAACCACATGACCACTCTGGTCTAATGATAGTCCTAAACCCATGTTATCTTTTAATAGCTAAGCTGATTAAACTAGCACAGAGGAAAAACAAGTTAGAGAAATTACCTTCATGGTACTTCTCCTAGGAAAATTTAGGTCCTTTCCAAGCATGCAAAGTGCATACATCATGTCATTTCCCAGCCAGCCAAGACACAGCTGCCTAGTAACTGCTGAGGTTCTGCGAAATGGTAGCATGGGACTGAAAGAGGTGATGGAAACAGACCGGATTACCCCGGCGAACTTGTGAACACAGGGAATAGTCATCTAATCAGGTGCATGTCACAGGTAGCAGTTGCAGCTTATTTTTACTTTAAACTCCCTCTCCTCTCCCTCTCCTCCTTCAATTGCACTGCAGAAAAGTGTATGGCATCTTGCAAATTGGTCAAGATGAAAACGTGTACGTAGTTTAAGTACTGCAACCTTGAAATACAGAGCCAAACTTTGGTTTTAACTCATTATTCCCCTGGGTAGGAAGGAACAAAGGGAAGAGATGTTTCCCTGTTTCAAGGCCAGAAAGGACAACCATGGTCAGGTAGCTCATCTTTTGACAACTACGATGACTAAATGAGCAAAGAAAAAACAAAGTGGAGAAATAACCTTCACAGTATTTCTAGGAAAATGAAGATGCTTTCCTTATTTCAGCCCCATTCACTTCCTGTGTATCCTAACCTACTGCCCTCATGTTATGGTATGTGTATGCAAAGATGAGGAGTGACCATTAAAGGGATTAGGTTCCTAAAAAGTCTTAAGTGATTGCAATTAACTCTGCAGGTCGTTTCCACCTCTGAGAAAAGAAATGCCTTGCAAGAGACCTCATGATCCCTGCCTCCCCACCCCCCCAAGTCTGGGGTTTAGGTAGCTGATTTACATCCTGTCCCTGAGGCTTTCATCTGATGGCTTTTTTCCAGAGAGTAATTTCACTGCTGGGGTGAAAGAAATAGAAGGGCATCAATAAATAGGAGTTTTCAAATTAGGCATGGAACATCATGTCTCAGAGGTCTGAAGAGTGCCTGATAACTGCTCGGTGACACTTCCAAACAAATAAAAACCCCACCCATGTGTTTTCTGCTGCATTTGAAATATTTCATAAGTTTCCCATTAACACTTTCAAAAACTTGTAAAAGTTAATAAATATTCTGTTTTCTGAACAAGCTGTGCAAAGTAATGAGTCCATTTTTTTTCCTACCTGAAAGATGTTTTGTGTTGCAGTGAGTCCAACAGCTTTCACCCTCTGGTGTTAAGGCAGAGTCAAGAGTTACATATTGTTATATATTTTGGCTACTTTTATGTCAACCAAAAGTTGTCCTCTAATTTATTTTTTTCTGAATAAATTAGAGACTATAAATCCTTACTGAATTACTCTGTCCTGACCTGTCTGGAGAAACTTACCTAACTTTCTGTATCTCATCTCCTCCTCTCCCACCTGTTCTCACCCTCTGCAGCAGCCCCCATAAAACGGGATTAAGCTCCTGAGAAGTGTACATTAACTAATCATGTAATTTCCACATCTGAGGAAGGAAATGCCTTGCAGAAACCACCTGACCTTCTTCAGTGATGCTATTTAAACTTTTTAAATTAAGGGAGTCAAAGGCACACCAAGGACCAAAACCTCTAATGTATTTGCAAGGATCTCTCTTCCAAGGACTCACAAAGGCATTAACAGGAGTTAAAACTTAGTCTTGAGAGTCTAGGCTTAAATAATATGCATAAGGCTTCTGCTGAGAAAAACCTGGAATTAAGTTCACATCTTCCAAGACTGCTACATTGGCAATAGGAGAAATTCTACTTTTATTGTATGTTTTTCATTTAATTGTTTTTTTAATTATCCTCTCCTCTTATGTGACTGTATATATGTGCGTGCAGGTAAAAATACTTTTCTTTTGGACAATCATAGTTAATAGCTGTGTATGGTGTGTTAGAGGAGCCGTGTGTGTACTTGGGGGATTTCTGTCAGGCTTCCAAGGCACCTTCCTTGCTGTATTACTCGGCTTTGTTTGTGCACTGATGTAGTGTCGATTTTCAAATTGCCCCCCCAGGCAGAAATAGGTGACCTACTTTTCAGCACTGGACATCTGCTCAGTGTAGCCCGTCCCCCACTCAGTCCTTTAACCCCTTCTTGCCTCCTTCCTTCTTGGCAGAGCGTGTGTTCTCTCCCAGCCCTTCCAGGGCCCCATGGCTGTGCTGCAGGCTGCTTTAGGACCATGGGGACCACTCTGCAGCAACAGGCAGATAAT
This sequence comes from Acropternis orthonyx, assembly GCA_035583155.1. Taxonomy (NCBI): domain Eukaryota; kingdom Metazoa; phylum Chordata; class Aves; order Passeriformes; family Rhinocryptidae; genus Acropternis; species Acropternis orthonyx. The sequence goes on along the minus strand of JAWWEU010000158.1, from coordinate 19,002,607 downwards.
CCAGGGGGCGGTGATGAAGTGGGACTAAAACGCACAACATCAGAGGGGGTGTCCAGTTCCAGGACATCTCAGTAGAATCCCAAAAGCCCTGTAGGCCCAGGTACAAGCTGGAAAGTCCTGGGGCCCCGTTGCTGCCCCCTTCGAGCTGCCTAACCCCTCCAGGGCTCTTCATGCAGAATTTTCCCTTTTACAGAGGCAGTGCCTCCTCCCAGAGGCTTCCTGTGTTATCACCGCTCTTATGAAGCAGACCTTGAGAGTTGCCTTGTAATCTGCTTCAACAGCTGTGTGTCTTGTCCTGGCTAAGCCCTTCTGTGCTCTGTGCTAGAAACATCCAGCTGAAGGCAGCGGGGCTGTTTGCTCGCATTGTGACACTTCCAGGCAGTGCCAGTTCCATGCTTTGGCTCTGGATGGTATGGTGGTAGTCTGTAAACTTGTCCAGGCTCTGGCCTTGCTACTCCACGGCATTTGCAGACTTGCAGGTCAATAGTGACAAAAGATAAGGAAGAGGCTGAGGTATTTAATGCCTTCTTTGCCTCAGTAATTAATAACGAGACCAGTCATTCTGCAGGTACCCAGTCCTCTCAGCTCAGAGACAGGGAACAAAATGAAGCCCCCATAACCCGTTGCTGCACCACTTAGCCATACCCAAGTCTATGGGCCCTGACGGGATCCACCCAAGCATTCTGAGGGAGCTGCTAGAAGAGCTTGCCAAGCCACTTTCAATCATTTGTCAGTGGTCGTGGCTAACTCGGCAGGTCCCAATTCACTGGAGGTTAGCAAATGTAATGCCCATCTACAGGAAGGGTCACAATAAGGATCTGGGGAAGTATAAACCTGTCAGCCTGACCTTGGTGCCAGGGAATGTCATGGAGCAGGTCATCCTTAGTGCCATCACACAGCATGAGCAGGACAACCTGGGGGTCAGACTCAGCCAGCATGGGTTTAGGAAAGGCAGCTGCTGCTTGATCAACCCCATCTCCCCCTGTGACCAGGTGACCCACCTAGTGGATGAGGGAAAGGCTGTGAATGTTGTCTACTTGGACTTTAGTAAAGCTTTTGATGGAGTCCAGAGAAGGGCAACACAGCTGCTGAAGGGTCTGAATCAAAAGTATTACGAGGAGCAGCTGAGGGAGCTGGGGTTGTTCAGCCTGGAGAAAAGAGTGCTCAGGTGGATCCCATCAGTCTTGAATAGTTGTCATGAGGTAGCAGTTGGTGTCTTCTCCCAAGTAACAAGTGACAGGATGAGAAGAAATAGCTTCAAGTTGCAAGAGGGGAGCTTTAGACTGGATATTATGAAAAATTTCCTCACTGAGAAGGTGGTCAGGCATTGGAACAAGCTGCCCAGGGAAGCAGTGGAATCACCATCCCTGGAAGTGTTCAAAAGGTATGTGGATGTGGCAATTTGGGATATGGCTTAGTGGTGAACACAGTGGTTCTAGGCTAATGGTTAGAGTCTGTTATTTTGGAGGTCTTTTCCAAACAATGATTCTGTGATTCGGAGAGTGTAGTGTTGCGGGGCGATTCTTGCACAGTGGCAAAGAGCAGACTCTCACCTCTGGCACTCAGAACCTTTGGCTGGTTTTGCAATGCAAATATGTTTCTAGTTTGGTTAATTTAGGCACTGGCTTTATTGACTACACATGTCTCCCTTCTGACAAACAGCAGGTGGCATGTTTTGATCAAGAATATAATTGCTCTGTCTCAGACTCTGGGGGGCAGGGGAAGATGTACAGTGATTGGGAAAGAAATAATGCAATAGAAATGCCTTTCACTAATTTTTTACCATAACTCTAAGCTGCTGCCAGAAAGATCAATTCTCACTGGGCAGTCCTACCCCTTCTTGCTAGAGCTGGTTCAGCATGAGGGGAAGTGTAGGGTTTCCCCTTGCAGCAGCCCAGATGAAGGTGCTCAGCTACCGCAGCTTGTGGGATGGAGTCAGAATATGACCATGCTGACACATTGCTGATGCATTTTAGACTTCTGGTGAAGTTTGATGGTGAAAGCTTCCACACAGAGGGAGTTAACAACAGGGGCCAAGGGTAGGCACTTGAGTTCTAACTACTTACATGTTCCCACTTAAGTAAGACGTTGCTGCATTCCCATATACCTCATGTACAGGGTGTGAGTTCACAAGACAGTTCAAATTTCTGATTTCCCATTCAAGGAGGAGGAAGTCTTCAGTTATTTCATCAATTAGAAAAAGAAAGGCCACCCACAGCAAGTCTCTGTCCTCTGGAAGGAGCAGCAAAGCAGCTCCAGAAATTTGATGTCATTCATGTTGAACTAAACTCTGGGCTCACACAGCTGATGAACAGCATAGTCTGGAGCAGGCTTTGCTTTGAATGGATTGTTTGCAAGCACCCAGCCCTGAGTCTAGCTCTTTCCAGCCCTGCCAGCTCCTGCAGCAGCCTTGGGAGCCTACAGAATCATACTTGTGTCTCTGAGGCCTGATCTGCCCTGCGAATGAAGCCTTCAGAAAGGAGGCTCAGCAGAGCCAGTTAAGCCTGTGGCATGGAGCAAGGCTCAAGAAAGGGACAGTTCAGAAGGGGTAAACGGGGGAATAAATGTACATTTTCTACATGGGAATTTGTCTTGCTCAGGACAGATGCAGGAATTCATTTCAATAGGACAGAGTCAAGGGTAGTTAGTCAATTCCCCAGGATTCCCAAACACATCTAAGCACATGTAGAAATTATAAATAAATATCTAGAAAGATATGTGATTTCATATATATAACCTCACAAAAGGAACATTATAGAAGCAAGGGACAGGGAAGCAAATGTGTGTATATATGTGTACAGACAGATAGCTATCTATTTTCAACAACACCAAAGGATCTATTGTGAGAACTGTTTAACACCAAGCAAAAGGCAAATAATTGCTGAGTGTTTCTCTGTTAGATGTAAACAGAAAAACATGGGCTGCTCCAGGCCAAAGGACCAGGCTGTCCCTGGGCAGGTTGGGCACTGGCGTATTTCCTGCTAGAGACAAGCAAAACAGGCTACACTAGAGAAAGTATTTCCACCTGCTGTCAAACAGCACTCGGTCAGCAAACAAAAGTAGCTCCAACTGTCTGTACTTACTCTGTGGTTCATGAGAAGAAGAGAGGAAAAGAGACATGCTGATAATTCCCTTTACTGCGCTGCTTCTTTCCCGCGATGCTAATTCCTCTCTATGTCCCTGCCACATGCAAATGTCTCTGCAAACAAGTGCTATATAAGGACATTCTCCCCCCCCTTTTTTATCCCTCCCCCAAAAGATCATTTGTTCCTTCTGGGAATGTGACTTTTCCTGATTCTCATCTCTGGATTTCCATACCTTCCATGTTTCCCTCTAAAGAAGAAAATGCAAAGGATAAACAGATGATTGACTTACCTCTGAAAATCTGCAAAAGTCTTATGGTATTAATGCTGAAGTCAGGCACCAAACTGCTGCCTTAGCACCAGCAAAATAGCGAGGGTAGCTGTTGCATTTTCTAGGGCTGAGAAAAAATAGCAATAGCAGCAAAATGTTTATTGCCATGTAACTAGTTCCATAATAGGGGTTTATTCAATAATAAAAAATCTCACTCTGAGAAGAGCTACACCCACCATCTGTATTTATTCCATGAAATCTAATGCAGGGGTGTTAGAGAGACAGGGTAGTTCCCTGAAAAGGGCAGATCTGGAGCCGAGTTTCCTTTGGGAAATGAAGTTTGGTGAGCAGCTCTTCACAGCAGATGACTGTGCCACCTTATGGCTTTACTTAGCATTAAGCTCTAAAGTATTTTTGTGTGTTTTAACATGGCTGTTTCCCCATAAGTGTCAGACGTGGCCACCAGGACTAGGGCAGTGATTGCCCCCCTGTACAGGGCACTGGTGAGGCTGCACCTCAAATGCTGTTTCAGTTTTGGGCCCCTCACTGCAAGAAAGACACTGAGGGGCTGGAGTGTGTCCAGAGCAAGGCAATGCAGCTGGTGAAGGGTGTGGAGCACGGATCCTGCAAGGAGTGGCTGGGGGAGCTGGGGCTGTTTAGCCTGGAGAAAGGGAGGCTTGAGGGGGTCTAATCAGTGTAGAGAGGTTGCAATGAGGTGGTGGTTGGTCCCTTCTCCCAAGTATCAGGATGAGAGAAAATGGCCTCAAGTTGTGCCAAGGAAGGTTTAGATTGGTTATTAGGAAAAGAATTCTTCAGCAAAAGGATTGTAAGGCATTGGAACAGGCTGCCCAGGGAACTGGTCGAGTCACCACCATCCCTGGAGGTATTTAAAAGACATGCAGGTGTGGCATTTGAAGACTTGGTTTAGTGGTAGATTTGTCAGTGCCAGGTTAATGGTTGGATTCAATGATCTTGGAGGTCTTTTCCAACCTATATGATTCTGTGATCACAGACAGACACTGGCTTTGTAACAAAGAGAGAAAGAGGACCAGTAAGGCAAGAAGTCAGTTGTTATATAAAATTTAAGCTATATTGTAACTAAACCACTTCACTTAATTGAGACAAATTGTTGTTAGTACTGAGAATTTCAGTCTTTCTAGACACTGAAGATGGAGTTTTGAAAGATAGGTGTTTCTGTTCACACATATTCTAGGGAAGTATGAATTATCTGATCTCTTACATTACAGGGTATAGAATATCACCTCTACAGTGGAAATACCACAGAATAATCCTGTCTGGTTGTAAATCTTAAAAAATATAATTTGACAGGTTCTTAAAAACAATAGTGGTTGACATAAAAATGTGGGTTAGAACATGCCACTCCAATTAAAATACAAAAATAAATAAAAGATAATAAATAAATTTTAAAAAGTCCACCTTCAGAAGAGGTAATTCAAAGTGTTTGAAACAACCTTGAATGACATGGAATATACGAAGGATGTGAACATTCCTCTGAAAATGACTGCAATTTATTGTTCTTTAGCCAGAGGAAAAATAACCTTTTAGCAAAATTGGAAGAAAAGATGCTGTTCCTTTGACATCTGCCCTCCACCTCATTTTGTGAGGAAGTTGGAAAGCAGTCCTACACCTCTTCAGGTCTTCCTTCCCCAACTTTAACCACAGTCATGGCAGTGAAATCTGGTCTTCTGCTGCAAGACTGAAAACTTTTGTCCCTACACCTGCTCCTGTCTCTACAGGGCCTGACCTCTGAGAAGCACTTCTGGAGCAAGACTGCAGATGGTGGTTTCAGGGATTCTAAACATTTCCTTCTTGGCTGCATCCCTAAAAATCCAACAGGATCTAGAAATAACTAGAATCTTTAAGTGCTCAATTCACAAAACCTACCCTTAGCTGTAGGTGGAAACACGGTACCAACTTAGAAAACAAGACAAGTTGTCTCAGTGAACACTATCTCTCACAAGGCACGGTTCAGGACAGAAAGCACATATTCCTCAATCTCATTCATCACCAATTCCTGCTTTTTCAGGTCTGGTCCTCTGAACAATTCTAGTAAAGAGAAGAGGGTTCCCTTTCAGTCTAGCTTTCAGTTTAAGTGTACTGCCTCATCCTGTGCAGGTTCAGCAGTACACTCTCTACATTTTAGATTCTCAGACTTTGAACTTTGCTGAACCCCATTTAATTCTACCTGGGGGATGAATGCTGTACATGAACAAACTCAAGAAACATTGTTCTCCAGAAACCAGGTAGAACTGTGCAACAAGCAGGCCCTCTGACTGCTCACATATGTTGCCCCTAACTTTATGCATCAGTATTTCCTGGATATACCTCCCAGAACTGCAGAGCAAAGGAATAAAAAGAAGATTAGAGCCCATGAAATACTCACGTCTCTGCCTTGTTAGCTTTCCTCTCAGGCTTAGGATTAATGTTAAGGTTGAGAAATGTGAAACACCTGGGCTTCAGTTAATTGCTGGCTCCTGTGGCTTATCAGGAGTTAAAAAGAAGGATTTAGCTGAATGGGAACCACTTGGTTTGATTTGGTTTTTTGTTTGTTTGGGTTTTTTTGTTTTGGTTTTTTCTGTTTGTTTTGGGTTTTTTTGTTTAAGATCACTTCTCAGCATTTAGGTTAATATAAGGCCAGGGAAGCTAAAGTTTTGAGAGACCAGATGCTTGCCACTATCAGTCAGCAATCTGATTATTATTGATTATATTGATTATTACTGATTATATCAGTCCTTAAACCTTATCATTTCCCTGTGATTATAGGCAAAGGATAGACAGCTGCTGAGCAAGAGAAGCTGAGGGCAGCTCGTCTCACCTCATTCCTCCCTACTCTAGCTCTAGGGAACCTAACAACTGAACCCCTGCCCCTGGATTGTTCCCACTACTTGAGCTTTTCGTGCATCAACATACAGTAGAGAGGAGAAGCTAAGGATACCATCCCTTCCTAATGCTGCAGGCTATTTATACTATATACTATGGGAACTGACAAACTTTTTGAGCCTGTGATTCCCAAATTCTATTTTGAATGTTTCTCATTTTTAATGACTGGCTATGTACAATGCCTACAGCAAAATGAACATAAGCACTAAATCCATTTCCCTACAACCTAGAAGGAATTCAGATCTCTGTGAGAGAAATCATCCAAGAATTAAGTCCTAATTAAACCTGTAACAATAGCCTAAGCCAAATTAAAATACAAGAGAAAGCATTGTCACTGTTCTCTTGAGTCCTTCTTAGACCCTTCTAGTCCATGTGAAGTTCAATAAAACACATCACTCCCTAAGTAATTGTTAAAGCTGTTGCTATGCCTTAAATCAGATTTATTGCCACAGTAGCTCTGCCTTCAGGAAGTTGTTACAGAAGGCATTAACCTCAATTAGGGCAGGCTGTCCAGGATATATGCAAACTGTTGATATTTGTCTATCCCAAAAGCCAACTCTGGCTTCAAGCCTACTATTCAGATTAATTACAGATAGGAGACCAGTCTCTAACTGCAAGAGGAAATTCAAGACCTTATCCTGTCCCTGCCCTGCCTCTTCCAGCTCTTATGTTCCATTAGGAATCCATCAAAATCCAAACTGAGCAGACCCAAGTAAATTGCTTGTCTTAATCTTCACTATAGCTCTGATCTCAGCCAGCTGATGTGGCAATACCCCTTGCAGTTACTGTCCTCGCCTCATTTCTGCGGTGTGTTCCGAGTCCAGCGATTAGCCTGACTCATGAAGCCTTCATTTCTGCTCGTGCAGAGACCACGGAGTGTGCCTGTTTGATGGCCTTCCCTCACCCTGCTCTCCCCAGCGCTGCCCAAAAGGCCACCCCACCATCTCCTGGCCTCTCACTCAAAGGACAACCTGTGTAAAAGGCAAACATATCTGGGGAATATCTGTCCTAAAAAGCCCTAGTTTCTCATGAAGAACTTTCTTCTCCCTCTAACTCCACGTGGGCTTTTTGGCAGCATGTGGCCACAGTTCCCTCACTGTACTGGGTCTGGCTGAGATGGAGTTGATTTTCCCCATATCAGCCCTCAGTGCTGTGTTTTGCTTTGGCAGCTGCAAAGGTACTGGTAACCCCGCCGTGTTTTGGGTACTGCTGAGCAATGCTCTCACAGCATCCAGGCTGAATGCAGCACTCTCCCCCTCACTAATAGGCTTGGGGGTGGGCAAGATCTCGGGAGGGAATAAACCCCAGACTGACCAAAGGGATATTCCATACCGTATGATGTCTGCTCAGCAGTAAAAGCCAAGAGAAAGGAGGACAAAGGGAGGGCACTAGTCATTTATGATGTTCATGCTCTGGAGCAGTGGCCATGTGTATGTAAACACTACTTTCAGGGAAACAGACAGACATTGCCTGCTGATGGGAAGTAGAGAATAAATTTTTGTTTTCCTTTGCTTCTGCATATGCCTTTTGCTTTATTAAACTGTCGTTATCTTAACCTTTGAGGTTTTTCTCCATTTTATTTTCTCCTCCCTTCGTCCTGATGAGAAGGGGAATGATAGGGCAGTTTGGTGGGCACCTGGCATCCAGCGAAGGTCAGCCTATTACACTCCTGCTTACTTACCCTTCTTAGGCTCTGCAGCACAGACTCTGATGTGCAGCATTTCACTCCAGGTTGCTTTGAGGCTGGCACGAAGTATGGAAGGACATCCATATGGCTGAATAGATTAGGCCCAGGCTTGTCCTCGCCACAGCTGTGAGTCATCCACGCTGTGACAGAATGCATTTCAACCATTTTAGCCATTTCCTGGCGTGTCCACATGAAATTAGTGATTCACTTGAATCCTCAGTGAAGGTGCATGAAATCAGCCAAACACCTTAATCTGCCCTGCCACGGACAACAACAACTGGGGCAATTTTGTAAAAGATCAGGACCAGCAAATTTAGAATCAGGCACCCTTCCCTGTGACCACAGGTTTGGTCCTGGCAGCATATTCAGGTTCCATTCAGACAAATGGTATGTCACAGCTTTATTTCCCAATCAACAAACACATTAAGGAATCTGTAAGCTGTGGGAGTGTAAGACTTACAAAGCTCCAGTCAGACAGCTGAGCAAGCTTTTCTGGAGCAAAAAGAAAATACATTGTCTCCTCTGGTTATGAGAAACATCTGGGATTAAGGCACTTGAGGAACAGGAATGATAGGTATGCTGTGCAGAAATCTGTGTTCCTGGTGTGGGATGCACGTATCAAACACCTCCCTGCAACCAGCCACTGTGTCAGATGGGGTCCACTCCATGAGGTGACGACCTCGAGATCTTCTCAGGAGAGAGAGCCTAGTTACAGTCAGGAGTTCTGCTTCATGCCATATGAAATCCCAAAAAGCTTTCTGTTCCCCTGGGTAATTTGGTCCAGCTTCTATAACACAACAGGACAACAGAAGGCCTGTTCCAGGCTGTGCACAGCACTAGAACTTCAGAGTATTTGGGATTTTTTCCTTCAAACTACAAATGCATCTTAATCACAGTGATGGTACAAATCACTAGGGTCAGTCACTCATTGTATGGCGCGTCCAGGGTCCATTTATATTAAGCATTATTAGCAAGGATAACATGACTAAGAGGGAAAATATTCTGACATTTTCTGGTTCAGTACAACACCAAACCTCAGAGAATTCTGTAGGAAACAAGCATGTCCCTGAATTTATACACTAAAATTTTTTCTACTCTGGAAAAGCCCAAAGAAATGGAACTGGACATCACCAGGACTGCTGATGAGTGCTAGGAAAGATTTCATTCTGAGTTTCGTCTAACCAACAGGCAGGAGAAAGGGTATCTCCATTAAAAATGATTTTGACTTCTAGGTTAAATGGTAAATCTCACAAATCTGAAGCCACCAATAGTGACTGTAGAAATCAAGACTAAACTAGGCTAAAATATTTTTAAAGGATTTTCACAAAAAAAAAAAAAAAAAAAAAGAGAGAGAGAGAAGCCATTAGTTAAAGGTTTACTTTGACATCCTATAGTATCCATTTAAAAGATACCATACAATTTGAAAAGACATACAGATCAGACCTAGTCCGGTCAAAACACTTGAGGTTATTCCCATGCAGTGTAACAATTTTTATTGGTCATGATGCTGACAAACTTGTGCTAAGTTCTATAGACAGCTAACAATTGTAATTCTAAAGGTGATTGGTTTTCCAGTCAATCTCTTTCTCACTTTTGCTGTTGTTGACCATTTTAAAATAAAAACCAAGGGCACAGCAACACTACCCTTATCTTAAATAGTATCTAAAACAATTGTGATATGGCTGGTTGTCTCTACTGTAGGTGATGAAACAGCTTTGCTCATAAAAAGGGCTGCTAAACAAATCTTTTAGAAGTATTTATTATAAAACAAAATCCACATAATCTATAGTACAAATACAGAGTCTGTTATCTGTACAAATATTTATACAAAATACCAGTTACTTCAAACAAGCCTTTGGTTTTGTTAACATAAAGAAACATTGCAGTTTCATGACCAGAACATTGTTAACGTAGGATAGTCTGAAGTGATGACAGCCTCAAAGAAGGGGTTTTTTTTATAACAGTATTACCAAGTCATTTGTATGCTAGAAGGCCATGCTTGGAAAAATAATTGATAAAGAATTTCTGTAACACAACAAAGATTTTATGGCTCTAATGAAAATGGTGACGAGCTGAAAACAGCGTTAATTTAATCCCCAAATACGTAAGTATCAGTTACTGGCATTTCTATTTCAAAAAATGCTACGTATTTTTGACAGGTATTGGGATTTCTGTTGAAATAGATGTGAATATATAAATCAAAGTTAACTTGAAAGAATGCACTTGAGAGAAATTTCAATATATTACAAATTCAAAACATGCATGCTCTAAAAACCTTCAAAGTTGTAAGCTTTCAGTTAGTTCCACAACTTGTGGCTGTATGTACTTTAACTGAAGAGAACTCTAACAATGATAAAAAGCTTTGTTAAACCCAGCAGAGTAAAATATACATTTCCTTTCCCCCAGTTTATACAGTAATCTGTTTAAAATACAAAAGGCACTGAAGTATTGGGTTTGGTTGTTTTTTGAGGTAACAAATGCTACAAAATGATACACATATAAAGCTGTAATTATTAGGCTGTTTGCAGAATACACATTTTAATATAAATATAAAAAGATTATGTGTGGGTTATATCATAAAAATTCTTGGTACTCTTTGTATATTCCTGTACATTTACAATAGCAGCAATTGCAATACAAGTAGGTAAGTAAGAAAGCAGTCTGGGTTAGAGTTCTGTTTATGATGCCCTCCAAATTTCACATACAACAGCAAAGCAGTTCTGCTGCTTTCAACAGCTTCTGTTTATCTCCACAGGCTGATGAATTCCATTTACCACTATCTACAGCCTGCAGGATCTCTGTACAAACGAGTATCCTCCCTTTGTCAACCACAGCTACCCCAGGAATGCTGTCACAGGAGTAGCATCATTCTTATTTACAGAAAGGTGCATCAGTGGGAGTATTTGCTTTTCGAAGGTGTGAATGTCGGTGAACAGTCTGTCACTGTAGCTGTCAAACTTGCTTTTCTCCTTTGAGATTCCTTCTGAGCACATTCTCTGCATGTGTTTTGTCAATATAAAATGACCCATTTAGGAATTGCCATTGTGGTCTTCTACCCCCGAGGATTCTGTGCTGGGCCTGAGAACCTAGCCCTGACTCCAGAGGTGGGTGGGCTGCAACAGGGCTGGGCTCCATGCTGGGAACAGCCAGGATGTGGCAGCTTCTCATCACAGGGGGCTGGGAGTACTGTCAGGATGTCAGGACATGGCATTTGGAAGGATTTTGTCGTGGAATGCAGAAGGCATATCAGACTGGTTTCCCTCATTCCTATCAGCGGGCTTGACAATTATTTGAAGCAAATTGTTTAATTTTTTTTTTTTTTTTTTTTTTTGGTACAGGGGGTATGATCCTCTGTGAAAAGGCCCACAGCACAGTTGGCCAACCTCAAACCAACAAATGAAAGAAAAACACCCTTTACAAAAACTGGAGTGTTCTCAAGAAGGAGAGTTAGAAGACCTGACAGGATTGAAAATATCTCTGTACATTAGTATTTTTTTTACCATGTAGTAAATCCCTTAAGCTGTTCAGCTAAACTCACAATGGCTGAAGAAAGGGGTTTTTACATATAATGATGATCAGAGAGTGTACCAGTACCTAAGGGAACAGCAGCAGAAACAGCAGACACCTCTCACAGTTTGGCATTCAGCCTTCAATGAGTCTTCTACAGACAAGCCAAATTTACAGTGAGGACTGTACTCACAGTTCATAACGGAGTCATAACAAACATAGGAACGACCGAATGACTGACCTGGAAACAGTTATCATCTCTGACAGTGGCTTGTCTAAGGCTCTGTCCAAGCATGGACATCTATAAAATGTCCTTCAGCACTGTAACAGCAAATATGGTACTTCTAATTCAGGGCTCCATGCCAGGCAGATTTGTGTGTTATTAATTACTGGGAACATGCTTGCCTTCTGTTTTCGTTTCCTGACATTAATGGATATCACTTGTGGTACAATTGTAAGCACAGCTACTTATTTGGACTGACTCAACATAAACCCCAACAAAATGACTGACAGAAAATACCTGCTTCCAAAAATGCTTGAAGCAAACAGGACACACAACACTTGTGACGTTTAACTGAGCACACTTGTAAAGTATTCCAACATGCTTTAGAGGCTCTGATGAAGGGCAGCACAAGAGCTCTTCCTAGCAAAGGGATCTCACCCTGCAGGCAAAGCAGGAACATCAGCCCAGCCTGACCAGCCCTTACTCAAGTGCTTCTGCTTCCAAATCCTTTTTCTCTGCTGTGCATAGGGCTTCAGAATGCCAAAACCCCCATAATGCAAGAGGCACCAGTTAGCACAAAATGGGGAGTCCTAGATCTTGCTATATGACCTCCTAGATACCAGATGGAAAACAGATCTAGGGTAAACAGGCCTGGAGATTTCCAGAAAACTCATCCTAAGCGTGTAGAACAGGTACTGAGGGAAGAGACCATTTTGTTGTTACTTTGAAAAGAATCAGAACTTTTAGGGAAGTGCTTGTACCCTTTGCAAACCACAGAAATGAAGGTTTAACACTGAAAATCAAACCCACTATTTCAAACAAAGATTTTTTTCCCACTCATTTCTGCCTTCCTCTTTAGAATATGCCGACAATGGCATAATCTCAGTTTTAGACATGGAGCATTTTGTTCTATGTCACTATCCTGAAGAAAACATTGTCATATATACAGATTTAAGCTTAATGTTAGCCTAAGTGCTCTTTAGTGAGATCTATCCAGACAGAAGAAACCTGAGTAAGAAATCTAAGTAAGACAGCTGGGATAGTGCTCGTGAAGTTTCCTCAAACTCATCCAGCAATAATGAACAAATTCATGACCTCTACTGCAAGTGTAAAGGTGCAGTGGCTCTTGACCAGTCCAGCTGAAGTAAAGTCCAGCTATAATTCTGTGATAACGTACACAAAAGTTTTCCTTGAAATTACAGAATCCTTCACTGTTGAAGATGATTATTTGTCCATTTACCTCACAGCTTCACACTGCTGCTACTTCTGCCCTGCAGACAGAACAAATTCCACAAAAGAGAAGAGGACCAAGGGGCTGCTTTCCTGACTGCACTGGAAGGCAGGTAAGCTGCTCTCTGCCAGGACACCTGGCCTTTAGATGTAAATGGAATCAACCACAACATTTTTCCATTACTAGTTGCTCTGCAGACACCATTCTGTACTACACCCTGAGTTGTTTCAAGTGCTAATATGCAGTCATAATGGGCTTGGAAAATAGTGGTTGAAAACACTGATTCAAGTACTCTCAAGCTCACACAGCTAGTCAAATCACATGTACCCTCTGCAGGTTCTTAGGGTAGAACTCTTAAGAATATTTTGGCCAACTTTCTCATAGAAAACTTTTGCATTATTAAAACTATGCTTAAACCTCACCAAAATACAATGTTCCCCCCGCCTCTCCCATTTCCTATTCATCCCTGAACTGCCACAATTTCTCATACACATTCACTGATTCCCTGAAGCTCTTTCTCTCATCCTGATCTAGAAAATAGCACCTATTTTCTGTGTTTTAGCCTGAAAGCTTCACACTAAGAACACAGTGGGGTTATTTCGGGAGAGGAGTAGTTCCCGTTGCTCAAATTTTCTTTCCTGTCTTTTCTAACACCAGGAGTGCAGTAATCCTTTTAAAGTATATAGTCTACAGCAATCAAAAATAATACTTAGTATTTAAATGTTAAGATGTGAAATTGGTAATTTTGGAAGAGGCTTTTAATGTCAGTATTATGGAGCAGCATGGGGCTTAGATTCTGATCACTGAACTTCAAGTGCCTCAGAAGAGGTAATTTCTCAGCAAACATCAGCAGCAAGACACTATGTTCAGTTGAAATAAAAACGTACACTTAATTTACCCCATTCAGCAAGTGCTTCCTTCCTCCTGAACACCTAAGCTCCAAAAGAATGTGACTCTTAAGAGAGTTTAGCTCTCAGCAAGAACGGTAATTCTCTTGGACTCAATTCCAAGGTTTGTAATAGGATACAAGTCTTCAGATAAAGTGGTTAGGATTGTGATAGTTGTGGCTTTTAGAAAAGATCAGTGGTTTAATGAAAAAAAATCAAAGTAATTTTGCATCCAGTGTCATCACAGGAACACAGGAAAATTAATGTGGTATGTCTCTAAGCTAGAATTGTAACTGAAACAACTAATGAATTCATTATACACAGTGAATAGTTACCAGCAGAAAATTATGTATGATATGAATTGGACTACCAACTGCTTTAATGCAGAGCAAATACTCTTTTATAGGACTACTGTGGTTCATAACATATCCTGTGGATCTATATTCCTAATTTAGTTAATTGAAACATGATCATGTGAGAATTGCTTTTTTTAACCAAACCATTAGTTCAGAGATCTGCCAAGTCACTCCAGAGTAACAAACAAAACCTTGCCCATCATGGCATATTTCAAAATTACTAATGTTGAGAGGGGATGAGGAAAGAATCAGTTCTTAAACTCCAGTGCTGTGTTCTCCATTTCGGTACTTTTCTCTGTGAAAAATCACGGGCCTCTTCTTTGTGCTTAATTTCTTAAAAATTCAGACATAAGACAGTAAAACCTACTGTAAGAGTTTCAGTGACAGCAGTCAACGACAGCACAAATCCTGTACCTGAACTGTGCAGAGAGGAAGAACAGGCCTGGACTAAGAAACACGAACTAGAGATCAGAACACTGTGGTCCCAGCCCTTCCCCCACCACAGTGAAGACCTCTCTCCCAAGGTTGTAGGCTTCCTCTGATGTGCTCTCAAACAACTTGCTAAAAAGACCCAAACCCAAGTACAATTTAAGTTCAAACAAGACAAGTTTTCATTGTTGCCATCAAATATAAGAGCTGTCAAAGGCCCAACACTTCTGTTATTCAGCAGCTGCAGAAACAGGCGCATGTTTGTATATTCAGAGCTCCCCCTCAGATGTCCCAAGCAGGCACTCACATCATCATCACCAGTGCTCAATTCATAAAGTGCCATAACAATACCCAATCCCTTTTGCTACGGCAAAAGAACAAGCAGAGCAAAAATTTATCTTCTGAATTTGAAAGGGACTGATCCTAGCTCCCCCATTCCCAAAGAGATGTTTTTTGGTAGGAGTTGGAACACGAACACTTTGCTGATCTTGTTGTCCTTAGGTTACAGCACTTTGTATTAGAGTTTATCTTTTTTATTTCAACACAAATAGGAAGAGTGTTTCTCTTTTCTCCCTCTTTCATTCTTTTTTTTCTATCTATTTCTAAATCTGAAGTATGTGGCAAATTTCTATGGGATATGACTAAACTGTTTGAATGCTTTTTTCACTTGAGCTATGCAGATATCATTTTCTATAAACACTGATTAAAACCCAAACAGCTTTCCTCATGAAAATACAAGTGACCATATCATTCCACTTTGGCACTAAGAGATGAAGCAATTCTCTGAACAAATCAACACAGGTGATGACTATCTCAGAGACCTGGCACAGTGACTACTGGACTTGTGGGAAAAAGAGAACTGCAGCGTCTTTTGAAAAGCAGCTGACTATTACAGCCTCTTCCCAGACAGTCATCAAGGCTTCCCAAGGAAGGGTGCAAGAGTTCAGCTCACTCGCAAACAGGAGCATCTAAGGGTTGTGGTCATGCATGTTTTCTCCCAGTGGTGGTGAAGGGATGATACTGACAATTGTACTTACAAATGTGTATTTCTTCTCTATGAACAAACCTGCGTCTCTCTTTAGACGCCTCCTCCTCCCACAAGCCACTTTGTTTTCTTGTCTCACATTAATAAAAAGAACTACATACACTTTGGATGTAAAAAGGTGACTTAAAAATGCGGAAAGTCTCAACATTCCCTCCCCAAATCCTTTGGAGACTGAGTCAGTTACATGACTTCAAAAAGCAAATATGGCACAAAAGAATGGAAATTAAGTTAAAAAAATCAATTTTATAAATATTCTTCCTCTGTACAATTTTTCACAGCCCCATCCCTCCCACCCATTTTTATTCACATTTAGTTTTGTTTAATTCCCACCCAGATTTATTTTTAAATCATAAAATATATATTTTAAATCTGTTCATATTTTAAAATATTTACAGGAAAAGTTCCTTCTGTTGAGGTCATGAAGAGTCTGTACAAGGAGAGGGTGGAGGGGGATAGAGGTGAAAATAGCTTCGTTCTGTGGCAGGAGACGGAGGGCAACTTTCCTCTGCCGACATGTACTGACTGCGAGGTGTGGGCGGAGGGGGATAAGGGTCTGAGTCTGAATTTAAATCTATATAGTATTTGTTGGCCTTCCATCGACTGGTAGTGTAGTCACTGTCACAAACATCTGTGCTGCAGGGGGTTGTGGGTGGAGCTATCCCTCGGATAAGGTATGGCCTGCAAAAAACAACAACAACAAAAAGGCATTAGTTGCAATCTGGGAAAAAGAGAAGGAGGTTGAAAATTAACAGCTCACTGTGCTCAGTCAAGATGTTTGCTCATTAATACTACGTGAGCCTTAATCCAGGCTTTCAGAGAAATCCAACAAGAAGTATCTGAACTGTGTTAAGTTTGAATGGCACAGCTGTCCTCAGCCAGCAGCACATTCTTCCAGCCCCTAACCTGCCAGGGGAGACCACCATGACCATTTAGCCCAGTCACTAAGAAACAGGTTGACTCACTGAAGAGTTTGAAGATAAGCTTGAGGAAACAAACAGAAACCAGCAACCTTCTCTAGGCAGGATGATCAGTGACTGTTACACAGCAACATAACATACATAATTTGAATGGTCATTTATTAAGGGAGGGAAAGGATTTTTTACATGAAGTCAAGTCTGTACAAGAACATTTTGCTTAAGATCCAAAACTAAAGGCAGACCAATAGAAGATTCAGCAAACCTTTTTATCTGAACTGTACCTGTAAGATCTTGTATTTGAAGGAATGTTTGAGGAATAAAACATCTCTGCATTATACAGGGAGCGATCAGTAGCTGGGGAAGGAGGTGGGTTCAAGATCTAGGAAGAGCAGGAAAAAGAAGTGTGAAATTTTGAGTTAATTATACAACTTTATTTAGTTTGAAAATTTTATTTATGCCTTCATCCTGTCACTCATCCTTATTCTAGTTTCCTCTCCTTGCTGCTTGGATGGGTTAATGCATTTTTAAAGATCAGGGAAGCTGATTACAAGACTTTACTTTGGACTTAGGTACAGTGCAGGCCTTCAAAGTTCTCAACAGTACAGAGAATTTTCTTACTTGCCACACCCATTATTATGCTGGTAGACTGCAGTAAAGCTGGAAATTAGACCCAGTTTTGCTGAACCTTAGTGCACTTCCTTGGACACAAGGACTGGTAGCTTCCTCAGCAGATGCTAAGGGGGAAAACAGTATGTTTCACTCCCAGCCCCTAAACACACCCCCAGTCAATAGCAGGGTGAGGAAGCCAAGTTCCTTTACTGTAACTAACACAACTCCATCCATCCCTGAATGCTTCATTTTTACTGTTGTTCTGTAAACATATAATTTTGGCACAGTTCACAATGCAAAAAGCCTATGAGCTAAAAAATAATTATAGTCTGCCTATGTGTGCATATACAGGGCTGCTGGTAACCTTCACACGAGAAAAAAAGTTTAGCATGGTTCAAAATAATTTAGCCTTCTTCCCCTAGCAGGAAGCAGAACCCCTGACAGGGCCAGCAGGACATTGGCCTGAACCCAAGAAGAACACTTCATCCCTTCCAGTGTGGAAAACTGCACCACTGCTGTTCATTGAGCCTTACTGCTGATGTGAGCATCTTGTACACTGCCTGTCCTGGGCTTTCTGCCAACTCATGGCCTGCCACAGTGACCATTCTTCCTCTGTCTCTGCTCTTTTCCCATAATAATACTCTAAAATCATTGGAGTGGAGATCATTGTTTCAGTCTTCACCGTGCAGCAAAACGATTCCTGACCGTTGAATGGAGCCCATTGTTACTAATACTGACAAACCCTGCATCCAGATTCATGTGAGGGGAGACAAGCTTGAATAGCACCTGTTGCCAGCTGTGGGGAATGAGTAATTGCCCCCAGAGTACCCTCCAGAAATCCGCTTCCTTGGAGGAGCACTGCAACACCCTGAGCTGAATCAACAGCACTACTTCACGTTAAGATTAAATATAGAAAACAGTGTCAGTCAGCACGGCTGGGGCCAGGTTCTCATGTATATAACTGGCAAAACTTCTCTGACATCGATTCTTTTCCAGGCTCTACTCACTGGAGCATCTCTCAGTACCACAAAGATGTGTTAAAACAAAACAAAAAAGCCAAGATAACTAGATGCTCAGATCTGTTCTTTTGATTAATCACATAAATCTGGGTCATTAGCTACCAGGCAAAACTTACCAAAACATTTGGATCAAGCAGTAACTAATGTAACTTTAGCTTCCTTCTAAGAATCCAGCATGCCTTTCATGAAGGAAAGGCTGCTATCACCCCTGCAGGCTTCAGCTGACACAGCCCAGAGTGAAAAGTGTGGAAGAAGAATTCCCAGCAACAGTCAGACTAGCTTAGACCAGAAATCAAATGGAAGAGTTGACCTTTTGGCCAACACAGATCCCACAGAATCACACAGGCAGATCAGTGTTTTTTCTGTTCATCCTTTTTAGTGTGGCACTGATACACCAATCAGGTACTAGCATGAAACTGTTCAGCATGTTACACTGGTGAAGGATGAGACAAGCTGAACTGGGAGGGCTGCTGAGTTCCAAATGTCTGCTAGCTGTGACTAGATTCCTGATGGCTTCACAGAGATGGCAATGCAAGCAGTAAGTAACTAATTTTACCTTATCTATAGATAAGCTCACAAGCCTCTTTTTTCCAACTTTGTCCTTCTTAACAGGGCGAGAGAGCACCTTTGTCACACTATCAATCAAAATGCCCACATATAGCATAACAGTTTACATGTAAACACAAATGCATGTGTACCCACACATTCATGTAGGCTCCTGATTCAATACTACTGAACAGTCACCTGCACAGCTGGCAGATCGGCTCTGGCAGTTTGTGTCAATGTAAGAGTGAATGCATTGCTCAGAAGCACCAAGGAGAAAAACTGTCATGACAAAATGCTGGCAAACAGTAACCTTTTAATGTCTCTCCTACATATTGATAGGGAATTTCCATTCTTACTACAAATCTCTGAATTCCTGAAACTGTGATATGAGGACTAAAATTCTGTCACTTCCAACACTTAGAAATGGAGCTCAATTATAGCAGAAAAATGCAAGCAAAGTAACGTGTGCTTTACACTGCTGTCCCAGTGTTTCCCCCAGTGCATGCACTTGGTTTTCTGAATCAACAATCGACACTTTATCTAAACAGCCAGTCAAGCTTATTTCATAGGCGTTTGCATTCCAGTCCTGTTGCGTCTTGTTTGCCTCATTATTCCACGTGTGCCTGCAGCACTATGCAGTGCAAAATGTCACTGAGCCACTGACATCAGAATTTACAGAGAACAAAGGAGGTGGCATCTCCAAGGGAAGAACAGAAATGTCCAGGAACAAACCAGTTGAGTAGCACTCTAAAAACAAAACATTTTGGACACCATACAGCACTGCATAATAATCCTGATGGACTGCAACAGAGCCCTTTTGTGAAGTTCGGTCAGTGTTGAACTGGGCCCACATATCATAAACAGTAACACCCAAGAGTAATAGTTATTAACATTCTGTTTAGTAGCAGGAATTTTCATCTTTCTTTACTTCAGAAGCGGGAGATACTTAACTCAAGACATACCTGTGGGTAGAAAGTGGCTTTAGTGCTGGATGAGCTGCTCGAAGAGGCTCCTGTAACGTGGTTTCTGTCATACAGCGGGGCACCGCTGCTTCCTCCCATGAGACTCATGGAGCTGATCATGGACTTTCTACAAGAGATGCCTGCATTGAAGCAGAGTGGAAAACAAGGTTCAGTAAACCACAGTTTTATCTACCAGTGCAAAACATAAACCAAATCCATAGCTTTGCAAACCTGTGCAATGATAATGCTGTCACTTTGTGAAAAGTGTTTTATGTAAAACCGTTGGGATTACAAGGAACATCACTTTTTGTAAAGAAAACATCTCACCCTCAGACTCCCTATTGTCTCACTGCAGCACTGAACTCCTCACAATCTACTCTCACACCACTAAGAAAGGCATCTCTGGAACAGGTGACTCAAACTTTTCACCCAAATTGTTAACTAGGAAATTTTCCAATTAAAAAGCTTAGGCATTTGCAAAAAAAAGCATTAGACAACACCCAAGAAAAACAAGCTAGAGGCCTCCAAAGTTTTCATTTCCATCCCGAGAAATTCAACTGCCAGTGCATGAACAACTGCAAAACCCAACTACTTTTACTGAAAATAATCACAGCTAAAACTCAAAATCAGCAGAGACAAAAGGAAGGAATCCTGGGTTACAGGAAGAGCAAAGAGAACATTCTCCAATCTGTTTCGTTCTATATGCACTCAATTCAGAAAATTCATTTTCAGCTTCTTCCTGTCATACTATTCAGCACTAAGGGAAGAGTTGTTTGGGAGGTTTTCAGAATTTTTCTCAGATGCAGGAAATACGTTATTACAAGCACAGTAACTCTATTTGTAATCATCATTCATGACTGTGTATCTTTCTTGGAAATGCCATGGTATTAGGTATCTATGTCTTTTCTTTAGAAATAACATAAATAGCAATATTTTCACTTGTCACAGCAATATGTATTCAAAAAACCCTGACAAATATGAATGAGAATCAGAATGACAGCTTGGTTTACCACCTACAGAAGTACAGACAAAGACCACTGATACTTGTTTTAATTACAAAAGCTTTAATGTGAAGTTCAATTTAAAACACCCTTGTAAAGATCTCACCTGCAATGATTTCATCCTCTGATTTTATTTCCTACCACAAAACCATCTTGACAACCACAGTAATATAATTTAAGCAGGAATAGCTGACCCCACCATTAAAGTGCAAGAAAAGCTGAACCCAAGTTGTATCTGGCTATCCTCAAAGCCATGGCTAGAAGAAAGCAACAATTAGCACATGTCAAAAGCTTGTTTAATATGAAGAAGTACCACATCTTTTCATTTGTATTTATCATCTATCTGATTTTCAGCTGACAGGAAAAGCAGACTGCAGGCACTCCAAAGTATGGATTTGGTGTCTGGGGGGTTTACAGGTGAACATTTACTTTCCAGCTTCCTGAACAATATGAAGAGATATTCTTTCTTCTCAGAGCTTTGTAGTTAAGAATTTGCTATTTCCTCTATGCAAAATATATTTTACAGTTGTAAAATAGTATGAGGTACATCATTTAAGTGTTTACTTTGATGTCTATATGAGGTTTCTGGGTTCTTATCTGAATGTTCTGAGCTTTTTTTATACTTCAAGTTCTCCTTCAATGTCAGCATCATAGCTGCATGCACTTCTCCAAAGGGATGCTTTGAATCCTTTGCGAGGTAGAGAATCTTTGCAGTTTTATAAATGTAGGACTGAGACAGAGAGGGAATAAATACTTTGTCCAAAAACAAACAGCAAAGCTCTCTCAGAGATGTGCTAAACGGAGGGGGATGTTTTCATTGCGCTTCAGGCAATGAGCAGCCCGGCTACAAAACCCTTCCCAGACTCCCTGGGCTCTTCCACATTTGCTGTTCTAACTTGGGCGAGGGAGGTTTATCCCCTCTTTTTTGTATTACAGTAAGCTAAGCTGCTACAGTAAACTAAGCTGCTTCACTTCTTTACTCTGCCTCTTTCCACTGTGGATTAATAGATCCATCCTGAGCAGACAGGACAAAACTGTGTAAAGACCTTTGATGGACAGGACAGACAGAAGGACATCTGAGCACAAGGCACAAAGAACAATTCAACAGAGCTCACACTAGAACACTGAATGGCACATGCATGCATTTTTAGTTTCCAATATTGCATGTGGTTCACTACTCTTCACACTGTTTTACTTTAGGCCTTACATACGAAGTACTACGCAAACCCCAGGGTTTACTACATACACCAGAGTGAACTATCTAAAGAGGATGTTTTCACTGGTAAAATACTGTATATTTTCTATCAACAAGACAGACACCTGTTCAGATGCAGCTTAGCATGAAAATTGTTTTTGAAAATCGGGTAAGATCCCTAACGAATTGTGTCTAATAGTTTTTACGTATCTGATCCAAATGACAGATTTATCCCAAACCCACTGAGCAGATCAACAACATCTAATTTCTGCTCTTCAAGAACTCCACATCTAGCACCCTCAATGATCTGTAGAACTCGAAATCCAGACAGTGGAATGGTACTGATTAGATCCAAGGTCCTTGGCGTCCTTACCAGTAAAAGTGCCATGTTGAGAACTTCCTGGAGCAATAAAATTAAGAGGGACATGAGGGGTGCCACCGACATACTCATGTGGGAAGGGGCTGTTGGGCCCAGTGTAGCGCTGACACACCACTCGCTGGCAAACGAAGTACATTCCTCCCATGACAAAAAGGGACAGTATTATACCAATGACAGGACCGATGGCACTGCTGTGTGGCTGTGACTCCTCTGAGGGTGGCTTTGATTTTTCTGGAAAGAGAAGAGAAAAAAATAAAGGAGGTCATTAGACATGAAGCAGTGTATACGCTGCTGTCCCGGAGCTCATGGAGCAAATCAGCTCACAGCCATTCACACAGTGTCTTTACAAGTATCTGCATCACACTCAGGGATCTGTAACTCCATATATCCTGATTCAATGCACAAGACTTCATGCCTCCTCTCCCCCTCCATAAAGCAGCATGAGCAAAGGAACCTACTTTTTGTCTAACAATTTATCTTGCCACAGGATTACTTATCCTATTGCTAAAACAACAGCCTAGAAGTTTCCTTTTCTTTCCCCCTTCAAAGTCTATGGGTCAAAGATACAGGACGCTTATAAATATTAAGTCCTTCATCAGGAATCTGCTCTATCAAAAGCCATTTGGACTAACAATAATATTAAAAAAAGTTTTAAAAAATTACAGTGAAGAAGCTACCATAGCTATTAAACAGTGGGTGTCTTCCTAGCTAATACAGGTCTTCAAATAGAATACTTTTCCTTCCTAAAATATGACTTGCCTTCAAAAAAACCCACCTTACAAATTGGAAGGAAAACATAACCCAGAGTATCTCAAATACTTTCTGCTTGCTATTTCCCCCCCCCATATAGGCCGATGTTAAATAATAAAAAGTGCTGCAGTATTTGAGTTGAGCTACATGTATCTCTCCCTGATTACGAGTAACACATTCAAAATTTTTGCCAGATAAACCTGACACCTCTGTGTTTTTCACAAATGCAATGTTTTTCAGGGGAAGTGATTTTTATCATGTGATTCACACATTTATAGTTTTACTTTTTAACACACACAAATAGATTATGTTCAAAAAGTGGGGGGAAAAAAAAAATCAAAAGAAACTTGTCCAAAATTTTATGTGCCCAGTTCAAGCTATAGACCCCTTCCCCCTTAATGACGCTGTAAGAAGTGAAAGGGTTCATATAAGATGCAAATTTTCCCTTCACAAAATTTTTCTCCAGTGGTTCTGGTTTCCACTTCAGTGGAAGGGAATAAAAACCAACTGAAATTTGAGAAGGAAGATAAGGGAAATACAAAGATCTACCAATAAACTCTTAACAGCTCAGCATCAAGAACTCATTGATGTCTTAAAGTCTTTATAACTTTTCACACTTATTAGTGCATGGCAGCTTTTATGTCAGCTAGGGTCCTAACTTTCAAATAATCAGATTAGTTCAGCTATGATACCAGCAAAAAGCAAAGCCAAAATTAAAACATGTTCCCAAATTAGCTATTTTAAAACACCCAAATCTCATTTGGTCAAACCTAGCTTCTTTTGAATGCAAAATCCTTGTCTAGAAGGTAACAATAATTTTTATTCCCCACTTGAGTTCTTGCTCTCAGTCACGTGGGAAACCACAGCATGCCCTGTTCCACAAAGAGACTCCAGAGGGGACAATCTTATGTCTACATAAAGACACATTTAAATCACTTAAGACCTAATTGCAGGACTGGACCCAAAGTACAAAGAGGAAACAGCTGCATTAACTTGGCAGCACGAAAGTTTGCCAAGTGTATAAAGAACTTGAAAAAAAAAAAGGAAGAAGTGGCTTTGTATTATCCAAGGAATTGGGGAAACTGGGTGAAAGCTGAGAGATAAATGGAAAATGCAGCAGAAGTATGTTCAGTCTGAAATCTCCAAAACCTTTTGTCTCCATTCTTTTAGCCTTTTTTCCTATTCACCACTTGGGCTCCTTTTCACCACTCTCAGCCATGAAACATACTTTTCCTTGCAGTACCCACCATGAAGATGGAAGGAAAAAACAAGGTTACCCCGGACCAAACCTGGTGATCCCTCCTCTCATCCCAGCATTGACACAGCTTCTGACAACTGGTGCCTCAAAACCTGACAAGACTCTTATGATGTTAAAATTTTTGTAATCAGCTAAGGTTAGTCCTACAGGCAACATAAGTGCAGCATTTCTCTACACAATACCAAACCAAGGTATTTGTTCAGAATGAACTACAGGTAGATCAGCCACATCTCTGCTTTTATTCTAAAATGCTGTGTTTCAAACATTTTGCTAAACCCCTTGTGCACTATTAAATGCTCCCTTTATCTGCTCCACTGCTTGAAAACTTCATGCACTAGTCACCCAGTGGTGCAAAAAAAAATGGAACCTGCAAAAGGAATACAAGTAAGTGTATTTGACTGTCCACTGTGGCCTGCAAAATAGAAGACTCTCTAAGGACCGTTCCAGGAACTGCCATCAGCATGTCCGTAACTTGCATATCCCTACTGCCATGAGAATTCAAAGCTAACACTTCACCCAGAAAAATCAAGGTCTCTCCTTACATTCTTTTCTTACATTTCTTTTCATGCACTTTTAGAGACTGATTTGTGGTCTCCTGTGAACACTTGCTCATTGCATGCTAGTTCCTCCACATAATTAATCTCCACTGTAATGACCCTGTAATTGCAGTGGATAGGGCTGTGCATTTTTAAAAGCCACCCCAAGCTTAGGAGCAGCACTGCAAGTTCCAAGGTAGTACTGAGCAGAGTCAAATCGGGTTCCCCTAAGTACAGATCTGAAGAGCTTTCCAGAAAAGGCAGTGTATTGTGTCCCATGTAGCATTTTAGAACTAGCTTGAACTAGCACTGGGATTTCAGTTCACCCTCACTACTGCTGTCTCTGCATTACGCAGAATAACAGCACTTCAGGCTTGCTACACCATGCTGCAAGCTCGCCCTCTTTTGCTGCACAGAGCAATGGAAGAGCATGACTCTGTTTAGTAGGCAAATAAAACTGCCAGAATATTTGGCCAAGATTCACTGGGCTTCCCTGAAAGAATATTACTCTGCAAACACCAGGGTTCTGCATAGGCATTAAGACATTATCCCTGAACACAACCCTTGAATCTCAAGCAAAGGTGTCTCACCACACATAAGCTCATCAGAACCATCAATGCAATCTGGAAAGGAGTCACACTGCTGCTTCAGGAGGATGCACTGGCCACTTGCACATCGGAACTGATTGGGTAGACAAATTGCTGCTCAAAAAGAAAGAAAAGATTAAGTACTGATAGCACGGGAGCATTTCAGCCTCTTAAAAAAACCAAAAGAAGTGACATGAAGGCACAGTGCATTTTATCTTACAATCAGGTAGGCACCAGAACACCTTCTTTGCTGCTATGAGTAAACTGCAAGTCTGCATATCTCTGATTCTTCCTTCTTGTTGTCATACATCCCACTCAGTGGGGCTAAAATAAAATTCTGATGCCAGTAACTCCCTATCCTTTCTCAAATCAATCCAGTTGAGGCAAAACTGAGATCAAATCAGCAAGAATCTCTTACAGTAACTAACGAAGTGTAGCTGATCAACTGACATGTTAACAAAATACAGTGACTTGGCATACTATAAAACCTTATGTAGTCCATACCATCTTATGTAGACCTCTGTAATAAAATTTTGCTAAATAACTGCTGAATTTCTTATCTCTATTCAGGAACCTCTGTCTCAACAAAAAGGACTTGTACCTATATATTTCAAGAACAGAATTTCAAATGGATGCTTATGCTAGAACCGTGAGTTCAGGAAAACTAATCTTACTATCACAATCTGCTTCATCAGATTTATCTTGACAGTCAATTTCTCCATTGCATCGCAAGTGTGCGTCGATGCACTGTCCCTTCTCACACTGGAACTGGGATGCAGAGCATATGGGGCAACTATCTTCATCACTCTGGTCGTCACACTCAGGAAAGCCATCACACCGCCATGCCATTGGGATACAGTCAATCTCTCCGGTTGCACAGGTAAACTGGTCTGGGGAACAAGTTGGAGGTTCTGGAGAAAGAGAAAACAAATCACATTTGTATATTCAAACACAGCCCTTAGAGTAAAAGAGTGACAGACTTTTTCAAGAGAAGCACACTTACTCCTAAACTGGAGTTTTTTTGTGACAACATTAAGATTACAGCAAAGAGGAAAACATGGTTTTGCACAGGGAATGAAACTTTACCAACTTCGTAACAAAAATTGGATGTGTGCTGATGAAAGAGGTTTGCTTTAGCAGTCAAGCACTGAACTAAGGACAGGAACTACAAATACCCCCCAAACACTTGTTTTGGCTCTAACAGCCACCTTTTGGAAGACACTGTCATACACATAAATTCAAATGACTATTCAATTTCTGATTGCAAGCCACATTCTAAACAATTCTAATCCCCGCAATTATATTAGCCTGGGCCAATTAAGACATAGGGTTAATTGGCAATGAATACACCTAAAACATGTAATATCTACTTGTGCAATATCTATTTCTCTATTTTTCTGTTGTTTCTCCACAAATTTCTGAGTCAGATATGAATTGAAAAATATGAATGGATAAGAAAATATATGTAAAGGACTGTTACGCATTAAGGTAAGTCCTCTTGCCCCCCAAAAGTCTCTGAGCAGCAGGTCAGTGAAGGTTCAGGGACCAGCCTAAGGAGCAGACTTAATTTGATATTCTTTCACTACAAAGAACACTGAAACTTGTGCACAGCCATTTTTGTTTGTTGAACCTAACAAAGCTGAGACTTCTTTCAAATTTGACTTTTCATGGACCCCAGGATTCTGGTATCACTCCTTCCACATCCATACTGTGGCTTAAGTCGCAGTCGTGCACTGACAGCTTTAGGCAGTGGCTACAACCCTATACAGAGATGGAACAACTGTGCTGTAATAAGGGCACCCAGAGCTGCTTTCTTCAGAAAGTGAGAAGGTAAAGACAATTCAGATCAAGAATCTATGGCAAAAAATGTTCCAAATTCTTACATACAGCAACTCAGCACACACTTTTTCACCGTTAGTATCAGTGAAAGAAACAGACAATGCCAAAGTCCATTCAGTTGTTATCAGCAGCAATTAGTTATGGCCAAAATGAGGGGCCCATCTCAGAACATCCCTGCAGCAAACAGACACACTTCCACTGCTTTCACAAGTTGCTGGGTCCAAACTCTGTGATGCAATCAAAGTCAGTGAGCAGAGGCAGTCACCAGTCCCCAGAGAGGCTGTTGCCAGCTAATGCTCAAAGTAGATGTTTTATCACTCGGATTAACAAAGTACCACACCACTCCCTCCCTAAGACAACAGCAAGAGCAAGCTGGAGGTGTGCTCTGACGCTGAATGGAAACACTCCTCTGAAAATCCAACGAGCTTTTTGTTAAGACTCAGGCTCAGGAATGGATTCGACAAAGAACCCAGCATAAGGAAAGCTTAGCTGTAACCAATGGCAAGACTTCTGTACGAGTAGTTTTTCTTCTGAGGGTGGTGTTAAAAATCCTAGAATTACACAATTACATGCAAGCAATTTTTAAAGTGCTGGTGTCCTTCCTTCCTTTAGGGAGAAATGTTCAAGAATGAGACTCAAGTATAATCAAGAGCTTGAAAAGCAAAAGAAATAAAAATACAAATGTGCTTGGTTTTTTAAAACAATTATGATTTTTTAAGTTTGTCATTTATGGTTGTTTGGAGTAGCAATATAAGAATTACGAACACAGCCAGTGAACTGACAGCAGTAGGTAAGATAAAGATGCCAGATACACACATTAAGATAATTCTTGAATTAAATTTTGATATGAATGTGCTGTTTAGATAATCGAACAGACAGATTACTACTTCTGCATTTAAAGCCAAATTTAGTGTTGCGCTATGGTTGCACTTGGCCAGCACAAGTTCACATTTAAAAACTTGACAAAAGCATTCATATAAGGGCACATGGTTCTTCCAGCCAAAAAGCTAAGTTATTTTGAAACACTGGCTAGTGGCTGTTACTAGGGCAGACAAGAGAGGCTAAAAACTTGTCACAGGCTTAGTGAAGGATTAGAATAAAAAAACCCAGACACTGAAATGGAGGCGCCTGAATTTTTAGATTTATAGCTGAAGATACAAAGGAGCAGAATGTAAGAGTCTCTCACTGGCCTCGTTGTGCAACAACCCTACAGCAAGAAGTATAATTAGACTGATCCGCCCTGCCCACCCCCCCCATGTAACCACCACTACTCTAAAACCACATGGCGTGTTGTGGTCCTGGGAAAGAAAACAGTTTATCATGGAAATGACTGTCCCATGGGAGGGCAGAGTTCAGCCAGAAAACGAAATCCACAGCAAAATAAATACATGGAAAGGAGTCAAGAGGACCAACAGAGTCAAACGGTTTAAGATTTAATGCCTCCCCAAAAAGAAACAACGTTTTGCTTTGTTTTGAATCCCTTCTGCAAGTGTTATGTTAACAGTTTTCAAAAATCCTGTGAAAGGGAAGGCTAGAGGAAAAGTCTATGGTGTGGAAAGCAGACAGCTACCTTAATTAAAAAGAATTGCAACGGAGCCTACATTTTATAACTAGCCAGTACAGTGTTTCATGTTGTGAGGCCAAGTTCATTTGCAAGACTGGATTATCACACTGTGGGAGTCATAAGCACAGTTTCTGCTGCTGGGTCATCACAGGTTGAGGCAACATCACCTTATAAGCACTTGTTTAAAGTACAAACCTGTCATATCATACAGGTATAAAAATCTCAGTAGAAGACAGAAGTATTTTAAGGTCAAACAAGAATATTCTGCTCACAATGAAAAGTCACATATGCCCAAAACCTGAAGGAGAAAAGAGCTGGTAGAAGAATCAAAGGTTAATTTAACATATGATGCAACACAACATGTATAGGAAAACTGTGTGTAAATCCACGTTTTGGACTGGAATGCAAACATCAACCCCCACCTTTCTGATACAAATTCATTAGCAGCACTGTTAAACATAACTCACCTCCACACGTTAAGAGATTTTGTAGAAGCACAAGGTGCTCGGGGCATGAACATCTTGGAGTTCCATCCCCTTTGGCAATGCAGATGTGTGAACAGCCACCATTGTCACGGGAGCATGGATGAACAGCTGGTGAAATACACAGAAGAGAATATTACACAGCATGAAAGAAGTAATAACTATTTCTAGCTAGAGCAAAATCAAAAACTACTCACAAACAACTTCTCTTCGAGTAACCAAAATTTCACTACAAATTGTTAGGAAGATAAATGCAGGATTTTTCAGCTCAATGCTCAAAAGCTGATCTATGACTTCATAAGGACTACATTTCTCCCAGTCACAGTGACAGGAGCAATCTGATCAAGTTGAAGATGTCCTTGCCAATTGCAGGGCAGTTGGAAGTAGATGACCTTTAAAAGGTCCCTTCCAACCCAAACCATTCTATGATTCGGTGATACGGAGACCTTTAAAGGACTTCTGGAAAGAACTTGGGAGGTGAGGTGAAGAGAAACGAAAAGGCAGATTTGACAGGGCTGCATTTACATCATACCTAGACAGTCCACCTGCATTTCTAGGGTAGGCATCAAGAATTAACATAAGTCACTGCAGAATGCAACTCCTGAAACTCTCAGCAACTCTCCTTTAAAGAGATCTTAATATCTAGCCTGTCAACGGTCCCTGCTACTCACAAAACTGCAATACAGGCACACAGAGTTTCTTTTTTTTAAAGATAGGAAGCTACATGGTTGTGATCCCAATCAGTTACCCAGAGTCACTGAGCACCTGATAGAGTAATTTTAAATGAACACGGTGGATAAGAAAGAGGCACAGAGAAGGGAGGTCACTGCCTGACGACCCCAGGACAAGAGAGTAGGAAGAGACCCAGTCTCTTGCCTGCTTGTTGAGGCTGAGAGCTGAGCATTTGCTGGGGCA
Source organism: Acropternis orthonyx (assembly GCA_035583155.1). Lineage (NCBI taxonomy): Eukaryota > Metazoa > Chordata > Aves > Passeriformes > Rhinocryptidae > Acropternis > Acropternis orthonyx. The sequence continues at coordinate 18,972,428 of JAWWEU010000158.1, read as the reverse complement.
ATCTGTGGAGCCATACCCTGTGTTATATGTGATGATGCTGAACATTCTTTACTACTGCTAAGGATCGAGAATCTCCATGGGGAAGAAATAGTAGAGATATCGTAATTTCTCTGCCAAAGTTGTTTTCCATTTGTCCAGGCTTCCCAGCAACCTGCTTTCACCTTTAACAAACTTACTGATTTAAAACAGTGTTTGAGGCATGAGTTGCTGGCAGAAGTGCATGCATATAGACCTACATGTGCACAGATGTTTTTACGCCCCTGTTATAACAGAAATCACCTATGTAAAAGAGTTTGCAGCTGCAAAAGAGGATTCCTTTCAGCGTGACTTAAAAGAAACAGTACTCTTGCCATAAAAAAAACCCAAACCAAAAATCCCCATTTTAAATAAACTTGAGGTAAAAGTAAACCTTTCTTTAAACAGTGTTGAAAATTAAAGAAAAAAAAACACACCTTACTTCATTCAGTAATACCTTTGAAATATACAAAAATATGAGAAATTACACAGAAAAAGAAAAACCTGGGTAAAACTGTGACAGAAAGAACATCGGGGTTGTAATGAGCACACAGAATCTAATACAGTTTAAATACTTACATTACCTTATTTGTAACAGCTCAGTCACGTATGCAAGTTGGGACAATTTCAGCCATTGCAGACACTAATGTACATGCTACAGAGTGTTTGTTGTGAAGTAGAATAATTTCTGCTGAAAATTAAAGCACTATACACAAATGTACCCTCTCTACGTAAGACAACTCATCACAGGCAACAAAGTTGAGAGAGTCCTCTGTCTCTCACATTTTGTTTGTGATTTTTTAATTCTCTTTTACGCTCTTGTTAAGCAGGAGGAGCTGTAGGTTGTCACTTTGAGGAGTGACTACTTTAAGAGGTTCCTGTACTCTCCCTCAGACCACACAGTAACTTGGACCACTAGTCCAGAAAAAGAACATCCTGCATGCACGATCCCTTTCAGAAGGAATGCACCTAAAATGTTCCACCTCTGTTGGGAAATTCCACATCCACGGTACAACTCACTGTAAGAGCTTCCTTCCCATTCTCCCTCCCTAGCTGGAGGCTTTTACATCATCCATTGTGCCAAGTCAAACCAGTCATATTTTACACAGGAGTTTAAACCCCTGGAGAAAAGGCAAGTACAATCCTTTTGTATCTTATTAAAAGTTTTTCCAAGAGTTTTTACTTGGTGCTTGCAAAATTAACAACCATAATTATAAGCAGTCTTTAGACGATAACTAAGTGCTATGATGTCATACATTCCAGCGGTGTGGCAATACTCGTCTCAACAAGAACAAGGAACTTGCTTCTCCTCCTCTTCCAGGATCCTGACTGGCCAAGTTGAAAGCACTCCATGGCTTACTTGAAGCCCACTGGGCGACATTATTAAAATACTCAGCTGGATGAGGACTTTAAGAGACTATGACCAAGAGTGAGACACATCAGATATTGAAATAAACTCACAGAATTCTTCCATATCAAGCTCTTCCACAGCATGAATGCCTGTCAAGTGAGCAATCCGGCCTTGAATTCTAGTCCTTTTGTACCCATTCACTTTCTCCACTCTCTCAATCATTTGCTGTTGACGATCGATCCAATACAGGTGATTCCCCAGCACGGTGAGTCCCATGGGCTGAAGAATGTTGGAGTCCTCCAGGGTGACGCGGTTAGCACCTGAGCTCAACAGAAACAAACACCAGTTTTACCGCCAGTCGACTTTTAAGTTATTTCTTCAAAAAAATAAATTAAATCACAAAACAACAACCCAACCCTTGCAAAGAATTAGCTGTAAGGTCACTGACTCCAAGGCTCTGCTTTCTCAGCCTCATCTCCGGTAAACGCAAGCAGCTGCCACATCACGAGGGCAGGTGGATACAGTGAGAGACACAGCCCATCCCTGCGATACAGTACGAGACACAGCCCATCCCCGCGTACCCTCGCTGGTCAGCCCGCCCCGCTCAGCCTCCTGCTGACATGCACTGCGTGCAACTGTGAGCCGGCTCTAAAAGCTGATACACACTCGACTCTCAGGCTAACGTTTTTACAACACATTCACACCCCGAGCAGTTCATTTTGTTGGAACCTACGAGCAAGAGTGAACTACAGCCAGTTCGTTTCACAGCCATTACTCAAATGAAGCGCGTCCATCATGCAAAGCAAGAGCCTTGTCACAGGCTGTGTGACAACCACAGATACATGAGCACAAAAGAAAAGCTCATATTCTATCAGCCACCTTTCTTCACCTTCTCCCTTTTATTCAGTAACCAATCAGAAAACCCAAACTCTAAGTAACTCAGTATGCTCTTAAAAAGGAACACTATCAAATGCTCAGGTTTTCTGCTTTACAGAAATGTGCAAAAATATGCTCTAAGCCAATGTGTAAAAATCAGGTCAAGCAAAAATGCATTCATTACTGCTTTTTACTTTAATTACTTGCAGTCTTCTACTGCACGATACCCTACACTTACAGGCATTTCATGGGTTTTGTTATGCTTTTCTAGGGTGAACAAGAGATTCCAAATTATTCTATTAATTCACAGAAAACATTTTGACTCTGCATATGACTATATAACTGGATATATTTGATTTTAAAATGAAAAATCAAAACAAAATCATAACTTGGCGCTGCTTCTGCCCTCGTGTTTCATTCTGGAATTAAGACCTTATGTCTGCTGGCATTTAAAAAATTTAAGTTTCTAATATCTACACAAAATGAGATTATAGAATCTGGATACATAATAAAAATTCTATGAGAACCAGATTCAGCTAATTTGCTGCATAAATTATCTAGAGCTCAGCCAAGCATAAGAAGGTAACATTAACAGGTTCTATTAGTTTTGCACATGAAATTACCACCTGCAAAGTAAGACACGGACCTGTTGGCAGGTCCAGAAGAGGGTCACGAAGGTGACCAGAGGGCTGAAGCACCTCTCCTGTGAAGACACGCTGAGACAGCTGAGGCTATTCAGCCTGGAGAAGAGAAGGCTCTGGGGAGACCTGAAAGTGCCCTTTCACAGAGTACTGAAAAGGGGCTCGTACAAAAAGAGGGAGAGTGACTCTTTCCATGGGTAGATAATGATACGAAAATGGGCAAAAGCTTTAAATTAAAAGAGCTTAAAACCATCTTTCAGTTTAACTCCAACTGAAAAATTCAAGAACTTTGTAAAGAAAACTGTTAGACGTGTTTATAGTCCTTTCATCCTTCTCTGGAAGTTAAGCATTGCACATCTCAGGTTATTCCATGATTTAGCAGGATGCTGCTAATCAGGGTGCGGTGCAAACTCCAGAAACCTCCTTAACCATGTCATCTCCCCAAGTCTACAGTGGAATAAGGGTATCTAGACCAGTCTAATTGGCATCAAGGATACTATACACAATTTTGGTCCCATTTATTCAGCAGCCTTGGTTTATGCTAAAAATCTTTTCCTAACATATGCCCATTTTAAAGTATTTTGCTCAGAGAATACTGTTTAGAGGAAGTAATTTAAATCAACATCACTTTGGCTGTGAAATTTCTTCTGAAGCTGTGATGCAAGACTGCAAAGTATTTTAAAATAAAAATATGCTGTTAACTCATTTAAAAACTAACAGCTCGGTGAATCAAATTACAGTGAGCCCAGCTGGATCAAATACAACCATGGTTTTCTGGCTACACGATACATCTCTAGTTCATAAACACTGTTTTCTTTTAATCCTGTAGCTTTCCACTGCTTTTATATTACCTATAAGGCTTGATTCTTCATCTGTGACCACGCATAAAATTTTTTGATACCTCCTCTCCCTCTCTTGCATACTTCAGCATACCTGCATAACATGAAGCTTTTCTATCTTGCCATTTTACTTTTGAATCTCCTCTTACAACACTTTTATCACTAGACAACCCTCTCAGTATCTCTGATACATTTTGTGTTACGTGTCCCACTCTGTCAACCATTTCTTCTCAAATGCAGTTTGTTTCATAGGTCAAAGTCTTGTCTACCTCTTACCTTCTTTCCTGCTACAAATTTTTGTAAGCTGTTGGATTGGATGTTTTGTAGCTGCACAGGCAGTTTGACAATACTCCCCTATGCAGTTTGATAACTGTTGAAAGACACGGGCTGCTTTATTTTCCCATCTGCAGCTTTGTGCTTTTATCCCCTCTCTGGCAGAAGAGACCCGAGTCTGACCTTCAGTCAGTTTTAGGTGCTCAAAAAAGAATTATCCCTGTAAAAACATGAACAATTTTCTCCTGTTTCAGTTCACTGTTTCACTACAATAGAAAGGAAGGATGTGACTACACGGCAAGAAGAGAGGAGCCACCAAAAATTGCAGAATCAGCCTTTTATCACACATGCCAATTACTGTGGCTTCTATTCCCTCACACTAGCTCACTTCTCTCTGCACTTCCTTTGGGGGTTTCATGTCTTGAATCATGATGATGATGATGAGAGGTCAGAAAGTAGAGCCATTGCATCCTGTGTGTTTTACTGCTGACCACATAAGGGAGCCAATTTCCCCACTTCTTCAGCACTATCAAGTGCTTTTAAAAGTCAGTGATGAAAAGTGCTCTCCAAGATCCATGAGGTGCTTATTGCTATGGACATGAATTAATGTTTCATTTTACTAATATGGGAAAATTGCAGTGAGCCGACGTTTCCCCACTGTCTTCCAACAATGGTATTCCAGATGAGCTTGCTTATCACCCATACTAGAAAAAAAACATTGCTCTTCCTTCTGTTTGGTTTTTTCCAAGCTACCTTGATTTATTGAGCTGCAAACTCCAGAAAAAGAAAAATTGAAGAGAATGCAAACTTTTCGAACCATAAGGGAAAAAAAAAAGGGCACAAGGGAGGTGATTTAGGGGTTCCACGACTGGTAACACCTATTTAAATCTCATCTTGCAAGAGTTGCTTTCAGAACACAATAAAAGTCAGATGGCTGTCTTGGAGGGTATCAATCATTACTGACATGTTTGTTCCAATTACATCAAAGATTGGAGCCCAGCAGCAATTGCTGTCCTCACTGCCTACACAGAACTGCCAGCAGTGGAGATGAAAGTTACCGTGGCCGGCATCAAAGTGGGAATGATGTCCTACACATGCAAACACTTTGCTGCAAATGCTTAACTTCATACCACATACCTGACAGGTCACAGCTTTCAATGCGCTTCAGATCCGCATCCACCCAGAAAAGCTTTCCGAGTTTGTTGTCAACCACCAGCGCTACTGGTCGGATCAGCCCAGTTGTAAAGAGCACTTCTCTCTCTGTGCCGTCCAGGGCTGCACGCTCGATCTTGGGAGCTCGCTCCTGCATGTTGGTGAAGTACATGTACCTGAAAACAAAGACAGCAGCCCCGTCACTGGCAGCTTCCGAGAGAGCCAGCTCACCTCGGCACACAGGCTCTGTGCTGTAGGTGGGAATGGTTTACACAGGCACCACTGGGGTGACTCTTGCTACCAGCTGCAAAGATCCAGACCTGTCAGCTGCAGAAACAAACATTTGCTAACTGACACACTGAGACGGCCTGAAATTAATAGCGTTTGTCACCAGGCCATAAAATGTCTCAGCATTGCTGCGCTGGCAGCACCACTCCTGCACGGAGGTGGGGGTTGTAGGAGACCAACACAGACTTTTCAGCTCTCCTTGGGTAAAGCTGTCCCCATTTGTGAACCAGAAGTTCTTTCTGACAAAAAAAAATTAATGCCCACCTCCTCTTCCTTCTGGGTTACCTTCCTTCCTAGCAAGTAGAAGTTTCTACCAAACTTGAGAGGAGCAAATATCACAGAAGGAGAACAACTGAGGATGGCATGTTCCTGATGTCTTAATTCCATGAATTATTTATATCTAAGGCACTTCAGCTGCAAACAAAGGCAGTCTCTGCCCTCCTTCTGCATAGAAAAAAAGGCTTGTGCACCCACATGATGAACTGAAAACTCTGTAGGGGAAAAGCCCACTATTTTTCTCACAGTGAATGACCCAGGCAAACTCGCTAACACAGAGATATCCATTGCTGCACAGCCTTTCCTTATGGCACAAGGAGGGATGGCAGCAGTCAGAACATGCAGCCAAGGGAAAGGTGGAGGGTGGCACTTGTGAAACCATGGCAGAAGTTGCTCAGTACACAGCTCGCTCATTCAGCTCTCCCAGACAGTCACAGTGTTTAGCATAGCCTCTCCCCCATTTTTCCTCCTTTAATTTATAAATTGATTTAGGTTTAAATCATTTGAAAACCTGACTGCAAAAGTTGAGAGTTTTAGAGATCAACAAACCCAAACTCCCATTTTAATGGAGAAAGCAGGTAAGCTTTCACAAACACAAGCTATATCCAAATGACATAGTCCCAATAAGATTAGAATCCTTCCTCTAATCCCCCTTCTCCCCACAACAGCTTTTGAACTGTGCAGAGTTACACTGGTATAAAATATCAATCCTACAGTGCTCCAGATAGAGTCTCTAGGTACTACTGTATCCACACAGTTGTGAAATATTGTCATTCAACATCTGTCAAGCATATGGTAAGCCATTTAGTAGTAAATTTGGATTTAAGCATCTAACTTACTAAAGAGAATGGCAAAGAACCATCTTTGACACCTAAGAATGAAGCTACTATCCACCAGAAATGGAAAAGGCATCTGCTGAATCTAACCAAAACTGCTTTGCAGCAAAAAAAAATATTTCCTTCCTGTAGGAAGTCACTCTGGTGCATCCTGCCTGTTTCAATTCATCTCAGAAGTTTTTAAGATACACATCGAGGCAGAACTAACTTAAAAATGTATAGAACATAAGCAGGTTAAGTGTTTGTTTAAATGTTATACTACATCAGCAGGAACAAGTTGCATCATGTGATAAGTTCCTTTTTATTCCCCCTGGAAACATCTGTTTTATGATGACCAACAGCCGGACTCCCAGTTGATACAGACAGAGTGTAAACTGCTCTGTTTCTCCTGTTAGGTGGCAGGGCTGCGCATTCACACAGACAACAGGATAAGGTAGTTTTACTTTGCTTTCCCACCTGTGTTAGTTGGTCACGCATGGCTGTGTGAACAGTGGCAAAGGAGAGAAAAGGAAGAGAAAGCTGGGTACCTTCAAAAGGCAGAATTGGGCAAGCAGTCACCTACGTTCTGAACAAATACATATTCAAATATTCTCCTTTTAAAATTACACAGATGCAGCAGAAGCTGCACACTCCCCAAGAGTGCTCTGCCCAAGGTACAGAAGGCATCTCACCCCCGCTCAGCGTTCACCACAATGGCTCTGGGCCTGTCGTGATCCCCTCGCAGCACCATCCCGATGGACTCCCCGTTCAGCCTGTGGACATTGACTGAGTTTGTGGCCTCACAGGTCCAGTACAAGGTATGGCTGTATATGTCGATGCTGAGGTCATGTGGCTGCTTCTCCGGGTTCTGACTTTGGTTTGGAGTACTCATGACAGTGAAAGGCTGCAAGACAACATATGGGGGGAACAACTTCCAGTAATTATTATTGACTGAAGAACACTGATTGCACAGACAGCATGGTTTACCTACTTGATGGTTCAGAAACACCTAAACCTGCTCACAAGGAAACAAATACAAGAAATGCAATAAAGCTTAATGAAAAAGGTTTGATTCAAACTGTGGATTAGACAGAAAACATCTAACACAATCTGTGAGACTATGCAAAACTCCCCAGAAGGCAGTTGTGGGCATTAATTGTAATACTGTAAGTATTAATTATTATCAGGAGATGGAAGAATGTTAAAATCATAGCTTGCTAAGGCATTGGAATGGACCTAAAAGATCATCTAATCCCAACCCCCAGTAAGCACATAAAGCAATAGTGAATGTTTACACATGGAACAACCTTGATTTAACCAATGCAGGAAACCAGACAGCCTTCTGGACTGTGCAACCTGCATATTCTGGAGTGTATAACCTGCACTGCTACACACTCAGTTAACTGTAACAGTTAATCTCTCTCTCTTGCCGAAGTCTCCTTACTTCATTATTTGTAGTGTAGTAGATACTGATATTCTTTAAGTCTCGTCTCTTAAAACCTAAAATCTTTTCAGGAAACATGGTTCTGTTTGCTTATGCGTTAAATGGCTACAGCTCTGCCTCACTCACCTTCTAACAACATTACCTGCTTTCGCTCTCAAGTCTTCAGAATGGTCCTTACAAAAATTGACATTATTGCCAAGTTTCTGAAGTCATTACCCTCAAACCTTCCCAATCTAACTCATATAAAGTTTACTACACCTTTCAACAACACATTGAATACTAACATAGACTTTGATACTTTATTTCTGTGAAGAGCACTAGAGCATATTAAAAAAAATCCTAAAGGGAAATGATCTCTTAGTTGTTTGTTTAACATCACGCAGGCTTCACTACCATATAGTCAATCCCAATGCCATTGGGATAGTCGTACTGCTGGCAGGACTCCCAGCATCAAAGTAGCCTTCAAAAGTGACTGCCTCCCAATACAAACACAAAAACAGTACCAGAAAGAGTTCATGTAGGTCAAGAAAGCTGCAGACACTGTTCCATGCTCAGCTTAAGTCAAATGAACCACCTAACACAGAATTACTTGAGAAAGTTGCACTTCCACTATTTTACGTTTACTGATAAATGTTTTTTTTTAATTCTACATAAAGCTTTAACCCTATTTTGTCTTTACAATGTGCCTAGCAATAAAAAGAAATCGTTCTTTTCCTGAAATCAAAGGTAACATTAACCAGGTATGAAATCTATAGGCATCATCTGCAAATAGCACAATGTAATTAAATTAAGTAAATATAGTGAAGGTTCAAAAGTCAAAATTTGCAGGGGATCTGTGTCTTCAAAGCTGTGTGGCCAAGGTAGAGGAAATCACAGAGCTACTACAGAGCTGCTATTTGAACCTAGACGTACCAAAGAGAACTAGACTGGAAATATTAGCACCTAGCATAATCCCAAAAAGCAAGAGCAAAACTTCTTCAAAATTCGTCTAGAGCCCAGCTAGTTGCACATCCAAACGTATCTACTCCTGATCTTAAAAGAAATGGCCAAAAAATAAAGCTGTGATCTCTACCTTGAAAGGAAACTGTAAAACCTCTGAGTTGCTAGATGCAGGAAGAGACCAGTGCATTTCCATTGATATCATGTCATATAGTTTAGATACAACTGCCCAAGAAATAGGAAAATATAAATTGCCCATTCTCGACTTTGCTTTATATTCTTATTCAAACCATAGTTTTTAAAGAATCTGTTACCTTGATCTAGGAATTAAATTAACACATAACACTGTCTTGGAAGAACATTACACTTCTTACCACTAGTGCAAGAAAGTAATGTCCCCCAACACGTTAAAACCATTAAGTATGTGGATAAGCCATGCACATACATCTGGCACAGCAATCAACTCAGCGTTAGCTCAGGGTTTAACTACAGCTTGCATAGCTGAGGGGTTTCATTCTGAGAGCGCTTTACAATGATGACAACATTATCTCACATCTGACATGCACATTATTCATTTTAGAGTACAGTTTATCTGTCCTGAGAATAAACAATGAGTCTGCCTTAATTGAGAGCCCATCCTTAACCAAAGAGTGCAATTTAAGGCTAATAGTTTCAGACACATATGATGTACTCTATTCTATTACACTTTTTTGTGTACAAATTAAAATCACAATCCTAGTAAGTGATGACAAGAGTAGTTTAAAGAGAGGATCCCTTGGTGCAGTGGATAGAAGGGGAATGTCAAGCACAGAGTAAAAAGCGCACAAAAAGACTGACACAAAATCGTACACAAGATGTAAACTTGCCTGAGTGCCATCATCTTTGGCTCTTTTAATAATATTCTGACGTCCATCCACCCAGTAGATCAATTTATCTAAGGGATCATAATCAATAGCCTTGACATTCCTCAGACCATGCATAGGCAGGATGATATCTGGACTTTGCTGATCATCTGGTATCATCCGACTGATTGCAGATTTCTGGCTAAATAACAGGAAACTGGCAGGGGCTGAAACAAGCCAAAACAATACATAAGAAAATGCAATTCACAAAAATATATCCCCACAGATGACAAAAAATATTTAGGACAAAATCCCGGAGAGACACTTATATTCACAATGAAAATTAAGATAACTCATAAATGGAGATTTTTGCTATTAAGTTGAAAATGTTTCTTTGTGTACTTCCAGAAGGTAACTATGCACATCCTCACCCAGAAAGTAATTTCCTTTTCATATTATAAAGTAACTGTGTTACCCATGTGGAATTTAAGTAACACCAGTGACTGTGGGCAATACAGAGCCACAGGATTTCCTATGTTATAACAATCACTTAGGTTGGAAAAGACCAACTATTAAGCTAACCCTGCCAAGTCCACCACGAAAACATGTCCGAAGCACCACATCTACACATCTCTTAAATACTTCCAGGAAGGTGATTCCACCACTTCCCTGGGCAGCCTGTTTGACAACCCTTATGGTGAGGCAATCTTTCCTAATATCTAACCTAAAGCTCCAGCAGTGCAACTTGAGACCATTTCCTCTGCTTCTATCCCTTGCTACCTCAGAAAAGAGACAGATACTCATCTTGCTACAGCCTCTTTTCAGGTAGTTGTAGAGAGTGACAGGGTCTCCCCTGAGCCTCCTGGACTTGTTCTCTAGACCCTTCACCAGCTTCACTGCCCTTCTATGGACACCCTGAAACCCCTCGATGTCTTTCTTGTGGTGAGGGGCCCAAAACTGAACATGGGATTCAAGGTTTGGCCTCACCAGTGCCACGTACAGGGCGACAATCCCTTCCGTAGTCCTGTTGGCCACACTACTCCTGATATAAGTCAGGATGCCCCTGGCCCTCTTGGCCACCTTAGGCACGCTGCTGGCTCACGTTCAGCTGGCTGTCAACCAACACCCCCAGGTCCTCTTCTGCTGGGCAGCTTTCCAGGCACTTTTCCAACTGGCCTTGGCCCAGTGATGCAACCCATCCAGATCGCTCTGCAGTCTTCCCACCCCTCCAACAGATCAACATTCCCACCCAACTTAGTGTCACCTACAAAGTGAGAGGGCACTTGCTCCCTTTGTACAGATCATTGATAAAGATACTAAAGAGGACTTAGGAGGCTGTTTTACTGGATGTTATTTTTGCTGACTTTAAACACTTAAGAGAAAAAGGCATTTTTTGTTTATAATTCCTCTTCCACCCACCTACACACTTAGGTAAGGAGTGGGAAAGCTTCAATCACACAGCTGAATCACCTAGAAAGCACTTCTGGTAAAACAAGAAAGACCAGACTTGACAGCGCTGTCAGTTCTAAGATTTGAAGTACAAATCTTCATGCCTAGTTCATGTCATAAAAATGGCTATAAAATTTCATACTCTGTCCTCACTTTTAACGATCACTTTTAAAGCCAGAACCTTTGAAATGGACTTGTGATCCCTTCCCTTTAACCACCTGGGAGCCAAAAGCACTGAAGTATGTAACAGCAAACAAAAAGGCTTACAGCTGCAGTTCCTGCTGTTGGGATCCAAGGTATAATGAGCAGCACAGCCACACCGAAATCCATTTGGTATGGCAAGGCACAAGTGACCACAATGGCCATTATTTTGCACACAATCATTCAAGCCATCCTGACGTGAAGAATGGAAGACCAGTATATCCATCACAAAATCCAGATGGCCCTGAATAAGAGTCCTGTTCTTCCCACTGGTCTTGTCTGCTCTTTCTATGCTGTGAAGGTTCCAGTCTGTCCAGTAGATGTAGTCACTGTATTGGGTTAATCCAAATGGATGAGGTAGATCATCTGCTATGATTTCTCGTTCTTGTCCTGCAAAAATAAGGATAATCAACGAAAAGATAATTCCTGTGATATAAAATGAAGAGTGTGGCTGCCATTAGGAATTTTTTTTTTCTTCTTTTTAAAACAAAACCTCATTTCCCAAATCAGCATCATGAGATTCTTTATTATGCAGGATCTGCTCAAGAGATAACATAAACCGTTGCATTCAAAACCCTTATCCTGATATCCTCTTGCCTATAGAGCAATTTGAACCTGTGCCAGTCTGTTATAATTTAAATAAATACTACTTTATATGTTGCATGCTTATCATCCCAAATAGACACTGGAAAACACACTCCAGAATACTATCAGCTCCAATAATCACTTAGGCCAATAAATTAATATGCACGAAAGCAACAACAAACTTGAGATTTACAGAGAAATCAGGGTGTTTCACTCAAGAAACAGCAATCCTGTGCAATGTAATTTGCCATACAGCTATCCTGAGACTTTAGGAAACCATTTGCTTGGAAGAAATCTCAATACTCCCACACTCAGTGGCTCAGTTTGCAACACTCACAACCAGATTTAACACCTTCTAGAGCACGGCCACTGCCAGAGATGCATCACTGATGTAAAGTCTTACTGTAAACTGCCTTCCTAAACATTATCAAGCATAAACCTCTGTGAATCTCTGCCATCAGATGAAGATGTAGCCTTTATCAGCATCATCTCCTTCTGTTTCAACCAAATGTCCAATGCTAGATTCTGCAGAACACCTCATTTTTCTTCTTCTGCTCTGCTTTCCATTTGACTAAGACTTGAGAAAGAATAAAAAAACCCATAAACCAGAACATGAAGCCATTTCTCTGTAAACCACCAGAACTAAATACAGAGTCAACCTCCCCACGTAACGTTTAGGAATCTAAATTCTCCAGGTTAGGGGTACAGACATCCTGCATGCTCTCAGGTACTTCTCAGGGCAATTCTAGTCCACAGTGATGAATTCAGGGAAAGGACTGTTTTGAAGGAAGGAGGTAAGCTGTATAATTGAATTTTCATAGTCAATAGATGAAGGAAAATCTCCCCAAAGAGTGATTTTTCTCCTGCTGGTGCGGAGGATGTTATTCATCACTGGTGGGGTGGATGTTTCTATTAGCAACACTCACTCCAATCTACCCTGGCAAGTACACTGGCACTGCATACCACAGACCAACTCTAAAAACATTTTCTTAACTGATGAGCCCACTTGCTAGAAGTCTACCTGAGTCTTTATAATCTGCTAACTAAAAAGATCTTGTACAACATGATAAAACCAAATAGTCACAAGTCTGTGGGGCCTGATTTAGATGCGTCCCAGGATCCTGTGGCAACTGGCTGATGGACTTGGCAAGCCACTCTCCATGGAGAAGGAAACGCCATGAAGTCAATGGTGACTGGAGAAAGGGAAGCATCACTCCTATTTTTAAAAGGGTAGGAAGGAAGACCTGGGGAACTACAGACAAGTGAGCTTCACCCGCAGATTTAATGGCAGTTCTGGTATTTGACTTTCGTATTATTCAATTGCTTTCCTACGGTCAGTGCCTATTTCCGTACTGGCTGGTGTACTGTAACACTGGATTACCGAGCATATTTGATGACTCAATCATGCTTGTGTCTAAGTCAGTCCAATAGAGCCTTTGGTCCACATAATCAATAGTGAGGTCATTGGCACGGCCCACTTTGTCCACCAAGGTGATGCCGTTTGTTCCATCCATATACGCCCGAACAATCCTTGGTTTTCCTCCCCATTCAGTCCAGTACATGTATCTGCAATGGGAAGTGGAATGAAAAGAGGGTATCACCTAAGTATGATCATGTCTGGCTGCATGCTTTGACTTTTCTAAATTTATTTTCAACTCTTCAAAAAAAAAAAACCCCAAAACACCAACTAATGCGGTCACATGCAGTCTCATAATACTCCTTTCCCAACTGTTAATTTTTCATTGTAACCCATAGGATTGTGGAATGTTTGTTGTCTTTCCAAAGACTCTGAAGAAACAGAGCTATATAAAGTGCCACATAACCTGTCACAAAGAAGAATATGCTCAGAAAGCTTTGAAAAACAACACTGTCCCTTACCCTTTGGTAGGATCAAGAGCCAGAGACCTTGGGTTGTCCAAGTCCTTCCACACAAGGACCTGCCGGTACTGTCCATCCAGGCGGGCTACTTCAATGCGATTGGTCCCAGTATCTGCCCAGTAGAGGTTCTTTCCCATCCAGTCTACAGCCATTCCCTCGGGATAATCCAGCCCAAACTCAATCACATGTTCAACAGAGCTTCCATTCATGAAAGCTCGGCTTATGGTCTGGAAAACAGCGGTGTAAAAAATATTACAGCATTTACAGATACCCAACTGCAATAAAAAAGAATAACGATTATGAAGTTTAGTGTACAAAAAGAAATTATTAAAAAAAAAAACAAAAAAAAAAACAGCCACTGTTACATTTTAAAAAAATTAGTTTCTGTTGTCAAAAAAGATATAGAAGTTCTCAGGATAAAAACACCTGATTTTACAGAAAGCTAGGGGTTTCTCATGACCAGATCAAGACATCTTAAAAGGATCTGATTTTCAGAAAGCATTATGTAGCTGCAGATTCTTCCTTGACCCTTCTCCCTCACTTCGATTTGCACACAAGAAGCTGTATTTTAGAATTATTTAATTCACTGTAATGTTTTAAGTCTCAGAAACACATCGCAGTTTGGTGACATCTAAATTAAACTGTTTCTCATAATCAGTCACCTGGAGCATGTTTGCTGATGCCATCTGCATTTTAGTTATGCACACTCATCAAAACAAGTCACAGGGCAAGGACTGCACACATATAACTAAGTCACATGTAAATAAGAAGCAGTACTGAAACAATAGCCAGGTAACTGCAGGACCGATTACCCGTCCGTGTTATCAGCACTGAGCAATCATTCTACATGCCTGCCAACATTTCAGCTATGGATTTCTTAATAATTTGAAAAAGGAACGTATAAGGGTAAGAGACAGTTTACATTTTTTAAGGCCAATGTCAAAACCAGAAATCATGTAGTACAGGTTTCGAAAATGCATCCTCATACAACCAGAGGCTGGAGATCAGGGAAGTGGTGGCCACCAAAGGAAAGGGACGTGACTATGGGCTCTGAAGTTGTAATACCTGCTGCTAAGCAGCAGGATGTGGGGGACAAGAGGGAATGAGAACCCAGAGGTGCTGAAACATACCTGCTAAGTGAAAATACAGTGTGCTGGATAATTCAGGAGGCCACAAACAAGAAAAATGTTTTCCAGTTCTGCATAGTGTGAGACTGAGATACATGTACTGGTACACATGAGGTAATGTGTTTTCCACTACTACAAATGGTTAAGATGACCGTAACTCTGGCTCTCCCCGTGCTTGTATGAGATTTACTTAGTAACCATATTTGCATTACACTAATTTATTACACTGGTTGCCTTCCGAAAGAAAGGTATCCGCAGCACAAGCAGCACTGTTACCCCTGAAGCACAGCCCTCATCAGACTGCACAGAGAAGTGATGGAAACTGCACAAGCCCTTCAGGCTTTAAAATTAAGCTTTTCCATATTATGGCTTGGGCACAATGGCAAGGAAACTTTGCTCTTGGAAAACCTTTAAGAGTGTAAATAGAAGAATTTCGTTACAGTGAAACAAATCTGTAATTTTCTACCACTACTTAATTCACTCCAAAAAGCAAAGTAGCACTGATGAAGAGCACAACACCCACTTTAGCACGCACCTGGATGTGAACCAAACATCACAGGAAATGTCAAACTTCTGGGGAACACACTGAGATACAACTGGGGGTAGGTGGGCCCTTAACACAGTGTGGAGGAGACTGGACAAGTTCCCTGGCCTTTTCTGTGCCAAGCTGGAGCCCCAGACTAACAGCAACCAATCCAAAGTTCACTTGCCAAATGTTAATATTGAGTACAATTGCCTTTCAAGTCAAAACTGGAAGAGGATAGAAAGCTCAGGGGTCTGCCAAGCGCAGTGTTTAAATTACTCTGCCATGTGACATGAAAACACCTTTCATACAGTAGATACAGATATGGATGCAACACATCCAGCATCCAAGACTTAGGCATGTGGTAGGAGCAGACACGACTTTGAATTTTTATTTGAAGCAGGAAGATGCCTGTCACCCTACTGTGCCTTCAGCAATGCAACTGTCTTCATCTCCAAGGGTCTCCCTGGATGCAATTCAATGACAACACTAGCAACTGCAGGACAGATCATGTAACAGAGACCTTTGTTAGATCAAAGTAACTGCTCCGTGACTTTATATTCAAGGAATTCACACGTCAGTAATACCTTCAAACTAACATCAGTCCAATAGATTCTGTTATCAGAGACATCAAAATCCAGAGCAGATGCTTCCTTGACTCCAGTAAGAGGAATAGCAACATCATTATTATTGGTTTCAAGGGAAATCCTATGAATTGCTGCTCTGCTGGTGAAAACTAAGAAGGCTTCAGGAATGATGCAAGTCTTCATGTCGCTCAACAGCTCAAGGCCAATGGGACAGGCACACCTGGTCTCCTGGGGTGTAAAGAAACACAGATGGCTGCAGCCTCCATTGTTCTCCGCACATGAATTAGTTCCTTAAAAAAAGAACAAACCCAAAACAAAACAGGTATTAGTGCACTGAAGTAGTTCCTTGAAACATACAAACAAATCAAAACAGATAGTAATGCATTGTGAAGGCAAAGGGAAGCACAGGAGACAGAGCAGAAATACCATATAAGTTTTAAAAATAAGGTAACACTATGGGTTGTCAACAGGGAATTCTAAAAAAAAAAAAAAAAAAAAAAAAGCCACACCAGAAAATATCTACTCATCTACTCCAAGTCAGTTCAAACTAATTATAGCAACTCTGTGCCAAGCTGTCACAAGCCCCAGAGTGAGCACACATGGCTTCGGGGAGGAGGACCTGTGGTGGGCGTTTCTGTCTTGCAGCTCTCTTCCTGGCTCATGGGCCGTAACTGTATGCTGTTGAGATTGAAGCCAAGAACAAAAATCTCTTTCCTGCTTGGTTTTTACAGTATTTGAATCTAAGTGGCAACCCAGAAATCACCTCGTAAGTCCCTGGGGAGGTCAGA
>JAWWEU010000158.1:18940225-18955439 GCA_035583155.1 Acropternis orthonyx | reverse complement strand
GAGGTCAGATAATGATGAGAATTCATGTTTGCCATAATTGTGATTTATTTCTCCTGTAAAATTCACTCATCTCAATAAAGATGCATGGGCTATTGTTGAGCCTACATAAACTGTTTCATATTCATCAATAAAATGATTGGGGTGGGGGCATGTGGTGCATGTAGCTTCTCTGTAACTAGTTCAGTATTTAATTCCTGCTAGTGTATGCTACAAGATTGTGTCTAATTCAATTTGTGGAAACATAAAGTGCCATTTAAGAGGAACTCATATATGGTTAGATGAATGTGTAGCTCAGATGCCTTTGTATTTCAATGTCATTAATTTGATATGCTGAATTGTTATTTACAGACTCTAGTTCCGTGTAAAAGTGAATAAACCTCAGGGAAGTAGCCACAGTAAGTGCTTTTAGAGGTTTGTTGTTTTTTTTTTTTTTTTCTCTGCTGTAGCACTGAGGAAAGCTGATGTCTCTTCATATCTTGTCTTCAGCCTTGTAACATCATTAATATCATTACACAGAAATATCGCAGCACTGACAAATGAAAAACAAAACAAAACCAGAATACCCAGAGAAATTTCTGATTGGTTTTATTCACTTAGTTACCACTGTAGTCCAACGAGTGTCAGAATCAGTAACAGTGAATTTAAGAAAATATAAGTGTCAATATCACAAGTTTAATGGTAAAGTAGTGTACTGATATCATAACTTGTTCTGACAGTCCATTTTTAATTATTTTGTGTAATTTCATGAATGTGTGATCGTCTAAGTTGCCGCAAGATCAAGGGTGCCATTTTTACATTCCCAAACTGCAGACCTAACCTCAATTTTTGAAAACTTTCTTTGGTATTTTGCTTTCTGAATTTTATTTCCCTGGAGGCAATATAGCTTTAACCCTCCCAGCCTGACTGCATCCCATTCAGCTGTATTAATCTTAAATCTGACTGTTATTAATGAACTTGAACTTGGAGAGTGGTTTAGTCACAAAATGGGCTCAGGTAGCAGTAAACTCACCCAAATGTAAGGCAAACAAGTCAAATGAGGAGGGAAAATATGCTGAGGGTGCACTTGGATTAAATATTGATGCATTGAAACTATAGAAACACTCCTCGAAATTCTGGGGCAATTTTTCCTCTTGCATTGAATGGTGTGTACCATCACTATAAAAGGCTGGGTTAAAATGCATTTGTAGAGCAAAACAGTTGGTCCTGAGAAGATGACATCCACAGAAGACACATTACAGGGAATTATTCTTTGGACTAGTTCTAGCTTTGTCCCATGGTCTGGATGCCCGTTAAAGGCTGTAGTAATATGACAAGAAAAAGCACAGTTGGTGAGGATGGCCAGGAGATCAGCTCCAAAAACACACTTTTGATCTGAACTGCCAGAGTGGGTGCCCTTCTAAGGCCCAGTGAGCAAGGTGCTGATCACTTTGCATGGGAATCTTTGCACAGGAAGTTCAGCTGTTGCACTGGAGTTTCCCAGGGATTAAGAGTAAGACACTGGTTTGCAGTCAAGATGTAAATAATAGGCATGAAAAGCAGCCAAAGAATGTGCAAGAGAATAGAAGGTGGTAACAAAGTAAGTCTTAGCTGAAAAGGAGGTAGGGTACTCAGAAATTGTGAAAAAATGTATGGGGGAAAGCTGAAGGCAAATGAAATATTTTCCCGAGCATCTAATTATGTTATTTTCCTCAGAAAGAGGTTCTCATTTAGAAAAATCCTGGGGGAAAAAAAAAAGGCATGAAATGGGAAAGGCTCCATTGACCCTTAAAAAACATTTAGCACCTTTTCTTTACATAGAACATCTGAGGGCAGAATTTGTGAACACAGATTATGTCGAACATTTTTTGGCTGGTTTGCCCCTTGTTAAGTGATAAGCGCTGGGGGAAGAAATGAGCCTTATCTGGTTTGCTACCCGCCTAACTATTATCAACTGACATCAGGTAAAGAAATGAGCCTGAAAGAGTGAAGGATAGATGCAAATGCTGGAATTCAGCGAGGTCAAAGAAGTCACACGGATGAAAGGAGTGAGAAATCTTAAGATTTGTTTTCAAATGAGCAATTCTAGCAGCAGAGGAAGCAGCAAATCGAGCCTCTCCAAGGGACTTGTGTCTTATGGCTGGATTCTCAGGTGTCTAATAAAGTAGAAGCAGTGATCTGAATTTTTTTTTTCCTCAGGTGGGCTATTCATATCTATTGTGTGCAATTTCCTGTCATTGATGGGTTGAGCTAAAACCAGGGCCCTTTCCTTGATTAGTGTGTTTTTAAGAATCTCTCCCTTATTGGGCTACTCCCATAAAAATCAGTTGAGTCTTAGTGTCCTGATGTTTTGATCTTCATATCAAATTTCATTGAAGTAACTAAATGGTTTAAGAATTAGTGTGGGAGGGTGGTGTAGTGAGGGAGGTAAGGAACAAGGGGATACACAGAATCGAACACTTGGATACAACAAGATTGCAAAAGTTTTTTTGTCTTTTAGAAACCAGGCTGAAAAAAATAGATAGCAACAAGGTCTGAACGAACATTATTTCTAGATTCTTGGCATTTTTCTCATTCATTTAAATTCAGTTACTATAGATTGAATGGAAAATTAAGAGTACCACCTAAAAAAACGTGCAGCTGCTGCATGTCATCAAATCTGAGTGTTTTGCATTAAGTTGTTTGTTCTGGAGTTTGATAAAGAAGCTGAGTTTAACTACCTTCCGCTTTAGGTTCCTCAGAGAAATCTGAAAGTGCATGTTTAAACAATGTATTTTGAGCAAAAGAAGGAGGTTGCTGTCATGGTTCTGGGAACTGAAGAAGAAAATACCTGCTTGACTGAGCTGCCTTTTTCATCCAGAGTACTGTGAGACAAATGCACTGAATCAAAGCCTGAGCTCCAGATGCCATGTACAGTTGGAGATGGCTTCCTGCCAAAGAGTTTCCAAAGCAAACAAGGAAGAGCAAATTTGCGTAACACGAAGCGCAGCCACACAGGGAGGCAGTGAACAGGGTGGTTCCCTTCAGTGTGGAAGGGAATGTTAAGTGCTTTAATAGAATGTTGCTTTAGCCAGAACAGAGCCTGAAAGAAAGAATATATTTTTCAACTCTGATCTTAAGCTCTCTGAGCTTAATCAAGTCAGTCAATGATGTTTTGGCTGAGGGTGATGTAATACTGTGTTTATGCCTTGCTTTAAGGTATATCCCCATGACTTAGAGTGGTTTCTGATATCATAGAATCATAGAATGGTTTGTGTTGGAAGGAACCTTAAAGATCGCCTAGTTCCAACCTCCTTGCCAAGGGACACCTTTCACTAGACTGGGGTGTTCAGACCCTCATCCAGCCTGGCCTTGAACACTTGCAGGGAAGCGGCATTCACAGCTTCTATGGGCAACCTGTGCCAGTGCCTCACCAGCTTCAAAGTAAAGAATTTTTCCCTAATATCTAATCAAAACCGACTTTCTTTCCCCCTTGTCCTGTCACTACATGCCCTTGTAAATAGTGTCTCCATCTTTCTTATCAGCTCTCATAAAGAACCAAGGTTACTTGGTTACACTGAGGTAGATTGGAAGTAAACTCTAGGTCAAACTATCTGGGCCCAAAGAGGCTCAAATGCATTTGGCAATAAACTTTCAATGGCAAGATCTGCAGATCTATGTAGTTGGCCATATTGGGTCATAAGATAACTTTTAATCTCCTCATGAGTGTATGAAGGTTGAATGTAGAAAAACCCTGGAAATACCCATTGTTGTAAGATGTTTTCCATATCTAGTATGGTGAAGGAATAATAGTGTTGAAAATATACACCATCTAAGAGAAGATTTTTCTGTTGTTCAGCCTGCTTGCCATGTGTGCTTCAAGAGTGGTCTTGTATGAATGCTGAAACAGTTCCTGCCTTGTTGTCTTCTTCGATGATACTGTTGGACTCAGTGATCTTAACGGTCTTTTCCAACCTAAACGATTCTATGACTCTATGATATGAGCTGACTGCCCTCTTACTCTGTCTGCCACAGAAGCACCTGGCTCTGGTTCACAGTTTAGAAACCTCAGTCCTTGTTTGTAGATTTACTGCCTAGGGGTCTGGTTACATAGAAAAATAAATTAATATATCAGCTCTACAGCAATCCATCTGGGAAATTTATAAATGGGATTGCATCTTCACAGGAATAACTGTGGAGGATTGCAGATTGAAAACAATGGCTTCAGTTTGTTACAGCAGAGGTCTGGGTACCAGAAGACAGGACAGGATAACAACTTGATATCTGAGACTGTGATTCATTCAGAGATCACAGCTCCCTTCTGTAGCGTCCTCCGCCTGGTTATCCACTGAGCTAAGAAAAATAAACCACAGAAACTTAATGAGAAACAAATGTTGTTGCTGAGTTGGTCTGCAGCGGGAAGCCAAACTGGAGAAACTACTTTGTTACTGTTTTGGTCACTTTTTTTTTAATGATAGTTTAACAATTCTGAATTCTCCGCTAGTCCTGAAATTCAGGAACATCATCATAGGATTGACCTGGGTCTCACATGCAGATGTGCTCAAGAAAACATGAAATGGAACGCAGCAGCATAGTCTGTGGGATCAGAGCGAGATACTTCCAGTGGCAGATGCAAACATACTTGAGCAAATAGTGGAAAGGATGCTTGTTACTTATGGCATGTAGCAGTGCTGCTCCTACAAACTGGGTACATGTGGTTCTCCAAAAATTGTTTACTGTGATTGCATGGGAAGAGGGGAATCCAGAAAAGTACCATAGCGAGGTGTTCTGTTTCCCTGTGTTGAGCAGGTGTGCTCCCTACAGAAGTGTGCTGGAATTTTGGGCATTGAAACAACTACCATATGAAATGAGGTACCTCTTTTAAAGTCAGGCAATAAGGGGCACCTTCTGTGGGTTTTTTTCAGTTCTCCTGAATCCCTGCAAGGATTCAAGTGTCAGCTGCTGCCTAAAAGAGCCAATGCCCTTTCACAGGGGGCTAGAGGGAGATTACTGAGCTGTCCAATGGGGTTCTGGAGAAAAGGTTCAGAATAGTTTAAATTGTGCTGAGCCCCAGCTTTCAATCCACACTCTTTTCCTTATCTTAAAACCTACCAAAACAGCAAACCCACTCCAAATTAATGTGTTGGGGTTTTTCTGTTTTTGTTTTTTTTTTTTTTTTTTTAGCAAGAATTGCCATAGAGGTTCTAATCATGCACACAGTAAAAATAATGTCTACTAGTACATATATACATGTATTACCAGAAGTCATATATCTAAATCTTCAGTGCTATTTGAGAAAATAATTATTTCTGAAACAAAAAGTTTGTGCATCAATTTGCCATTCTCTCAGAGTGGGCATTGGTTCTTTACTTTGTTAAAAATCAAAGAATAATACACCATTATCTTTAAGATACAGATGTCACTCATGTTTTTATTCCCACTCTTCTCCTAATGCTGCATAGTACATAAAATTTTAAATTTGTGCACATTAGTGCCATCTGATTCCAAAGTGACTTGTATGTTTTTCTTTTTTCTATAGCTCTGTCTACTTAGGGATTGCTTTTCTATAGTGCAGCATTTTAGAGTTGGTTGGGTTACAAGTCAGGGTGACCTAATTTTACACAGTGTATATATATATATATATATATATACATATATATATATACATATACACACATATATTATCTATACGTGTGTGTGCATGTGCACACAAATGTATTTAAAATGGACCTGTTAGTTTCCAAGAGTGGAAATAAAACTTGAACACTGCAAGTATGGATTCAGGGTATTTCTTCCAAGACAACTATGTGAAGATGCAGGGACCTGTTATAGTAAAAAAACAGCCCACATCACATTTTAGGAAGCTAGTAGGTTAAAGTGTATTTCTGACTAATACATTATTTAAACAGCCCTGATGGTTCAGTGTGAACTGGGGATTTAATAGCAGCTCCCAGCTGAAATGAATGGTGTTTGCTTGGCTGAGCACCTGAGTCACCTTTGAAAATTTTAAATCTGGTTGTATATCTCATGGCCTTTTGGGTTCTCCAAGGAACAAACCCAACTGTCCTTGCAAGGCATCCCTGCTCAGGGGAAGGCAGACAGGTGATGGTACCTGGTGATCAAAGATACCAAAGTCATCAGGGAGCTCTACAGATACCACTTTGGGAGCTCATTCACAGATACAGCCTGGAGCAGATTGCAAGCCAGAGCCATCTGTGTAATCTCAGGGATGTAAGCAAAGCTGAAGCCAACTAAATGAGAACATCTAGCTTTTCTAATATGTCACAGCCTTAACCACAATATGGAAGTTTGTGCAAGTCTGTCTTTGCCAGATTGTCAACCTCAAGTGACAGCTGTCCAAGTAAAGGCTTGCAACTCTGTCTGATATTCTGCAAAGAATCCCATACTTTTTCATCCGCCTTCAGCAGCCAACAAAGAGGCAGAAGTCCAAAACCCAGATTTCTTTAAAAAATAGAATAAAATCTCAGCAGATCCAGAACCTCAACATCCAGACACAGAGTAATGGCAGGCAGAACAAGGGGAGAGGAAGGGATAAAAGGGAATTAATGCTATTGTTCTCCCCACCTCCATACTCAGCAGCTACTTCAGGCAGCAGTCCGTTTGGCTGTCACTCACCATTCAGTAGCATCAGATTATTGGACTGAAGCCTTCTCTACCATTCTTGTTCAGTGCTGCAGTGGCACTGTCCCTAGGAGGAAGTACTCCTGGTTGAGCTATCTCAGAAGAAGCACTGAGACCCTTGAGCTGCTCTTTGTGTACTGCCTTACACAGGGCACACAAAACCTAAATTAAGCAGTCTTTCCCACAAAACAGTAAGACATTCTCTAGAGAGAGCACCAGAATTACCTCTCTTCTAAAACAGAGCTAGTGCATTAGCATCTTGGTTTTGGAGAATGCTGTTCATTAATAGAGTTTTCCTAAAAACTATGAGCATCCATGTTTCACTGACAGAAGGTACTGAGTCAGAGAGAAGCTAGCACTTGACTTATGTGCTGCACACTGGCTGATAAAGCCAAGGACAGAACCCAGATCTCTCCCTTCAAGACTGAAACTGGTGCTTCATCCTCTGAAGACCCCACTGTCTCCATGAAGTATGTCCACTCTGGGCACTGAGAAACTGGTTGTATGGGAAAACACATGCATTTTTCAGATTTATCTGCTTCTAAAAAAACATAACAGCACATGGTCTCCAGAATGGCCTCCTAAAACAGTTCTGTAGTGTAAGTACTGTAGCTGATACTACAGGAATTTTTACTTTATGACCCTCTGTGTTTCTTCAGCCTCTTTGGATTCTGGGTGGTGAAGAAGCTGAGAGGAGGAACTCAGCTCAGAAATGTATAAAAAAATCTGTTCAAGCCTGTAGTGTGAGCATCTGGGGTAGGCAAAAATGTGAAGGCATGCCTGACAGCAAGTGTGCACACTGTGTAGTGTCACATGGAGAAGAGCAGCCAAGATTACTGCAAGTGATATCTCTCTGACATAGCACAAACCATGCAAAAATCTTACTCACTTCACGCTAGCTGTGTTGTGCCTAAGGATCTCTGTGCTGAACTTCACCATGCAACACAAGTGTGCACAGAGCCACCAGCTATCCCTGGTATGTCAGCAGTGCCATCCACACATACACGTTTACCTGCAGCTAAGTATCATCATTTATTTTAGCCAAACTGTGACTTGTTCTGGGAGTGCAGGCATAAATCCAAGCACTGCTTATGTTTGGATGGTTTGCTCTCTGGTGAGGACAAAGGCAGCCCTTGGAGTATGTCTAGTCTTTCTGAGGAAGAGAGGAAATTCACACTGCAATTCACTGGGAAAAAGCACCTCTGCTGGTGCAGGAAAATAGGATGCAACTCTTAGTAATTCTCTGGGAAATGAAGCACCAGTAATGATGCCATAGACAGTGCAGGAAAGCTGTAGTTTGCCCAGTTACCAGGGGTTATTTTTG
Source organism: Acropternis orthonyx (assembly GCA_035583155.1). Taxonomy (NCBI): domain Eukaryota; kingdom Metazoa; phylum Chordata; class Aves; order Passeriformes; family Rhinocryptidae; genus Acropternis; species Acropternis orthonyx. Next base: position 18,947,518 of record JAWWEU010000158.1, on the reverse strand, counting down.
CACTCACCCTCACTTTCAATTCACTGATGTCCCTGGAGCTCTGGGGTCCCCTACATTTACAACAATTTGGTTGTAAAGCACCAAATCTTTTCTTCTTTGAAATGTTTGTGGGCTGCAATCTCTTTTGAATATATAGCTCCTTCACAGAAGGGTTTCAATTTAGAAGATATTTTACCCTTCTTTTGATCAGCACATGGCCCATCAGGATGACTGATTGAAAACCTCGATGTTTCCTCGGGTTGTTTTCTTCGAAAACTTGATGCTGAGAAAATCAGAGCCTATTTCTTCTTTGTTTACAGTGATGGCACTGACTTTTCATGGAGGAGCAGTAAGTTAAGTTAAGGAGAACTTTGCTTTTGTGGGACAATAGGTCAGGATGTCACACAACACTCTTCCTTTGCATCCCCATGACAACAACTGGATAGGATGAGATATCATTGCCTGCCAGCCTTCAAGCTCCCAAATGGTTACATGGTAAAGTGTGATTCCTTTTCAGCCTTTGAGCACTTTGAAGAGAAATTTTGGGCTTTTCCTTCTGCCCATACTGGATGTAAAGAGCTGCACAACATGCAGTGTCCATCTGGAGAAGGAGCTGTAGAAGCAATTGGGCAGCCTGATTAGGATGGCTCAGGATGGCTTTAAGTGTCCTGTACCTTGAGTCTGTGTGCTCTGCTGGCAGTTAACAGAACACTGAGACAAGGGTTTTCTGCTCCACCAGGGAAGTGCTCGAAACACTTGCTGGCGCTTGCAGCCATGGGGTGATGCCAGGGTTGCTGGCCTGTTCAAAGTGCTCCAGCAGAAATGTTAGTAAGCAGCTACAGCCTTCCCTCCTGGGTGCTCAGCCTGGCCTGTGTTTGTTTACACCTGGTTTGGGCTGAGAGCATTTCTCAAGGACAGGGAAGTCCCTGTGGGGTGTGCCAGTGCACTACTCAGGCTGTCAGGGTCTAACCGGTGGGGTTAAGTAGGGGCAGCTTTGATGGGAGCCTTGCAGCCAGTTGCCTAGCAAGAAGAAAGGGTATGTTCCTTGCAAAGGGAATGTTTTAGGGCCGATCTGCAGCTGGACAGTCCTCCAGCACATGGGCAGAAAATATAGAGTTGGCAGAATGTTTCCAGGTCCATGCCCCAGTGAGCAGGGTGGAGATGACCACCTCTGACAGGTGACCTCCATCTGTTTCACGGGGGACAGGTTGCATGAGAAGACCACAACAGTATGGCTGCATGCTCACTGGCTTCCTTGAAGCAGGTCTTAAAGCAGGCAGTTTTGGTGATCTACATGGGTAGGAAGTACAGTGCTGCTGCATGCTGTTTTAATGTCCACCCTTCCTGACCCCTCCGTTCTTTTACTACCCTCTAAGAAGGATGGTTGGACCTGTCCCACAACCTCATACATCAGAGAAACTGGAAGGGAACCTAACACAGCATGATGACAGAAATTATCACAGCTTTGTGTCCACAGTTGTACCCTGGGCTTCCTGAAACAAGGCTTTTTCTAAATCAGTGGGGAAAGATAAACACACTTGTGAGTGGGGAATCTTCCCACCAGTCTAAACGTTGATTGCAGAGGACTCCTTCTCCAGCTATGCCTTGTCTCTCCCTGTTGGCCACAGACAGATGGCAGCTGCCTGTTTAGAGAAAGCAGCAACTTCTGAAAGGACAAATTTAGATGAAGCCAATCCTCCCCTGAGAGAATAAGCTTGCATAACTGTTGTCTGGTCCTTATGTTTTAGTAATGTCCTGTTCCCCCCTCTGAAGACTAACGAGCACATACTCCTACCCTTTTTCAGTGATTGCTCAAAGACTGTCCTGTCTCTGGGTGACTGCTTGAAAAATCATCCAGCTGAGGGCAAGAAGGGGAAGTGCAAGGGTGACTGAAAGGAGAAGAAAGACCTGGCACCTGGAAGAGCGGCATGGGAGAACAGAGCAAGAGTCATTCTGCACAGAAATATTTATCTTAAGTCAGTGTGCAAACACAAGGCACAGCTGTTGGCTTTAATTACAGAGACTGTGATTTGGTAGCAGTCTCCACCGGATAACTGTAAACAGATTATTTTACAACCTTTTTACTGTATTATAGTCTCATTAAGGATTTTAAAATTGGAAGCTGTGCCTTTTGTTGCTGTGGGCAGAGCTAGGCTCTGCTGTGGTGCTAAGCAGGCTATTCCAGTCTGTATGGAAGACAGCCTCTATAGCTGGGTCCACCCCTCATGTTCAGAACGAGCTGTAGCATTCACTCTGGGCAGTTGGATTAGATTAGTGGATAATTTAATAGGAGTGCTAAATCCTTATGATAACAAGTAATGTGGAGCTGTATCTTGTAATACTTTTAAGGCAAGTTTAGGACTCCTAAAATTTCCATGCCACGGTAATAAAATTCCTGTTCCTCAAGCCTTTTACAAGGCAGAATATTCAGGATTTTTTTCTAGGTTTATCTCTGGGTTTGTATATTTCAGCAAGTCATTATAAGGGGTAGATTTACCAGAAAACCTGTTGGCTGGTTAATACTATGACCTGAATATCTGGGGATGAAGAAGCAAGCAGAGTCCTGGGACTGGGAGAAGCAGTGCCACTACCTGTGGAGAAGGATAAAACATTTGGAAATGGACCTTCATTTTTCTCTGAGGTGAAAGAAAAAATACCCCCTACTTTGAAACACCCTTCTAGTATGAGGATGACAGAGACAAATTCTGATACAGCCTCTTTTTCCTTCTCTGCCAGGAGTTTCATTTAGATGGCTGCCCCTGTGATATCTGTCTGTTCTAATGATCAGTCACGTACAGGCTAAGTAGTGAAAATTTCTACATTTCAAACTTCTAATGCATCCAGAAATGTAATAGAAAATTGCTCTTTTAAATGCCCTATCTCACGTAGAAGTGGAAAAAACCCCCTGAAATTAATTCTTAAACTCAAATTTTGTGTCTTAGCTTAGCCCACATGAACCATCCATCTCTGACAATTTTATCACAGAATATGCTGACTTGGAAGGGACCCACAAGGATCATCCCTGCACAGGATCATCCCCAGGAGTCACACCATGTGTCTGAGAGTATCATTCAGATGCTTCTTGACTTCTATCAGGCATGGTGCTATGACCACTTCCCTGGGGAGCCTATTCAGTGCCAAATCACCTTGTGGGTGAAGAACCTTTTTCTAATATCCAACCTAAACCTCCCCTGAGGCATAAATTCATGCCATAGGTCTCCCAGAACAACTGAAGTCCACACAGCCTGTCAGTTCTGATGTACTTAACAAATACCTGAAACTGAGTGTTTCACTGATATTTGTGGCAGATTTACATGTTAAACTTTGTGTCAGTGTGTGGGTGATGCCACACATTGTTTCATAAAGATTAGCTAATGTAACTGTTCTTCAGTTATCACTCTTACCTCTGCTAATCTTCAGCTGTTCTCTTGTTGTGCAGAATCAGTGAAGCTCATTTTTTTCCTGTACTTTTTTCATGGCCATAACTGTGGAGGCTTACTTTTATATATGGGTTTGTTTCTTACATTCATAGGAATGCAGCATAGCATAGTGAAACCGTGTGAGATCAACTACATATTTACTTGTTCAAAACCTTAATTTGAAGAGAGCCATGTAGTCCTAGATATTAACCTTTGCGCTAGGTCATATCCTAATATTTTACCCAAGCAACGTCCTTAAGGAAACATTGTCTTCATGGCAGTGATATAAGCAGCTTGATCCATTTGATCTACAAATCAAAGATGCTTTGTGCAGGGAGATATTGTGTGCAAAGCACTCTTTTTTTCTAGAGATGATGGTTATTCTCTCATTGTCAATCAATACATGAACAACATAGTCAGAACTGAAACAATATGGATAGATGTTTCTCTAAAATTATAGACAAGCCATCAGCAATGATGTGGGTGTTTTATAATGCTTTCCTATTTATTTCCAGCATTATATGTGGTCACTGCATGGAAATCTGCAGCTCTTTATGCTTTACTGTGACATGATGCCAAAGCACCAACATTTCCAGGAATTTAGGAAAACAGCTGTATTCTGGAGAAAAGCTTACTTCATGTGTGCTTTCCTTGCTTAGAGAATTAGATGAATTATTTGCCTCATGAAGTGAGGACCGAATCTTCACTCTGCAACTGTCTGCTTCAGTGGGAGTCTTGCCTGGGGAAGGACTCCTGAGTTTTTCTGGTCAGAAGGAAGTTATTCCTTTTATAGAATCAGAAAAGTATGCAGTTCTGTGTACAGCAATTAAATATCCCTCTCACTGCTCAAGAGAAAACCCATCACTTTAGATTATTTCTCTTTTAGATGTTTTTTCTTTTGCTGTTAGACTAATTTAAGCTTATCCCTTCCCATGAATCCTGATTTACTGTGCCGGGGGGGGTGGATATATATGTACTTACAGAATATGTGTCATATGCTATCCTGCCACTGAACATTAGTGAGCAATGCTTTTACACAGACTGCAGGCCCCATTTTGCTATCAAAAAGGCAAAATGTGTATGTAGGAGGAGGGAAAAAGATATATGAATTACGAAAAATTTGTATCTCTGAAATGTGGCTTTACAGCTGTCAGAGTACATGTAATGTTTGCAGCCTATTATTGCCATGTACGAAGTGGTTCCATAGCCTGAGGAAGAAGAGACTTGAGCTGCAGAAAAGGCACCCACGTTTGTGTTCATTCCCTTTCTACACCAGTACTGCATTTCAGAGAGCAGGGAAATTTCAGAAGATGGATAGAAGAGGATGAACACAGTTTCCCAGCAAGGTGAATGGTGCCAGTCAAATTAACCAGGGCCCAACTGACTTAGATGCAGAAAAATCATGTCCACATGTATCAGTCTGTATTTTGAAGGTCTTCTAAAGGAGGTGAGATATTGGTCCATTGGTCCATTGCTCTTATTGTGTATCTGGACAATCACAGTCCAGTTTTCCCTTGTCTGACACGCACATGAGGGTGAACTTGGAAAGAAGAGTACCAGTTTCAGAACAAATAAATTTTTTGTCCAGCAGCAATTCTGTCTAAATAAAGTGTCATTACCAGATGTCTTGAAAAATTTTGGGATATTCTCATCAGTTGTTCAGCTGCTGACACTCTTACATGTGAGGTTTCAGTGAACTCACGTTTCCTGCTTTCTATTTTAACTCACCATGCATGAATCATGAATTTTAGATTTCAGACTCACAGTTCCCATTGTGAGTGTTTGTTAAGAACTAAAGGCCATTTTATGAGTGACCTAGACTGGAAAATAATGTTCCTGTTTTGAGAACACTTCTGATTTCACTGGTGTTCCCATTTTGAGGCATCATGGTCTTGTTACAGCTGGAATTGGTGGTAAACTGGGGGAAGTCTCTCAAAGCAGTGGACACCTGCACAGGTTTAAAAAGAAGCCCTCTGGAAACTTAAATACTGTAATTCAGTGCTAACCTCACATTGCATATGCTGACAGTTACCGACCACTTGAGGATCAAGGAATAAATTGCTACAGAATATTGTTGACAATATAAGCTAATGAATAAATTTAAGGTCATGATCCCTTCAACTGAACTTCTTGGGGAATGACTTTTTCTGAATGCATCATTTTCTCAGCTTCACTGAAGAAGCAATATAAAAATTGGATTGCCATCCATCACCGGAAGAGGAGAAACACAAGCTACATGAAACCATGATCACTGGTGTCAAAGAGAGAGAGAAAATTTCAACCCAATCTCTCAGTAAGTTTCTGGTAAAAGAAAATGTGAAACAGAAAGTAGGCAATGACAGTATCAACCTTAAAATACAGTTCCTTCTAAGCACCAAGATTTCATTTTAATAGTGAATTTGGCCCAAACTCCATCCTATCTACACAGAAAAGATGGTCCCTTGAGTCAAATTATGCTTCAACCTATGCAGTATGCACTTCTATCAGGAAGAGACAGTGACACAACTTTCAGCTTGCAGCTAACCCAGCTGCCTTGCAATTAGGTATCTGGCAATTTGAGCTGGACTTAGCAGTGTGCATGTTCCCATCTGTCCTAGGCTGTACCACTTAGATGTAATGAAGCCATATTGTAAAGCAGAAATTTTCCATTTATGGTCAAGGTATCTCTGTGACCCTGCAAACTGCTTCTTAGAGGGTCTGTTAAAGCAGACTAAGTCAGCCTACTGTCAGTCACTTGCATTCAATTTACAAGACTCAGCAATTAAAAGCATTTAAGTGTCCACAAATCAAACTGGAACACTTTCATTATAAAGAAATTGCCATATTTATGCCCTTGTATTTCCTCAGTCATCTTTGGCAGCCCCCTCAGCTACTCCACCTGCTCTTTATGTTCTTTAGCCTAGAACGGCATGAGCTCAGACTCAGACTTCAGTGCACACATTACACATCAGGATCACAGCAAGAGCAAGTTTGTCTGTGGAAAAATAGACGACACAACTACATGGAGGCAGAGAATCCTGGTAGATCAAATAAATCTTTTCCCCAAACAGTCTTGAAATCTGTCAAAGTGAGATGCATACAATAAGAGCAAAATCAAATGCTTTATTTCTTCCTATTGTGGCTGCCTGTTTTCTGCAGTTCAAAGTTAGCATCCACTCTACAGAAAGTTGCTTTTACTTCTCCGAAGGCATAATTGCTAGTGCTCTTCACATTCCCTTAAAGTAAGTAGTTGAAAAATATGTATCTGGGGCCTTCTAATGAAGCCTCTAGGTATTTCATTGGAGGCTACAATGTTTTTATTACAAAAAATCCTTTGAAACTGATTTCCACAGTTGTTTGGTTTTTTTCGTTTTTTCCTTACAGGGTGCAGGTTTGCTTGTTTTTTTTCGGGGAGAGGATATTTCCATCTGCTGATGATATTGCCAGCTGCTGTATTTGCCTCCAGAGGTCACTGACTTCTGCAGTGGAGATGCTTCCTGTTTTATTATATGTGTAAATACATATATATGTATATAAGCATATTTAATATCCTTCAGTGTGAAGATGTGGTTTGATGATGTGTTAAAGCTCAAGCATGTCTAGTACTCGGTGAAAAATGCCTTGAACCTATAATATGAAATGTCAGGTGAGTATAAACCCCTTCTGCCTGATTCAAATGTGTTCAAAGCAGTTTGATGGATTAACTTTCTCTCAGTAGACTTTACACTAGATCAGTATTACCTGTCCAAATCCAACCATCCCCAGTTATTGCAACAGTTTTTGCTATTCTTTCCAGCACCTTCTCAATGCCACCCTGTGCTAGTTTAAAGGTAAATCAACAGGAGGAATGAATCTAACTCACAAGCAGATTATAAATCAGAATTACAGTTTAGTAAAAAAGATCACAATAAGTACA
>JAWWEU010000158.1:18881220-18940125 GCA_035583155.1 Acropternis orthonyx | reverse complement strand
GGGTTGGCAAACGGGAATTCAAAAAAAAAAAAAAAAAAAAAAAAAGGCACTCCAAATGGATTCTTTCCTTGTACCCAAGATTATGAAGCTGGACCCTACTCCTTCTATTGTACAAATATCAGCTACAAATAGAACTTTCTTGTCTCCCCAAAGAATAAAATTCATTCACTGAAGGCAGATAATTAATTGGTTATTTTTGGCCAAGTACTCCATCTTTGTATCTCTTTGGAACCACCAATTTAAACAAATGTTCAGTGATACGAAAGGATGAGAAAAGAGCTGCATAACTGCAGTTCTTTCCCAGCTCTTTAATTTAAAGCTGAGAAGATTCATTAGCAGAAGCAGTTCCAACAAGATCACCACAATCTCACACATTTTATCATGTGATGGGGAGGGAATGTGGAGTGGAAAGTAAGGACCAACAGATAAATGCCTTTCTCCATCTGCTGGAACCAAGGATTTAGGTATTTAAAAACTGATACCACACATATAACAGATCTCCAAGATGAGTGTCAACCAGGTTTCTTTTCATTTTTGCTTTTTAGGGCATACACATTTCACACTGATGGCATAACTTGCAGCTTGATGACTTCATTATTCTTCATGTACAGTTTCCTGAAAGGCTGGAAGTCCATGTACTGTCAGGGTGTAATTTGCCAACCTCCTTTATGTGATTCCATTATGACTATTCTCAGTGATTTTCACAGCTGACCAATGAATGCATTCATTGCTATGGCCACACTCCAGTGTTCCAGAGGGCAGAAAAGCCCGTGGTGAACACGCACCTCTCGTGAGTTACCGAAGCCAGGAGGTCCTGTGACATACTTGCTGCAGAATGCCAGCAGAGGACCTAAAACTCTGGCTGCTCCTCTCAGCAGATGCAGTGGAAGAACATGGAGATCCAGCTGCTGATCCCATGCTAAGGGCAAGGTTTACTTGTTAAGATTTAGGTACAATTGAGGCGTTGGAGTTAATATATAAGTGCCACATGCTTTGGAGCAACGTTGCCAGCTGACTGACTCTGCCTATACTGCCCAACACAGTGAAAAGCATTCTGCTAAATGAACATCCCTGGGACTTTGCACTGGAAGAGAAGAGCAACAGAAAATGGAGCATTTCTGTGAGAGCAATGATTCCTACAGCATAGAGCCAGGAACAAATTCTCACAAAAATACAAAGAGTGCAGTGGGAGCTGTGGAAGACTTATGTCAAATGTCAGCAAAAACTGGAAGCCCACACTTTTTTTGCAACACTGTATTTTCCCAACTTTAGAAACAATAGGTGTGATTTTCCTTTAAAACAGTTCAAATGCATCAGACCATAGTTATTCTCATTAGGAGTGATAAACAGTTGCTTAATGAAACCAAGCCCGTCTAGAAACCACTGTGGGCCCATCCTGTGTTGCTCATGCTTACCAAACACTTTGGTAACACTTGTTGCTTTAAGGCCCATTAAATCTGGCAGCTGATCAATAATGATGTCTCTGCTGGCCTTTATCTTGTGAACTCTTTCAATGCTTCGTCTCTGCCAGTCAGTCCAGTAGATGTAATCTCCCAGCAGCGTGAACCCAAATATATGTGGAAGCTTATCTTCTAGGAGCGTTTTCCTCATTGTTCCGTCAACATTTATGACCTGTGGGATGCCCAAGAAAAAGGGAAAAAATAATCTTCTCTAATGTGGGTACAATTAAAATGGCAATATCAATCATATTTTGAACAACTGCTTTTATGCAAGAACCTCCTGAAATTCCAAGCATGCTCCTTTCAAAAGAAAATACCTCTAGGTTTGGTGAAAGTGAAACATATTGAAATTACATGACTGAAAGTGGCTTATGTCAACCTTTCTCCATTGAAAAACTTGAATTTAACTTGCATCAGTTCAAGCCTGCAAAGACCACTGCAGAGGGAGTGGTATTTTGGGGATGGGAGTGAGATTCAGGGGATTTTTCAACACCATTCATGTCTTGGTCTCACTACTGAATTCTCTCCCCAGTAACAAAGGATTGCTGGAGTGACCTTCAGCCCTCAGTCATGGGGAATAGAGGCCATCAGAATTCTTTCAGAACACAACAAGGTCTTGTAAAATCTTCGCTTTCTGAATTTTTGGGAGTTTTATACCATAAAAAAAATATGTTTTTCTCCCTCTTGAGATAAGCAACATCTGTAAGATGTGGAATAAGTATTGCCTTATATAAATTTGTATTCCTAAAGCTGCAGAGAAGGCAAAACGGTATTAGAGACAGGATAAGCTCCACAATAGTGTGTACGCTATTGGTTAATTATTTCATAACCAATTACTACAATGACCTTGAGCTACTCCTCTTGTGCTACTCCTCAGCTTGGCAAAAGGAAAGAGATTGATATCTAGTCTGACTCTGATCAATAATCATTGGGCAAGGCAGGAAATTAAAATGTCAACGTCACACATCTAAACTCACCTCAGCCTACTCCACAAACTGCAATAATCTTTTCAATCATTCAGACATCTGTTACCCACAGCAAGGAGTATTTATAAAATCAAGGCAAAATATTTATCTGAAAAATCCCAGGATTCCTCTCCACCCCATTGCAATTGGGAGCTGCAACATATCTATTTTTAAGGTGCTGCTTGAAATTTTATACTGTGAGTGGCATCAAGTTCAGTATCACAGTAAAACCAAACCAAAACCCCACAACTTAAGACAATTTATTTTCCAGTCATGTGATAATCTGGAAATGATTTACAGATGAACAACTGCTTTGCTCTAATTTAGACTGCCATGATCTGTGATTGAGATTTTAGTCCCCTCTTTACTATTATTTGGAAATTGCTTATTCAGACTCATATTAAACCTCCACCTTGCAGGTGATTAAGTTGCGTTCACCGTGCAGTGCCTCGCGTGTTAAGGACTGTGGTCATTTGAACACTGTATTCCCCTGACTTTTCAACTGCCAAGTGTTCGAGCAAGATTTATTTCTTATTATAAATATCTGTAACTTAAATGCAATGTAATATTTAACCATTAAAAGCCTAACTAATGTGGGCACTCAAAATCAACCATCACTTTTACCACAACTTTCCTTTGATGAGGAAGGAGCAGCAAAGCCAATGTGTGATAAACTGAAAACAGCCCTCATTCCCTGACCCACTGTGCCACTGGAGGGAGGAGAGGGAGAAAACTGGGAGTGAAGTCAAGCCCAGGAAGAAGGGAGGGGTAGGGGGAAGGTGGTTTTTATTTATCATTACCCTACTTTGATTGGCCATAAATTAAAGTAAGTTCCCCAAGTTGAGCCTCTTCTGCCCATGATGCTAATTGCTGAGTGATCTCTCCCTGTCCTTATCTCAGTCCACAAGCCTTTCATTGTGTTTTCTCTTCCCTGTCTGCCTGGAGAGCAGAGGGATGGAGTGGGCATTTGGTAGGCACCTGGCATTGCCAAGGTCAATCCAGCACACACACGTGGGACTTGCACTAGACCTTCCAGGTACCACCAGCCAAACAGCAGAGGTGAGCAGTCAACTACTGCATCCTGTACCTACTGCTATACACAAACATCACCACTACAACAGAGGCTATCTTGCAACACAGAGTGCAGGTATCTTCAGCTGCAGAGGAAAACAACTTCATGAGACCTTTAAGACTACCTAGCAGCCTATGTGAATTTGAACACAGGCTACAAGGTAAACCTCTGAATTCCTTCCAGACAAAGAGCCTCCTGCTGGAGACAGTTAAAAATAACACTGACATTCCCGCAAACTAAGTTTCAGGGGAGTTTTGTGTCAGCCCATCAACTTACAATTGCTCTAATACTTCATGGAGTAGCACAGACTGAAGATTAGTATATTTTTATTCTGTTAAGCTAAATAGAGTACATTAAAGAGAAAGTCTGTATCTGTGGTTAAAAGCCAAATGGTTCTGCAATTATGTCATTACATCATGTCCAGGCAAACCCCAAATGCTCACTTATTTAGAACACTATCAATCCCACAGGCAATACTGCAAGTTCAAAAGTTCGTCATGCATACTCAGGTGCTGGAGCCAAACTGGTGCCACACTAAGTAAACAAGACACCACTTCCCCTCCAACAGTGCATCAGCAGGATGATGAGCAAACTACCACATTTCCGTCTACTTTTACAGATATGGACAGTAAAAGTATAGTTGAAACACCAGAGCTGCTGACTAAAGTGTAACAGCAAAGGCGGGATCCAAGGGTGCAGAAACACACTTATTTAAATCCATGCACATCTGTGGGTGTTGCAGGTGACACCCAGATGTTGAACTTAAGGAGCCTTATGAGGTTCAACAAGGCCAAGTGCAAGTGCTGCAGCTGGGTCAGGGCAATGCCCAGTGTCAATACAGGCTGGGGGATGAATGCATCGAGCAGCACTGCCGAGCTGCGGCTGGATGAAAAGGTCTGCACAAGCCGGCAATATGCACTGGCAGCCCAGAAAGCCAATCATGTCCTGGGATGCCCAAGAAACAGCGTGGCTGGCAGTCGAGGGAGATGATCCTTCCCCTCTACTCTGCTCTGTTGAGACCCCACTTGGAATACTCCATCCAGCTTGGGGGACCCAGCACAAGGAAGACAGAGAGCTGGTGCAGAGGAGGGTCACAAAAATGATCAGGGGGCTGGAAGAATTCTGCTGTGAAGAGTTGTGGCTGTTCAGCCTGAAGAAAAGGCTCTGGTAAGACCTTACTGTGGCACTCCCAAATTATATGGTTGTTCAACATAGTGGGAATGGAGGTCCAAAATGTGGAATCAGACAGCAATAAAATGCTTAATAGCTTAACTCTTGGCTAAGAAAATGATGGAGTGTTTGCTCTCTTCCCCTCCCAAAACATTCCTCCCTGCAGCACTATGGGCAGAACACCTATGAATCCAAGCAGGCTTCCCTTTCACTAAAATAGCACAGATAATAAAGTACCACTATTAACTCATCATTTAATATCTGCCAGCTGCAGACAAAGGGAAGTCTTTAACGTGCAATCCTTATAATTTAGCACAAATTGACAAGAATAGGCTTTATTCTACTCAGGATTTTCATTCTCTCTCTCTAACTGATAAATGGATCTCAAAGGATAAATGCAACACCGAATCTGCTGTGCCTTACATACAAAACACTGAAAGCTCCCCTTGAACAGCAGCACACACTGAAAACCTCTGATTAGTCTTAAGACTTCAATGACATATCTCCTAATGAGGCATTGCCAAGCTCAGCTAAAATCTGTTGTGGGTAAAATGAAATCAACATCAAACGCATTAATGAACTGCATTACACAAAAAATATGATAAGGTGATAAGGTGTGATTTTTTTTTTTAGATGTTGCTGCAATGTATGCAAAATGATTGAACAAATATTTCTAAATATAACACTCAAAAGCTCTTGGCTCTTTGAAGAAGATTAAAGTAAAACAATGCAATTAAATTCTACACATCAGCATGATTCATGTTGTATTTCAGGTGCATCTGTGAAAAAAACAACTATTCAGCATGGATACAGGACATCTTTTGACAGAACAACAAAGAGAACTCAGAGACCTTACCCATATATTTCATTCATTAAGATAAAACAAAATTTGTTCAATTGCTACAGACAAAGCTGTAGTCAAATGGAAATCAATTCTTGGGCTGAGCTAATTCACTGTGTGAGCAGACACAGGAGGTTGGCAACAGTAAAATAACATGACTGGCATATTTTTAGGAGGCTCATGTGGTGGGCTTGTGGGTCTGTGATTCTTCTCTTGTACATCTCGAGGAAAGCTACGCTTTTGTTGTGAGGGTGACTGAGAACTGGAACAGGTTGCTCAAGGAGGTTGTGGAGTCTTCACCCTTGGAACTATTCAAAAGTCATGGCCCTGCACAGCCGCCTCCGGATGGCGCCTGGACCAGCTGACCTCCAGAGGTCCCTCCCAACATCAAGCATTCTGTGAATGGCTTCTGACAATTCTTACCAGCAGACTCTAACATGACATCTCAAGTGAACAATGCCCGGTCTTCTCTGGATGGAGAAAGAACTTGTGAGACAAATCATGCGGGTGGCATGGAAAAGGAAATGGAAAGAAAAAGATAAAGAAAAATGGAATGACACAGAAAACTCTGAAGGGTAAAGAAGCCTGCCCCAAAAGGAGAAGAGTAAAACAGCTGTGAGCCCTCTGTACCACATTCTATATTCAGCTGAGTATAAGCCATTCATTAACATTTCCAACAGCTGAAACACAGCCACCTTTCATCGATGCTTTGGGATAAAAGTGCACTTTGTTTCTGTTTGGTTTTTGTTTGTTTTATTGTTTGTTTTTTGTCTGAAGGGCATATAATGTCAGACACTGGCAAGAAGAAAAGGGAATGACATTAAAACAAGCAGTACCAGAACCCATATATCAAAAAAGGGGAGAGGGAGAGACAACAGACATAGCTGGTCATTTTCCACCAAGACAGACTGCTTGAGTGTCTTAGCAAACTGTTGCTTCAAACACTTGCGTAAGACTTGAAAACTTAGAAAGCAGTTCCTCACCATTGTCAGTAGTTTCTGTCCTCCTTGACAATATTTTGCCTACCTGGTAAAAGCTGCCTCATAAATAACATTCATCAGGCTTTTATGGCTATTACATTTCATGGATTAATTCTACATGTACTATTGTGGCTCTTCTTTCAGGTAACTCTTGATAATGACATACATTTACATTGTAATTTTTGAATCTTACGTTTTTTGGTTGCTTGCAGTTGCAAACTATCATCACCCACCTACAGAAAACACAGAGAATACACCTGTACAATCAATCCTGTGAGTGCAACACCCCTGCTGAACTGCGAGTAACAATTTCTTGTTTGCAAATACGCGTACTGAGTGACACACCACCGCCCATTTCTCACATATTCTTTTCTTTAAGAGACACCTTCTCATTTCTCACTGTAGAACATCATTTTAGCTTGTTGAAGACACAGCATGACAGGATAACTCCCTGGCTACACAGACGGGCCATATTTTTACTCGTAATCCAAAAGCCACTTTGAGATGCTCAGCAAAGAGAATTCCAAAGAGGATTCTCGAATGTCAGTACTCTTCTTTTGGCAGTCTTCCTTCCCAGCTACCTTTCCAGCCTCCTAGAGCTGAAGCACGGCAGTACTGGCACACCGGCCCTGCTGCCTGGCTCTCTCCTGCAGCTGTGCTGCTGCGCTGCTATGGCTCGCAGGGCAGCCGTGCCAGTCCTTCCAACAGGCCAGGCAAGGCAGGCGGTGTGTAACGCCAAATTACAGCCACTGCCGAAAGAGCCCCGACTCAAACTGCTTCTGATACTCCTACAAATAACATTGCCAACAATCTAGCAATGGTGGCTTCTTGATGGGACAGTCTAAAACTTTTGTTCCAAATGCAGTCACTCCAGCCCATTTTCTTAAACACTTTGTTCTGTTTCATACAAAGGGAAATCTACACTTATAAATGAAGGTAACACAGTTAAGTGGTGACTTGCTAAAAAAACGCTACAACCCAACCACCTACGAAGATGACAAATGCAACAGGGTATAAATCCACATGATAAAAAATAGCAGGTTTATAGTGATCTTCCATTTTCTCTGAGAATAATATAAACAAAGTATATTCTTATCCTTGCGCCCATATTATCATCATTTGAAGAGGTTATTTATTTGCAGTGTTGATCTATTGATTTTTCCACATCAAATCACTATCACACCTAGTGTTGTCTTAGGACTTCGCGAAATTCTTTTAGTTCCAGAGAGAACATTGCATTTTCAGACAGACTTTTTAAAATGAAATACACTCTAACACTGATAGATGGATAAATTTGTCCTTGTTGAAAAAGCTGTGCTAACATGATTGTGATTTTGAACCTCTAATGTTTTGTAAACATAAATGTTCTCCAGGAGTTACATCAGCCTGACATTTCCAGAACTTTTTTCTGCTTACAGAATACCAGAGGATTAAGGATGCAGCTGGTCAATTCTGTAACTTGTCTTTCATAAGCAAGAACACCATCACATACTTCAAAACTACTTAAAAAGTAACAGAAAAAGTTGAATATAAAAATCATTTATGGCAACTGGTGGCTAGACTCTAAAGCATGGAAAAACAACTGAATTAATATTCCAATTTTATTTTTACGTAGAGGCTGCTTATTTAATGCACTTCAGGGAAATTCTACCTTCTGTGAATACTTTTTCATTCTCGAATGTTGACCACTGTGAGTTTAAAGGGGCATGCAACAACTCTGAAATTTAGCTAACACCCATTATGGAAACAATATGCTTTTCCAACTTCTAGGTAACTAGTCCAGGAAAGCTGAAGAAGAATTTAAACTTTTTACTGTAATATTTTTAAAACCCATGTATGTTAATTTTTCTAACTGCTCTCCTGATTTCCTATTTCTTAATCCCGTAAGATTTTTACCTTCTCCTTTCCAAATCCAAGTATCTTCCCAACTTTACAGACAGTTAAAAGTTTGTGGATATAGCACATCATATAAATATTTACTATGTTATACTCTTGATGATGATACTGAGACTGCCAGCACATTTATAAGGTGCATGTACAATACGGGGGTAAGACAAAAAAATCAGAATGAACTTGATATGAGTAAAAATTTGTGGTAAAATTTGAGTCTAAAAAACAAATCAGCAATTTCAGCACCCAACTGGAATTTCTTAAAAAGTCAAAAGGATGCCAAAAATAACAGCTACACTGAATTGTGAAGCAGAAAGCGGCATCAGTACTGGTCAACCTTTCCGAAGAAAAAACTTGCATCCTGTCCAATATTACCACACTAACATTAACTTCCAATGGAATAAAACTTAAGCTATTTTTATCCTTCTTGCTTGCTTACCCAAAAATATATGGATCTTTATTTTTTTTTAAAAAAATAATCTTTTATGTGACAGACAATGACAGGTCCCTGAACAACTGATGGAGAAACACTGGTCGACTCAGGACCCCCTCCCGTGGCCATACAATGCTGGGTCTCATGCAGTCAGCCTCTGTCCACAGTAACCTGAGATTAAGCTGCTCGTGTTTTGTCCAGCACAGTGGGACCTCTTGCTCAGAACTCAGCTCCTTAATCTGGCCTTGGAGAATCACAACATACTCTTTTTCTTAAGCTCACCACAGCGCAATTACCAAGAGTCGCTTGTAGCCCTTCACACCCTCTTCATACCGTGCTTCAAAGAGTCCAGTCAGGAATTCCTTATGCTCTGAGTCACCAGAAGGGTCACACATGGAAATTCCATTGGAAGTCAAAGGTTAGAAGAACAGACCCTAGACAGCTGACATGTGCATCTATTCATGATGCTACACCTTGAAGAATGGATGCTCTAATCCTCATTTAGTAACACATTAGCCAAGCCTCATGTACCTGCCTTAGTTATTCCTCAGAAATTGAATCAAAGTTCTCTCATTAAATGATGAAACACTAATACACAACCAAAGGCACCGGGCATACAATGTGTCCTTGGAGGGAGGCAGTGAAAGTCTAAGGAGTCCTGTATGCATTTACAAACACTCAGTTCCTCATCTCATAAAACCTCTTGGCTGAAGTAAACAGCAAATGCTGATCATGATTCCCTTCTATTTGTACCATTTATAGAAACTCTGCACTAGACTAATCCATTAAATCCAGTCTTAGACACTGCCATGTAGTGTGTATGTCAACGAAGCCACGCGCACAAACCCAAACCAGGTTGCCCAGTCAGCTGGAGTATCACCAGCTGTACAGAGGCCAGGCTAAGATACCCTGCTAACACTACCTCATTGCTGGCTCCTGCAGGACTAAGCCGGCCCTCGCACAACTGAAATGTGGCTCCTGAAAGAACAGATAACAACAAGATCTCCTGCCTTGATAAGCTGCCTGCAGTCTGCTGACACTTGGGATAAGCAATACTATCAGTTATTTATTTAAGACACCATTAATATCAGTAAATTATACAAGGGAGCATTCAGGGAGTTTATTGGAAAAACGCAGTTCCAGATGGTCTCCAGTCCCTGCAAATGGCTGAAAAGCCAAAACACTTAACTTTTGTTCAGCACAATCTTGATCTGTTTTCAAAAGAAGCTACCTTTCCTTCTCAGGCCAAAGGCTGGCAAGACCAACAGACCCTTGGAGGACATTCTGAAGTTCAGCCCCATTAGGTTTGCCACGGGAAACCAAGTCCTGCACAGCTGAAGGCCCTGTCTCCAATTACTGTGGTACAGAATGTGTTCTGTGGTGTCCACACCGGGAGGGTGACACCAATTCTGCAGCCAAAATCCAAAGCATCCTGTGAGCTAAACATAACACATGAAGATGCTCCACTACATTGCTCTCTCTTCATCAGTCCTCTCTGGAGGTCAGACCATCAGTTGAATTGCCCAGAATGTTGCACTTTTTTATATAAATCTCACAATTGATCTAACTGTCCCATTCCAGTTCTTAGAATCCCTTTTTACCAGGTGAGTTCAGTGCACTTTAAGAAAAAGGAAAATAACACCATCCTGATCTCCTGACAGGACAAGCAAGGCACAGGAAAGAAGCTGCCTTGAATCACCAAGCAACACTAAGCGCTCAGAGACTCAGGGGCCAACCTAACACTGGATTCGCCACATGACAGTGCCTCTCTTCCCATGCTCAGGTAAGTGAGAGCACTTGCCAGGTGGAATAGGAATAACCCTTCATGTGAGGCTAATCTGCATTAAGTTCTCCTTACTGGAAGAAAAAACAAATAAAGAGATAAACAAACAACTTTCCCACGGTTCATATGCAGGTCTGGTTTTACTCAAGTGAATACAGATTCTTAAGTCCACATCACGCAGCTTGTTTTCAGTCCTTGGCTCTAGGCCTAATCAGCACAGAGTGAGAAGTGTTGAAGGCTCCTGAGAGTAAATCCAAGCAAAGTTGTTCATCAAGAGCTTCTTAGATCAAACCAATATCTAACAGAGAAATCAAGAGTTTACTTGAAATTTAGGATGTCCTTTTAGCTTACAAGACAGATTCTTAAGGCAAGATTCCCTGCACCCCCACATAAGGAAATAAAAGAGGTATATTTAGCATCTACTGATAAGAGAAGGGCAGACATAGACAACATGCTCAGGCAGTTGGCTACAGTCAACTGCAACTTGCAAGCTGTTTCTCTGCCTTTATCACACTGGTCTACGATCACAACTGAGCTCTCCTCCAAAAGAAAAGTACCTGAGACTCCCTTCTATTCGAAGTTGAGAGCTAACTCAGGTATCAAGAAGCCACTTCGGTTTGATGGCTCAGAGATGAATCTCAGTATATACCCTTATGTAAGTCACCACACTTCTCCAAACATTACTTGTCCACATGTTCAAGTTGGATAAAACGTCTTCCCTTTTCTGAACCCTGCCTTGTCCATTCAAACTGTTCCTCAATACCAAAGAAAGGAGCCAAGCTAAATATCTTTCAGAGTACAGTTTAAAATTTGGCAAGAGGTGCTACTCAGTCCAGCTCAAGCAGATGCCACTTGGCCTCTGGCCCCTCATTCTCCTCTTCACACTAACACCTTCTTGCCATGTCAGCACAACTACTTGTGTGGCAGAAAACATATCAGACTGAAAAATATCCACCTTTTCTGGCTGGTTATTTTTCAGCTGGATCAGTTCCCTGCTCTGCTTTTCCACATGGCTGAACAGAGTGCTATGCCAGCCAGGACAGAGCAGGAACACACTCTGGAGAGAGGAAGGGCCTGGACTGCCTTCAGGCACTGATGCAGAGAACTTGTGTAACAGCACCTTCAACAATGTGATACACCCAAGGGTCTATTATGTACGTACATAGTGTCTCCTTGGGCAACACAAGGAGTTCTTTCCTTTTGACACAGCAGGAGTGATTTGATGCTTAAAAATCAAAGGACAAATTCTAAAATAATAAATACATAAATAATTGATGACTTACATGTTATATACTAGATAATATTACATTAGATTAGAAATAAATTATAAAGCTTGTCCTCTCTTAACTCTATGCAAACATCCCAAAATCTCGTATTTATTTGAAGACACTCAATCCCAGGTGAAAGGGGCAAAGTATAATCTGTGCATGTGACTGTGTCACCCACAGGGTATGCCTGCAAAGCCAAGCTTAAAAACTGACCCAACACCAATCTCACCTGTAACCTGCCAACTAACGACTTTCTCCCGCAATAACTAAAATCCAAAAGTCCAGGCTCACTTTCAAATTATTATGTGTGAAAGACGAGGAGCCCAATGACAGGGAAAAGAGCACAGGTTTTTCACCCTGAACTTGTGGAAGAGGCAGTGATTCCACCTGCTTGCACTCCAAGATTGTCTTTCTGCCCTGTATTCCCTTAACTGCTTGCAGACACTGAATTGGGGCAAAACCTCATTGCCACATGATGCTTCTAAGCCTAAAAAGTTCATCAGAAAACCAGGATTTAGTTTTAAAGGAGTGGGGATGGGAAATCTATATGAATTTGAATTATACATTTTTTAAAAAGAATTAATTAACAATAGTATTTCCATCCCTGAAGGCTGGCACAACTGAAAACTTGGTGCTACAGAAGACTGGATTTACAAGAAAAGGACAATGAAACACCAGTAATTACATTTTCATGATTTTGGACAGGAGAACTTATTTTTAGAAGGACAGTAATTTCTGAAATAATTGTTTCTGAATAATACAAGCAACTGCAACCATGGCAGCTGAGGCTAGAGCAACAGTGATGGAGTGGTGGAGGAGAAAATAAACTATTTCATGTGAGCCACAAATACACTCCTCTAACAGTACATTTTAATACAGGTAAAGCGCAGAGGCAGAAATGCTGATTGCTAAACTCTCATCTCTCGGGCATCCAAACCATATGCCATGTCAAGTAAAAGCCCCTGAGCTTGAAAACATTTGAAAGATGAGAGAGTAGTTCAGGTAAATAGTGTATGCATGCATACCCAGCTTTTCCTCTTCTGTAATATCTGTTTTGGTTCACTGTCAGAGACAGAAACTGGGAGCAGATGGACCTTGGCCTGAGCACAGAGGGCCTTTTTAAAGTTCTAACTCAGTAATGTAATATAAGGTTCTGAAAGGAACAAGAAGTAAAAGATGAGCTGGAAAGAAAGACTGGAAATGATCATCTGAGGAAAGTATTTCCTACCTTCTGATCCTAATTAGGAAGGGAAGAATCTCCAGATTAGAATCCTTTAGGCCCTCGAGCTGAAGTATGATTTTAGCAGTGCTCAGGCTCTCAGAAGAAAGAGAGGGATCACAGGGGATCATCAGCTACACCCACTGCTCCTTGCTGAGACCTTGCAAATGCCTCTTCAAACAA
Source organism: Acropternis orthonyx (assembly GCA_035583155.1). Lineage (NCBI taxonomy): Eukaryota > Metazoa > Chordata > Aves > Passeriformes > Rhinocryptidae > Acropternis > Acropternis orthonyx. The sequence goes on along the minus strand of JAWWEU010000158.1, from coordinate 18,926,861 downwards.
TACAACTCTCAGGTACGAGAAGAGAGACAGTCTGTTTGAACCGCTTAATGCAAACCCAAAACTGTATCTCCTGTTAGTTAGAGAAAGAGTTTGCATCTACACTGGACACGACAATTCTATGTTCGTAATACTTGGAATAGGTAGGAGAAGTAAGAGGTGAACAGGAAGGGAGAATGGAGACAAACGCCAGCGCTGTACAACATTAAAGGCTTTGGAGGAACTCTCCCAAATACGACGTGCACCTGCAGTGAGCACAAAAGCATTCAACCTGGATGCAGCTTCTATCTGACACAGGAACACAGAGGCATAACCCTACCACTGCACTTGGTCATGTCATTATCTTTGAGAATAAGTGCATAACAGTGTCTCTTTTTTTAAAAAAGCAGCATAAAATCAGGTATTCTAAATTAAAGAAAATTATTTGAAGTCATATTATCAGTTTAATTCCCACTACTCATACAGAAAGCCTTCAATTAATCAGAAACAAATGTTTAAGCTTTATTTAAAGTTGCTGGAACTTCTGGCAACAATAAAAAAGCTTAAAGAAATCACTGGTAAGCTGCCCGTGAAAACACACAAAAAATCTAAAATTATGCATGAAATTCCTGAAATACGCATTTATTTTGAAACAAAAATAGTAAATAATTACCCCAAAAAGATTACTTCTGGACAAGGATTTGAGGTGCAAATACTCAGATTCGCAAACAAAGTATGTTTGTTTAATCTGATCCTAAAGGCAATTTAGTCAATGTATGTTACAGATCATTATTTCAACCTTGTCAAAAGAGTCAAACTTCACATACTAAAAATTACAAACTGTCACAAGGCAAAAAAACCACGATTCCATTTTAAATCCAGCCTTTTCCTGGCCTCATTCATTAATACAAATGCTATCGGGGTGTAAACCATTACACAGGGATTTAGCTTTAACTGGAAACGACAGCCTTTACTAACATTTTACAGAGATCCTCAGCTAATTCAGTTGCCAGGCTGACTCCTTGAATTTTAAAACATTGCTCTGGTCCTGGGGGATGGACACCATAATTTTAATGGTTCTGTGAGGGCTGAATCGCTCCTGATCCTGCTTGAGTAACACAGGAGTGCTCACCTCTCCTCTGTTCTATTTCAACCTAGCTGGGCCAGTATTGCCCTAAATGAGGCTTCAAAAGAAGAGTACCTCAGTAACACGGAATGAAGGCAATGCAAACATTTTCTTTCCATTTTTTTAAACAAGGAATTAGAGAGGAGCCTCTTCTCAGCTTAGGAGATTTCAGTGGCAGAACTGAAAGATGTTACAAGGGTATTCAGAAGTCCATTCAGGTATCAAATATCTGGTATTAGAAAAGAAATCATATTCTACAGGAAAATGACTCTAACAGCTGCTTCTGTGAAAACAGTTACATAATCAAAGAATGTTTTCTGAAAATATTTTTGTATAAAAAGATATCTTACCATTTTTCAGCCAAGAAAAAAAATGAAGTATGGCAATTCAAACAGTATTATTTCTTCTCAAGTGAATACCCTCAGAAATGTGTATATGAAGATTTTCAGTTCCTTTTGCTTAATTCTTAGAGAAGTACATGAAGGCAAACAAATGGTTCTCCTGGATCTTGTTCCCAGTGCAAAACTATTTGATATACCTAGGAAAAAGCTCTTCAACTCGGTTCTCCTCTTGCTTTGCATTAAGAGCTGCAAAAGCCAGTGTTGTTGAACAGGTATCTATGAGAAGTGTTAAGTCTTCCCTGGGTGAATGTAGGTCCCCATACTTGAGAAAACTGAAGCCAGCAGTAAAGGTTAAAGATGCTCATTTACCTCTCTTAACACAGCAGAGGTTATAAAATCATTACACAATAGCCCAGAAATTTCATGATCATTTTAAGCCACTGGAAGAGTCAGTTCAAGAAACTTTGAACTGTTGTTCAAGAACACCAGCCTTTGCAGCAACTTCTCATTTCCTTTTCTGCCAGCCCATGCATTTCTGTGGCTGTACAGGATTTGATTCAGCATAACACCAGAAACTTTTCCTGTCCTCTCTCAGCAGAAAGGAGATGTGGACATGCTGATGTGAGTGTAGCAAAGGGCTATGAAGACGGTTAAGGGACTGAAACACCTCTCTTAGGAGAAAAAGCTGAGAGAGAAGGGTCTCTTTAGTCTGGGAAAGGCTCAGGGGGAAATCTCAGGAATGAATGTAAAAATGTGCAGGAAAGGTGTAAAAAAGACAGAGCCAGGCTCTTTTCAGGGGCACCCAGTGACAGGACGAGAGGCAAGGAGCACAGAGTGAAACACAGGTGATTCCCTCTGAACATCAGGACATACCTTTTTCACTGTGTGAGTGACCAAGCTCTGGCACAGGTTGCCACATCAGCCATTCTGTGACTCTGTGCAACTGCTGTTTTGTGAAGCCCTTTTGTTCTGAAAAACAGGGAGAGATGGGATGCTTCCCACCTCCATTATTTGTACTCCAACTTGTACCCTGTAAATCCCTTCACGTTGTGGTCTCCAGCACATATGGAATGCATTGCGAGCAGACAATCTGCCAGCTCTGAAAACAGCAACGCTGTTACAAAACATGAAACTTCAATCCCAGTTTTGGCACAATTATGTTCTCAAATACAACTGTAAGAGCAACAAAAAATTATCCGCATTTTCTTTATCTTTATACTGATTTAATTAGATTAAGATACAGAAAAGCTGCACTTCATATTCTTGAGCAGTAATAGGTGACAACTCACTCTTGAAATCTTACTTCTCTTCATGGTTCCCCATCTTTTCAGACACTTGATGAACCATTCAGTAATAGAACAGGAAGAGCGTCTGCAGTATTATCACAGATCTAAACAAGACTTTTTCTCACTTTGCGTGGTTTAACTGAATTAAAAAACTCACTGCAACACATCAGAAAAATCTGAGGAGTTGTTGAAGTAATTGGACAAACCTGCATGCCATACATCAGACCAGGAGGATGCTTCATACAGGGGTGTCCTGGATCTAAAAGTCACGTTAACATTGTAATGAAAAAACCTCTTGACAAGAACAGACTGGTACCAAAGAGAAATACAAATGTATTTCCCAGTACTGCATGAGTTCAGGAACTCATGTGATTTGACTTTGCAACATTGGTATCAGACCCAGCTTCTGGAATGTCAGAAACAGACTACCAGTTAACAAATATTTCTCGGATATATCAGTATCCTCCTCCTGCTTTACATTAATTTTAGGAAAGCATTTGCACACCCTAAGTTTGCCCTTCCTAGAGCTTGTCGTTAATGAATTCAAATTACTTAGCTGCCCTGCAATCTAAATTATAGAAAAGGCACATGACTGGGGGTAGGGGCGAGCTTCCTAACGGAAGATCACGGTCTCACTGGCTCCCAGTGCCCTGTTCACTGCACTGCAGGATTTATTTCCCCCAGTCTCTGCAGGCTTATGCACCTCCTCTATGCATACACATGTGACCAATGTAAAAGTGTTTCTCCTCTAAGAGGTCTACTTTTATAAGGGAATAAATGAGAAAAAAAGAAGTGTAACATCTGATTTTGGTGCTGTACTCACTGTTTTCTCTTTGCAAACTGTACTGAGTATCCAAGCACCTTACTCTGGTTGCGTAGTCAAGATCAGTCTCCCTCAACATACCACTGCTAATACTCCACTCATTCCTCCAGCCAACTCTAAAACAAAGCAGCTCATGAAAGGGCTAGACAGTCTGTTTTAGCCACCTTCTGCATTTTCATTTAAGAAGTCTGCTGCAAACGCACACCAGATACTCAGAATGATGTGCTGTGCTGCACTCAGAGTTCATGAGTATCAATCATTCCCTCCAGTCTCTCACGCAAGGATGAAGTCCAGCTCCAGAGAATGATGGCTGAGGTTCAGCTCTTGGAAAACGTGCCCCCCTACAGGGCTCTAGGTATTAGGCTCCCAGTACCAGCTGAAACACACTACTGGGCTGTGAAGACACCCCCTCTACCCTTTACCAGAGCTCTCTGCCACCCTGCATGGCAGTTTGTAATCTCTCATTTAGCAACCTCAGCAACTGCCAGTGTTTTTTAGTTTTATGATAATCTCCACCAAGTTTTCAGGCCTGCAGAAGAACACAAATACTCAACTTCTTTTCTAAAGTTAGATGTAGGCTTTGGCTCAAAGGGCAGGGCCTCCGCACTCGTGAAGCATTCTACCCCAGTTCCAAAAACGGCTCAGCATTCCTGTTTTAGCTCCAGCTATCCTTTTAATCTCATACCTTGCACAGAACTCCAGGCTTTATAGATGCTGCACGTCTCAGTGCAAAGCACAGAATGAAAGGGTGTAAGTGTTACAGGGATGAGACCAAGCTCATCAAAAACCTAGGTCCTTGGATGTCCACCTGCACATCTGGTTTTTAGGAGGTTTATTTATTTTTATTTTTTTTTTATAATTAGACAAAAGGGATTAATTTCTATAAACCAATTCACCAGTTTACCTCGGGCAGTATTTTCCACCGAGGCACTCCTAGTGCCTTCACCACTGCTGGCAGAACAATGGCCAAGGGCGAGTTGCAAGCCTAAGACCACCTAACAGACTTCTACTCTGATACACACTGAAAAAACAGTGCATTTTTAACTGTGATATAGTTAATTTCAATCACCTGAGTTTTGGAAAGAGGAAGCTGATTCGTATGTTCAGAAAAAGGAATAAGTAAAGGCACAAATGTGTGAGCAGGCACTTGGATGCTTTCTGCTGATAAATGCGTCTGAAATATGGCTGCCCCATGTCTGTAGACAGGCCCAAATTATCAGACAGGCCAACAGAGGACCAGAGACTTAGTCCCAGAAAATATCTTGCACTACAAGTCCTTTATGTGCCAGTGTGTCCTTCCCCACAGAGCACAGAATTCTCAAAGTAGCTGTGAAGCATCAATAACCCCTGGGTAGTTAGTGCCACTGTCAGTGGTACAGATGCACTGATTTTTTTCTGCAGATCCAGGCTCAAATGTAAATAACAGAGTTTTGTTGGGTTTTAGACTCTATTTTAATGTGGCAAGTTGTGGTGACTACTCAGGAAGAGCTCAAGACGGGACCTGGATACTCTGTAGTCTCTGAGAGGTACCAGCAGATACCTGTTTCTTGTTTTGGGGAGAAGGGAGAGAGGCGTTTTTTGCCAGTTTACTGCAAGCAACACACCGTCAGAACTGTGGGATCTGACTGTGCTCACTCTGACTTCTGCGGGTCACAAGGTCTTTCTCCTCCTCCCCAAGCCACTGCTGTTATGACCATGATCCACATTACCTCCCCAACGACAGTAAAAGATGGAGTTGGGAAAAGAACCTCTGTCCCCAGCAGAGCTCAAGGAGCGGAAGCAAAGCAGAACCAGGGTGCCGGAGGCTGCTAGTCCAGCAGTGGGAAGGCAGCCAGCACTATGAACCCTGCAATCAGGAGCTAAGTCACTAATTGTACCTGCACTGGTAACACTCCTCATTTTCTCCAAATGCCATCCTGATTCTACAAACCTCTGGAGACTCACAAACCTTCTGTTCTGCTCTACGTGTGGAAGAAATGGGATGCGAGAGTGGGAAGCCTTCTTCCTTTGTTCCTGCTACTGGCCACCTGCAAGACTGAACTAGTCTCTTCATTTCAGTGCCTCTGTTTCTTCCTCTCCCCTTTTGTTTCGTCTGTTTAGCTTTGGGGCTTGGTGGGTGGTTCTTTGGGTGTAGTGTTTCATCTGTGGTTTTTCTGGGTTGTTTTTGCTTTTGTTTTCCTGGTTTCTTTTATTTGGGGGGGTAGGGGAGGTCATAACTTCTATTTGGCACTTTACTTACATGTTTGGTTCTTGAGAGACGCTGACTGGGAGGGAATCCTGGCTTAAATTCTAATATAAATGTTTCAAGTGTTCCGGGTTTCAGAGAAATTCCAAAAATCTAACGCAAATCTCTGAAAAGCTTCAACAATATGAGCAAAAAGCAAGGTATAAGAAGTCATTTTAAGTCCCCATTTTTAAGCAGATCATCTTCAGGGAGAAGAGCTGTTACGTGCATGAGCTGCACTGCCTGGGGCAACGGGACAAACCCAAGGTCTGAGTGCAGTAATACTGGAACAGGCACACACTGTGTTTTCAGGCTGACTGGCATTATCAATAAAAAAAAAAATTAAAAAAGTCAATTTATCCATATCAGGAACCTTCTCATGAAAACACACTTTGAGTAAGGGCTGAGAAAGTTTCAGGATCTGGCTACATGTATGCACGTGCATATGTACCAACACAGATATATACATCAATCTATTTGTTTGCATGTGTGTGCATGTATGTGCATGTGTGTTTCTAATATGTTTTCAGAAATCCTGTTTCCTGTGGGAAGATTCAAAGCCCTGAATAACCCACCCATGGACAAATCAGTTACATATTCTTTACTTCTCAAGCCAAATTTTTCTGGTGATATATAATGAGATTTTACATTCTTTGTGCTTCATTGACTAATTAGATCAATGCAGGCTACTCCCCCTGTCCCTCCCTTTTCATAGTGGGGACTTTCATCGCCTGTAGCTACACAAGTGTGGTTGCTTTTGCCAAATACTTGGAGATACTGCTAATGGCTTCATTTGAACTCTGCATTGCTGCATATCAGTACGGAGGGGGGTGGGTTGTGTATTTGAATCCATACTGTGATTGCTTTGATGTTGTTTGTAATGAGGACTATGAGTTTATTTATACATATCAGAGCTGTTATAGGAATTTGTGCTTCCCAAAGGATTAGATTTCCACTATCAAACAAAACACAGTGTATACTTAGAAGAAGGGGGAGGCTAACTAGCGGTCAATTTTCCACTCACAAACTACAGTGCTTAGCCTCTCTCTCTGGTTCTTTCCATCCACGGATCCAAACAGAAAGCTATCACTTATCCCCGTGTTGCATGCAAGGAAACAGTCAAGACACCAGCACACACTGCTGCAGGTCACACGGATAGTTAATGCAGCATTAGTAAAGTCACAGGACCCACTGCTGCCTCCAGACTGACACTGCCACACACACGTTTTGAAAAAAACCACACAAGAATTACCAGAAATAAGGATCTACAACTTTTACATCCTTGACAGACAGCGCGTAAGAGGGCAGAAAGAACAAAGTTGAAGGAAAGGGTTAGCTGAACACGTTTCTAAAAGGAGTAAAAAAAATTTAACCAAGGGAATATGTACGGCTTCTGTTACTCCTCCTAGTTCCAAATGCTGAGACCACAAAACTACAGCACTACTGTTTTCTCTCCTCAGAAGCTCAAAGTCCATGTACAAATAACTGCCGACTCTCGAAATTAGGCATTCATGCCAGAGGCACGAATGAAACGACATCTCCACAATATAGAAATATGATACCTCACTGCTAATCTCCAGGGTCAAGTGCTTAGGACTCAGGACAGAGATAACTGTTCTGGAAGAAAAAAACCAAACCCACCACTAAATGAAGTTTCTGATACAGCTCACTTCCATGCAAATTTAAGCCTAGCTGTGTACCAGGTCTTACAGTGCAAAAGCCTGGACAGTTAAATCTGCCTTGCCAAAGTGAGTTTTGCTTCTCAGCTGTCATTTTGAGAGTGCTGCAGGGGCTATGATCATTTCAGCTTCACAAATTCCTCTTAGCACCATTTAAACACTTACTTTAAACAGGAGGATCTTTAAAAATTACAATATCTGCCACTTGCAATGGGAAAAGACTTCGCAGAACACTTTGTGGACTCTCTAGGGCTTCATTTTCAGAGGAGATCTTCTGCTTGGAGCGTATCTTTGTTTCTCCATATTTATTTAATATTATGTTTTGACTGATTAAGTTGTTTATGATCATTACAGTATTCTAGTGGAAAGAAATTACGAGGGTGAAAGTGGAGGGGAAAGAGAGCAACGGTGTAACGCTCCAGATATGGTACAAAAGGCACTTTTACAGAGCTTTCAACATCTTTTGAACACATTCAGATACCCCGCAGAACTATTGAAGGAAGAGGGCTCACAGCTAAAACATGAGGAACCTGGATGCTCCTGCCTGCCAGAACTGCACTCTTCACTCACAGGCATGTGAGAAAACCGGTGCCTTCCTCTGACCCAGCGAGCAGCACACACTCTGAGCACTCCTCAGACACTAAGAAAGCTACTGCAATTGCTCATTTTATTTCAGGAATGCAAACATCTGCATAAAACCGCCCAGTACTGCCACGGGACAGGACTCAAGTGTATCACTGTTCTGTGACCCCACTGACCAAGACGAGGTGGCACTGCACCTCCGTGGAGCTGACAGGACAGAAGGACACGCGCCCAGCCCCGTGTGCCTGGCACTGCGATAACCCCCGCTGAGCACATCCCACCTGCTACAGAGAATGGCTCAAGGCCATGTCTGAGCCTTAGTTCCCAGCTCCCTGTCAGCAGCAAGGATGACAGCCAGGTCACAGGGATGCTGCAGAGAACCCTGTGTGTCAGCAGAGGGACAGACTCAGGGAGCACCTCTTCCCCTGGTTTTATTAAACGAGGCTGAAAACAATAGCGAGTATCTAAACTGACCAAAATAATTGGTTTTTTTACCCCTAGTTACTAGGTTGACATAAGATTTCTAACAACTGTTCCATAGGTCTATTGGAAACTTGTGGGTTTTTTGAGCATAAGGACATGGGAGGAGGCAGCCACTGTGACTACAAAAATATCAGCTTCCTGTTTAAAGTTGGGACTGTATTTAGACTTGATGGCTTATCGTCTGAGAAGGTTCTCTGGATAGAGGGAAGGTTGGTTTGTTTGTTTGTTTGTATTAGGGATAAGACAGTTTCCTGACTGGGATCACAGTGTTTATTATCTGCCAATTTTATGTAAATTGTGAGCAAAAAATTCAACTGGTTTACTCGAAGACTGCGGTGAATTTGTTCAGTACGTCCAACCCCAATTCTTTTTATAAAAGTATTCACCATTTCCACATGAAAAATACTTCAAATTTTAGGAATGCCTGGACTATGCAGCTGTTATTTAGCAAACTATTAAACACTCACAGAAAATTCCTCTCAAAAAGGAAGCTGAAGCTGGTTTGATCATAAATATGAGACTTCCCATGACCTTCCACTGCCTGTATCTTAAATGTCAATGTCTTGAGTTTTACCCCTTAACCATGAACAGCTGGCACTGCCCACTCCACTGGTTGTCTAAGGAACAATCCATGAGAAGCTCAACACGGAGACAAAAATCATTGCAAAAAGCTAGGGTGAGAACTTTAACCTGCTTATTTGGAAAGATACCAGGGTGAGAAATCGACAAGCCACATGCCTTTGGCAGGTCTAGTACTCACCTCTCCAAAGCAGAAGATATCTGAGAACTTACTGAAATCAATTTCATTTCACTCTTTGCTGGGGTCTCTAACAGAGAAGCTCGAGTGCATTTACTTTAAAGCACCAAGGCTGAAAAAGACAGCCGTTCTCAAGTGGGTTCACCAATGGATTTGCTGCTCAAGAACTCACAGATGAGCAAAGACTTGGCCGTTATCAGAATAAACTGTTCCGAGTCTCATCTGCTGACATCAACTTGCCAGGTGTTAACAGTATACGGATCCATAGGGCCTCCTCTTCATCCTATGCCTCTTGTGCAAATACTTGTATTAGCATGGAAAAAAAACGTGTATTCCTACCAAGTTTAATTTGGAAAAAAAGAAATCATCTCAATTTATAGCATAAAGTATCCTGCTCCACTTTGGAGACGAGACTAATTTGGCACGTTTAAGAACTTAGTCTGTTGCTCCAACACTAAATGATTTGTGTTTTATTATCAATCTGTAGCAGCAAATTATCTTTTACCTCAGCCCATCCTGCCCCTCCCAGTCCTCACTGGCAATCTTTTATCTTTCGAGAATCACGTGTTAGTAGTTTTCAGCTTCTTTGACAAGATGGGATATTCACCCATGAAAAAAACTGCAACTTTGCACTGACACAGCTGTCCTGTGCTACCGGGTGCCTTATTACAATCACTGATATATATACATATATTTACACAAATTTACAAGACATATATGTATAAATAGAAAAGAAAAACCAACAATAACTTTACTCCAAGCTTCCCCCCCAACAATACACAGATTCTACCACCCAGAACCCCAGAGAAACACCCCAAAAGAAGTTCCCTGGGCAGAACAGCCAGCAAAGAGAGGGATAGAGCAAACCCGAACAAAACAAAAGCATGCACTTCCCAGAAACCGAAGCTGACGTGGAAAATCTCAGCAAGGCCGCGATGAGGCCTCATCTCTCTGCGCTGCAGGAGCGAGGTGCTCCCGGCGCGGACAGAGGGAGGGGAAGAGAGAGGGACACCGGGAGCTGCTCCCTCATTTACAGTCGGGCTGACCTCAGACGGCATGAAACACCGCACGGGTCACTTAAAGTCAGCTGATACCTGTCCCTAACCACACGACCCACGAAACTGGGGCCTAGCTGTATTTCGCTTTGGGCCTGTCTAAAACTAAAACCTTAATCTGAGGGTTTTTTTTGGGGGGGGGTTTATCAAACCCATCACACACAACTACAAAACGTCAGACAACAAGAAGGCGACACTGGTTCTGCTGCCTGTTGATAAAACAAGACAAAAGGGTAACGCCTGTACCCAGACATTTGGTCTGCTGGTGATTCCTCAAAGATCAGAACGTTCACAAGATCAGAACATCAAAACCGTAAGTCAAACCATATGCAGGAAAGAGCAGAGGCCAAAGGAGAGGCTGTGGCACTCTGCTAAGATGCCGTAAATCTCCTCATTTCCTGGCAACAGTAAGTTTGCATTTATGTAGCATTTCACAGACCTTAAATGAATAAGGCTTCAACAAGCTGGAAAACACTAACCACCTTCCACTGCAGGGGCACACGATACTGAAAACACTCAACCAAAGGTCTTGCAGCAAGTCAGTGCAAGTACAACCTACTTTTGCCCCCTGGGGATCTCCTTCATGGGGGAAGATTTCCCCAGTGCAGCTCTGCCAGAAACACCCCCTTGCACAGAACATCTCCTGCCAAAGGAAGGAGGAGTGACGGCGCTCTCTGGATAAAACCGAAGCACCCTGAGCAAATGACCTTCCTGCTTCTAGCACAGGCCAAGACATAACTTCTTCCACACTCCTAACCCTCCCAACTTTTAAACCTGGCCCGAGTCCCAAATCTAACCACCTCCAAGCCGGTCACTCAACTGAAACATGTCTCAGATTAATAATCTTTAACTAAGTAGGGAGCATATTGCCCTTCACAAGAGGTCTTCAACCTTACAGAAGTTGGTGGGGCAAAGTTCAATCCATCTCTAAAAGGAAATAACTCATATTTCACTGCCTCGTAGGAGAATTTAGAAAGTTGCTGCAAAATATTAGTATCTCCCTAGGGGAACAAATCCAAGACTGGAACTTATTCAACCTCTGCTGGGCCAACACAACCAACCTTTAAGGAAAACAAACAAACAAACAAACAACAAACACAAACCCAAGGGTTTTGCAATTACCACTCTGGAAGAATCTTCAGAAAGTTCTGCTTCTGACCTCTGTCACCTCCCAGATCCCCCATGGAACCCGGGATTAATTGCTCATTCTTCTTGTGCCCAGCATTTCCAAATCACTAAGGTAACCATCACACCTTAGGCTGGGCTTTGCCATTTTAAAGTAGGAGGGCAAAGCAGGGGCAAAGTACATGTCCTGTATCGGTTGGACTAGCAAAAATGATACTCCCAAAGCACTGCACACCCTCCAGGAGTAACTTCCAGTCTTAAGCATAAATTCACAAACACGAGATTTCCCAGCTGCAGCGATTTCTGCACAAGCTGTCAAGGCAGGGAGAAGTTGGGTGTTGAAAATGTGCTTAAAATGACATTATTTTTGTGGGAGCTGTGCAAACAAACCCAAGCAATTCGCTTCCTAATGCTCATGACAAATATTTCATTTGCACTTTAACAAAGACATGCATTTCTGTGCTTTCAGTCCAGGTCCTGCTTCATGTCACTACACGCAGGGCGTACTGGCTCTGCGTTCAGCTGCTGATTGCAGCTTGTCTTTTAAGCGTTTTTATTAATTTAATAATACATAACCCATTAATATTCTGATCTGACAACAGAGTTGGGGAGTTCTATTATTTCCAGTGAGGATGAATCTGCACCAGAAAATGAAGTGTTCAGAAACAGTTATACAAGGAGAACAGGGAATATGTAGATTATCCTGCCATACGACACCACCATTTATCAGCGGAAAGCAGGGACATATTTTTCCAATAAACAAAACTGCTTTGCCGTCCAAATTAAAAAACAAACACCTGCCACAATCACAGTTCATTTAAATGGTTTCACAGATGTCAATCTCAAAACCATTGAAGAACACGGGGTCCAGTTAAATTCACACACTGCTCCACACCCAGCTCCCTCTACTGGCCCTGCACAGTGGATGACACCAACGCTGCCTCCAAGACGCACAGCTCCCACTTCTATGCAGTGCTAACGGTAAGAGGAGCATATGGAAGGCCGGACAGCAGGTTAGAGAGAACATTCCCTCCTAGTGCCAGATCCCTATGACTGTGTATACACACAAGGCACAGCCAGTACCTATTCAGAAAGGATTTTCTTTATCACCTCGCACACTGAGGTGATCACTGGATTCAGTGTCATGCCTCCAGATATGGCCACAGCGAATAGGTCTTCTCGGTTATACATGAGACACAGCAACCTTCTGACTCCTACGGGAATGCTGCTGGAGGGCCCAAGCCATGAGAGTTAACAATAATGCTGCCTCATGAGGTCAGACTGAAGAAAAGTGAAGAAAAGAAAGAACAAAAGAGCGCACAAATTCAGTAAAAGGAGTATTAAAGTAAAAGAAACATTTTTATTTATATCTTACCTTGCTGGAAAAGGCAATTATATGACTATTATTGTCCACAGGTAGCACAGAATTTGGATGAGACAAACACCCATTGCTTCTGAGTTAGGAAACCACCCCATGGCAAGAGCAGAGAGGAATGGGGGCTAAACCAGTGGACTGACTGTCCACACGGCTTGAGCAACAATTTGCAAAACCCTCCTAATTGCTGTCTGAGTAAGGGGAGGGAGGCCTCAGACCAAACCAGATCTTTCGTCATAGACATGAGCCAAACAGATGCACTGAGTTTGTTGATTCTGATTATCCAAAAAATCAAAGATCCATTCTGAGATGTTTTCAAGAGAGAAGGGCTTGAGTGGGGACTTTGCTCATGTAGATTTACGTTAAATGCTAGGGGCTAAATTCACCAAAAACATCCGATATTTTATCAAGGAATAAAATCAGATTCATAAGTAGGAGAAAGGAGAACTCTGTGCTTGCCACCCATTTTACAAATCACGATGTTTTACTTTTCAACAGGATAGACATATAATTATTTTAAATATACTAATTATTTTTGTAAAAAGATCTTACTGATAAGTTAAAAAAAAGCACATCACCCAAAATTTCGTATCATCATGAATCAGTGGGCAACATAATTAAAAATAAGCCAATGCAATATCTAAGAAAAACTCTGTGTGTTTCTTTTCTCTAGAAAGAAGCTTTAAGTGAAGAACCTGAAGGCAGTCAGACAAATAGCTGGCAAAACATAAACTGAGGAATCACTTGTCTTTCTAAACTAAGAGTTCTGCTCAAGGGGATTTATAAAGGTAAAACATCCTACGAAGGAAAGTCCCTTCACATTAAGAGGCAGGAAAAGAATTACTGTAAAAACACAATCTGAGGAAGGAATAGTAGCAGGCAAATTTTACACCTGTGAGTGGATGGAAGGTGACATCTACAAGGCAGCTTTAAATGCTGGACTAAAATCACTACAGGTGAGGCAAGATGAAAAAGAGAGCAATGTGTTCTTACAATGGCTCACATGAGGCTCCCGAGGGAAAGGGAAAAGGTGACAGAAATACCTCCACTAGCTGCAAATACAAAAGGCCAGCAGAGGCTCATCACAGGTGACATCAGTCACACAATGAAGGTGACAAGGAAATACAGCATCCCAGGCAGAGAGCAGCACACAGGCAAGATGGCAAATGACAAGGATGAAATGACAAGGTTCAAGCTGTCCCAAGAGTTGGAATCATGAGAAGCAAACAGCCAACTTGAATGTATTTCTCTATGAGGCTTGTTATTCACGTATCCAGCTGTGAAAAATGGTATTGAGTGATACTGACCATCAGTTTTAAGCTAAAAAATTTACAATTTACAAAACTACAAAAAAATTAAATAGAGAATCTCTCATCTCCTTAGCCTGCTTGGTGACCTCTTAAAAATTGCTTTCCTGGTCTTGCTGAAGAGCACATTTCTTCTTCTGCTTTTCCTCCCTTCTATTAGAAATGTGAACAGAAACCACATATTGCTCCCCTCATTTCCTGTCCACTGTTGCTCTCATTTTTGCATTAGTATTAATACAAAAAGTACTTCAAACCACGCACAGGCTAAACTTAAAAAAAAAAAAAAAAATCAGGTATTTGTCAATCTTTTAATTCTTTTGTTAAACAAAGGAAGAGAAAAACCACCCACACAACTAGGAGTCCATAAGAAATGGAAAAGAGCAATGCAAAGAATCTATAGACCCATTCTTTTAAAAAAGAGGGAAGACTATGAAAAAGGCAGCCCTTGCTAGTTTTTTGAAGGCAGAAAAAAAAGTGAAACAAAAGGTCTGAGGAGAAAATAAGAAGCAGCTTTCAAAATAACACTACACAAAATGCCACTGCATTAGGAGGGGAAAAGGGGAAGGGGTAGAAGCAAAACGGAGAGGAGAAAAAAGAAAAAAAACAGATGAAAATAGAAGAAAAAAAGGTGGGGGAAAGGAAAAAAGTCCAATGGCTTGAGTGCTAGGATCCTTAACACTGCCAACTCCCAAGCCTGTCAGACATTTTCGTCCCATTTACTACGTTTCCTTCCTCAATACTACAGTCCTTCTGAAAAAGGGAGGCAGAAGAAAAATTATTGCACTAAATTTGCATAACCACACAACACAGGAGATTTATCAGCACTTTTTAACAGCCAAATCAGCCAAACAAATTGTCTGCAGGACTGCAACAGTAAGCTACTGGAGTTCTTACCATCGGCAACATCACAAGTGTGTTGGGAGAATCACATCTTTTATTACAAAAATCAATCACAATCCCCATTCTGTTCCTCGATCCCGAAAAAAACCTCAAAAAAGCCCCACAAAAACCTGAGTGCTGCTAATTTAGCCTTCTCACTGAAGAATGAATACCAGATAAAAAGGGAGCCGACAGCTGGCCCTGAGCCAAAAAGAAAGCTTTCAGGCACAAAAATTGCCGAGAACAATGTTTGTTCTGCGCTCAGAATTATTTTACATGCAACTCTGTACAGAGAAGACAGGCATATCTGGCAGCGTGGCTGAGAATATACATTTATGATGGAGGACGCTGCCTTTTAAAAGGAGAAATAAATTAGAGATTAAGGTCTTTTATGCAAGCTGCAAGGAGTAGAATTCCTGGAGCAATTCAATTCAGCTCAAGGAACAAGGTTTCTTTCAAAAAGTCACCCTTTAACTGGGAAGGGCGCTTCTTTGCAGGGAGTCTGAACTGAGAAATACGCAGCTCCTTGCTTTCTATTTATAGTCATTCAGGCAGTGAATAGCCTCATTCCAAATGCCACAAGGCATACTCACAACCTTTTATTCCAGAGACCTGATTTGTGTTTCATTTCAAAAAGTTCAGCCTGATGAAAAAAAAAAAAAAAAAAGGGAAAAAGAAAAAAAAGAGGGAGGGAGAGAAACGGCAACGCATCATGCAACAGAAACACTTCTTTTCCCCAACTTTTCTTTTATTAAGCTGGTGCTGGAAAGTGTGGAAAAGAGGGGGGGTTTTGGTTTTTTTTTTTTGTTAGAAACTTCCCTATGGGAAGGAAAGAAAGTGCAAGTTTGGAAGCGCATGAATTTTTACTCGTTTAACAGTGAATGGTGGTTGCCCTGCAATTTAAGCAAGTCTGGGGGGAAGGAGAAAAAGGAGTGAGGGGTGAAAGCATTTCAATTACTTGGCTTTGAAGGACCCTTCTGAATGAGAAAGAGACAGAAAACACTTGTCAAATGCAAGTTCAAGTGAAAGCCACTTCTGCCAATGAAGTGTGCAGATGGCTGTGGGGGTTCCGCTGAACCCTAACTGGGCCTCTATTATGTCTTTATTGCTCACAGAAAGGCAAGGGTCACCTTCAGTTTAGAATAAGTTAGCATCCTTTCCCACAGAATGACTCTGGTCAATCAAGCCAAGCAAAGGAAGTCTTCTTTTGAGTGACTGCTATCCCATCAGTGCACTGAAGAATTTTTAGAAAGGATAAATAGACACAAAAACCTTTGCTTTCATCTGTACTACCGACATTTATCAGAAAAATTTCCCACCATCGCAGGCAACCTTGGGGAGGACTAGGGCAGGCTAGTGCTGGCTGTCATGTAAGTCTGTTGGATTTCTTTCTCGTTAGGTCTGGGTGATGAGTCCAAAAACGGTACTGACAGCTTTCAAAATTTCACTAATAGGACATGGCACGAAAAGCAAGTTCTACACCTTTATTTTTAGTGTGCGTTCTTCAGAAACACGGGAACCTTAACAGGGCAGCCCCTCATGCCAAGTCTCCTGTTTCTTACAGTATCCAGGTTCACCTGTTTCACAACCAAAAGTTGCAGAAATCTGTACCAACAGGCAGCTGTGGTCCCACGACCCGCCCTCCCAGCATTGCTCAAGATAATCCTGCTGGAACTCTCCAATATATTGATCTGAGGTGCTGTGAAATATCATCACTAAGGCAGATCCCTTAAAAAAAAAAAAAAGACCCAACAAAGCTGAAATAGAAGGAGGCTGAAAATTGTGTTTGTGGCACGAAACTCCGCGTTCTTCATTTGAAAAGCACACACCTAACGCCACTAAACACCAAGATGATGTGATGTACTCCCCAGTCAATTCAAAGAAGAGCAGGGGGAGGACTTTTTCCCAGTGAAAAGTTAGTTCCCAAACTATGGTGACAAAGCAATCTACCTGATAGGGCAAACTGCGCACACGGATGGAACTATCCCCAATATATCAGAGAAACAAGTCTCTTTCAACACTGCTATAAGACAATATTGATGAGATCACAAATCCTGGACAGCAAAAATCACCTTCCCACTAGGTTAGTGGTAAACTGGATGGCAAAACACCATTATTCTTGTAAAAGAACAGAAGAAAGAAGGAAAACAAAAGCATAAAAGGCAACAGTATGTAAAGACAATTACTCATAGCTATTGGCAAACAGTATAGCAAGCAATTTTGAGAAGGTTACCAAGTTAAAACCTCTCAACTCTCCCACCTGTTAGTTTGACAAAGAGACTCAAAGTTACTCCAATTTCCACAGAAGCCACCTTTTACTCAGCAACTGGAAACAGATGCACTTATGCTGCACCAGAAAATACATT
Organism: Acropternis orthonyx; assembly: GCA_035583155.1. Taxonomy (NCBI): domain Eukaryota; kingdom Metazoa; phylum Chordata; class Aves; order Passeriformes; family Rhinocryptidae; genus Acropternis; species Acropternis orthonyx. Next base: position 18,909,477 of record JAWWEU010000158.1, on the reverse strand, counting down.
GGGTCTCATGAAGGGGAGCTCATTTCCACACTTTATGGGTACACACGCCTTTGTGCCACTACATATAAAATCCCCCTTTTAAGCATAGGAAGCTGATCCCAGCAATGGAAGTGAAGCAGAATTCTCTCCCTAGCAAGTGGAAAAGGGTAATTTGCTGTCAGATAGCCTAAAATAATTCTTGAGGGAGAAAGGAGAGTCCCAAACATGTAAAACTCAAATAATTCTTCAACTTTGTAGTTTAACACATCCTCAGGATTTCCTCTCTATAAATATGGCAAAAGCTGCACATACAGAAGTAATTCCTGAGCACTCCACAAAGACCAAATTTAGAAGCTGTCTGTCAGTTGCTCGTTTTTTAAGTTGACCCTTTAAAAAACTAGCACAGAACAATATAGTCCTGGATAAACCCACAAGATTTAGAGGTCTTTCTGCAACTCTAATAAATCACAAATGGTTGCAGACAAAAGTAAGTTCATACTGCTACAAATTTGACTGTGGAAAGACTCAAAGGAGTATTTAAACTAGCAGCTGCCAATATTTGTGGATTTTTCACTTTGAAGCTAATAGATGCAGTACCAAGCTGGGCATATAAAAGGTTAGGAAAATCCCTGATCAAGGGACCTCCATAGGATGGTCATTCAATCAAAACATTATTTGAGAGTTTTCTACTGGTGCATTAACTGTCATGACTAACAGAAGCCACATGATCTCCTGTATCATCTGCCTGGGACAAGAAGTCAATGCTGCCACTGCTTCTACACAATGGGGTTTTGCTGCAAGGCTGGTTTTGCTCTACTTCTTTACAGATGAGCATTTCCCATTATTTACAATGCTGAAGGCAAGGTCAACTAATACGAACCTTGCACTTCGAACAGAGAAACAGAACTTCTTGATGTTTTTCAGTTCCTGAAAACTGGAGAAAGGGGTAAGAGGGTAGGCTAACCCAGTATCTCAGCACAACCCTTAAGATAAAACTCTCTTGACTACAGAAAAGACTTGTCTTTATTGTGGAAAATACATTTATGCTCAACAGCAGCCCAGACAGCAGTCTTCACTTCAGACACTTCAGCCTTTTCCGTATGCATGGCCCAGACCGTGAAGAAAAGAACTGGCATCTTGCATTTGGTTTGTGCTTAGTTATCTGGGAAACCTCAGCTAAGAGAATGAAGGATGTGCTCGTGGCACCACATGCTGCTGAGGAGACAGGGAACATGCCTTGAGGACTGAAGCCTCCACGCTCCTTTCTACTGGGCTGCGGCATTTCAGCCAAAAGGTGAGAAAGGCAAGACTAATTAAGCCTAGGTCATCATCCACCTGCAGAGGCACTCCCCGTTCCATACCATCCTATCCCATCCAAAACAGGAAAAAAAATTTTACTCAAGACTGCTGAAGAATAGAAAATTGTATGTATCCCCAAGAGCACTACCAAACACAGGATGGAACAGGCCACAGTTGGGATGTGTTCCTTTTAACAAACACTTTCTCCTTCAATACTGTCATATCTCTCACTTGCTCAGGGCTCAGACATAACTTTGCTTGGTAGCGCCAACACTGAAAAGGAACAGGAGGAAATTCACCTTCCTAAGTTTACCTTCTTTCATCTGGTCAATGAGTCTCTCTGCTCTGTGAACACTTCCTTACTACACAGCTTAGAGCAGAAAAGTGTGACACATCTGTTCTGATCTAAAGCATCTCATTTTGTGAACCTGGATCTGACTTTCTTCAACAGCTCCCACACTTGCTAACAGTCTTCTTAAAAGTAAACAAAGCTCATGTGGTGGTGCAAGGTATAAAACAACATATTTAAATTCCTAATTAATCAGTAAAGCAAAACACAGAGAACTTGATCTTGTAATTAGAAGAGGGGAGCTAGAAGGCTCTGTGCTCCTAAACAGGATATGGACATTGTTTGCTGGCAGGTGGAGGCTGGCTGTATTTCTGTGTCCCAGAAAGAGGTAGCGTCACATCAGGAAATCCTGAACCAGAGTTCACAGTTTAGAAACACGTAACACACAAAGAGGAGTTCAAATTCATCAGAAACCACTAAGATCTGAAATCACTCACCAGTCTGACCTGCTGAACATCACAGATCACAGTATGTCACCTCAGCAATCTGTTCCCCACCACTGGTCAGTGTGTACAAGGCTGGACTAACGGCAACACTATTTCTATGACAGCAAGCTGGTCAGGAAAGGTAATTCCAGATATGCATGAGCAGGAAACTCTGAATTCTTTCAGCAGAGGAAGCTGAGACTCCACTAACACCCCTGCCAGTCTGAACTGAGGTGCTTATTCTTGACCCCAAATCTGGCGATGAGTCTGAGGGTGCAAGCAGCACACAGCCAACAGGCAGGTAAGAGAGAAGGGATTCCTGAATAAGAGAGAATAAAAGACCATCTTCCCCCAGCTGCCAGGGGTTTCCTTTGTCTTCCTACAGGTGCACACCCCTGTGAGGCTTTATGTAAGTTTGCAGAATTAGAATCTGGTTTGGTCAAAAATACAGCTCTCTCTGCTTCCAGAAAGTTTGCGTTCCAACCCTTGAAAGTCCCTCTGGGAAAAGCAAACACAACTAATTTGTCAACAGTCTTACCAAAGTCTAAGAACTGCCAGAACCCTGTGACAACATTTTAAGATAGCCCTTCCTCCAAATGACTCCTCTTATCCATTCTACAATGACTATGTGGCTCCTGGCAAAAATGTGGTCCCAAGCTCACTAGCAAAGATTATTCCCCTTCAGAACCTTAAAAGATAGTTGGTTTTACACAGGTCTTTGGACACTGCTACAAATAAAGGTCTCACATGATAATGTCTGATGAGCAGCTCCCTTCAAGTGAAACAAAAAAACCCCATCCACCTACAACAGCGTTCATGCTTACTGGTTCTTCAAGCAAAACACACAGCAATGCAGCTATTTAAAAGTAATAAAAACCTAGTGGTATATAAGGCTCACAAACCTCATACACAACCTCCAACAAAAAAACTACCCAATGGCAAAAAAGCACAGGATAGAGTGAAAAGTTCAGGAGATATATATATAGATATATAGACATATATAAAATTCATCTAAGGATTATAGTGTAAGCTTCAATTAATAACATTTCTAACAATTACAGCAGCTGGCATTTCTTTGTCACAGTTCTAAACCAAACCAAGCATCACTGAGAAGTTTAAAACCTCACTGAACTTAAGGCTCCCTCAGTGTCATCAGTTGAAGTGATTTATTAATGCACCTGCCTACTTAGGTCAGTCTAAGATCTTAGGTCCATTCTTTCGATCAAGGGGCTCTTGTATTTCTTATCTCTATATCCATTTAACTTTTCTCTTCTTGTATAGCAATATAAATAGGCAGTGTGGGGATTACTGACATTAATATGGGTATAAACTGGGTCTTCTGAAATACACTTAGGGAAAATAATGCTTTGAGAATTTTATATCTAATTAGCATGTAGTGATAAGTTTAAATTAGTTGTTCTCCCTCTGAGATTTGCCTGTTTCAATAAATCAGTCCAGAATATCTTCCAAGTACTTTACTACACTACATAGTTTCTAAAATTCTTTGGTGCAAAATGCCAATGCAAAGAAACACACACACACACAAAAATATGTCAGTTATGAGAAAATGTCTCATGAATAAACTAAACATCGCATTTTTTAGGTCAAATGACTGGAAAACAGAGTGTAATATGTGAAGTATACTTGGACTTGTTTAGAACAAGCAGACTTAAATTAGTTTAATTGTTAATTTCTCTCCCCAGTACAACTGACTTCCAGATATCCTACTCCTATTTAAGTTGCAAATTCTTCAAAATTGTTCCTTTTACACTATTTATGCATAATGTAAACAACAACAAACCAATTATAAAGTTTGTTTCCTTAAATTTCAAGGACAGCCCACAGAACTGTACCTTGGAAAAAAAATCTCAGTGAACCCCACGATTGTCATCTGGTGCTGACTTAGACTTTAAACACCCCATAAACTTGCAAAGAATTACTGTAAGTGATTATGAAACTTCCACAAAAAACAAACGAAGGACATTTGTCAACAGAGGGGAAGGGGGGGGATGAGGGGTAGATGCCAGAAGGGATGGTCTGCCCAACATTTATTCCAAGAATATTGCACAAGCTTCAGTAGAATGCACACATAATAAGAGGCATCTGAAAATTTCATAATTGCTCATTATGCAATTATACCTTAGGCACTTTAAGCAAATACTTAAGAAATAATACATAGGAAAACCTGGCTTGCCACCAATTTTTTTTTAAGGAGAATTAGGAAACTATACACGTGGGTCTTTGCTTCTCTCTCTGCTGGAACCCTGTAATCCTTATTAATCTGCTGTTTGTTCCTGGAAAGTAACTTTTCTCTGTCAGTAAAACCCAAAGTTCAGTTGGATTAATCCATGCCCTTTACTTGTAGCTGAAGCTGCGTGGGCAGACACCTGATTTTGACAGACACAACTCAAAATTTCCCATCTTATTTTTCACTGCCATACACTTTGTCGAACTAATTAAACCCATAAATTTCAAACCTGGGAACAATGTTACCACAGGGTGCCAAATCTGCAGTGAAAGCCCCGTAGGCTCCTGTCACGCAGAATTTTGACAAGCCTTGCCAAGGGGTTCCTTCAGGATGCAAACGGCTTGCGAAGTGACTGGGCCCTTTGTGCTGCAGCTGAATGCTGCAGACGGCAAGGTTAGAAAAGGGGCTTTGACAGGAAAGGGTAACTGCTGTTTTCGCCCCGTGAAGCTCTACCCGCACAAATAAAACACAACCTCCTGGGACAGGACGATGCCTTCTGCAGGGATCGTTTTCTGACTGTGCGAGGAGCGCACCCAAAAGCAGTGTCAAAGTGTGTTACCAGAACCAAAGAAAACCACCCGCGAAACAAACGGACCAACCAAACCAGAGATATTTTAAGTACATTTCAAACCCGAGGTCCAGGAAGAATAGGACAGATGTCTTCAACTTCTCAAATTTCCAAGCTGTATAAAGTTCAGTCACTGTTTAAACACTTTCTATGCGAACAGACCTTCCCAGTGAGAGTAAGATGACTCCCTGCAGATCTAAAATAGCAGAAACCAGAGCAGAATAGCAAGCAGAGATAGACACAAATATGCACAACCTGTATTCACCCTCGTTCTGTTCTAGATGGAAAGCAGCCGAAGGCATGCCATGTGATAAAAGCAATTCTCACCTACAAGCAGTTCATCAGAAAGCTACAGAAAAGCCTACAGAGTGCACTTTTTACATTATCAGGCCTCACTCTTAATATTACTTCTTTCCTGACGGGCTTTAAGACTCTGCACAGTAGTAGAGATGATGGTTTCAGTTTACTCTATTTTGCAATATCTACACAGTGAGCTGTGACATTTTGAAGCAGGTGAAAGTAGATGGGATAGAGGAAACCAGTGGAGATGGGAATTTTCTCCTTTACCTTACACGTTTTGCAGTCTCTGGAAAATTTCCAGTTGCTTCTGGAAATCTGTGGCTGTGGTTTTTAGATGAGGAAACTGACAAGTGACAGCCCTGCAAAAGCCCACGAGAAACTAACTGCTTTGAAAAGAAGGCTATGGGAGCAAAGGAAGCACCTTCACAGCCAACTGCTCCAATGCAGAGCAATACACTGGCCCAGCCACTGTCCCTTTCCACTACCATCTAACAGCTCTTTGGGTCCCACCTTCAGCACAGACAAAGGCAGAACCCTCTTTTCCTTCTGCAGGAGTGCAGCTGCAGAGCGAAACCTTCTGAACTGTGCAGGGACCAAACAGCTGGTTGAAGACTTCCTTCTTCAGGACCACTCACATAAATCTGAATCTCATTTTAGATGAAGCAAGAACTCCTCCTTGCAGTGTAGCAAGAGAGCAAACCACCCAAAACATCATCAGTGCTTTTTATTTTTTCATTGCTAACTAATGAGTTACAAAATAAGAGATACAGCTAACTATCTACTATCCCATTTATGCTGGTTTTACGTGCTACCATAAACTAAATTTATCCAGTAACATGCTTCAAGGTAGTTTTAGGTGCTTACCAGGAAAAATAAAAAATCCCAATACCCAGCCTGGTGAACCATAGTATAAAATATAAATGTGTGCCCTCGACTTGCAGTCAGCTGATATTTGTTGCTGACAAGCTGTGGATGCAACACACACACAGTCCCACAGAGAACAAATCACTGAGACACCAACTGCATCGGCAAACCACTTAAATGGCATGTTCTTGGCCCCAGAACACAACCATGAGAAAATGAATTTATGCTGAGTAACTTCAGCAGCAAAATGGAAATGCCCACCTCCCACACCACGCAGCGAGGCTTCGTGTGTACTGGGGCCACCAGAGTAATACAAACTAGGGTTTACTGGGAAAATCTAGAGTATTGACAGATCCTGTCAAACACAAATCCTGAAGAAAAGGACTGTTAGGATATAAATACAGCAAGAAGAGCAACTAATGTGAAATACAATCCATTAGAACGCTTCTATTCTAAAATATTTTCTTAGCACACTTTTTTGATCTTGTATTAACAAAAGGAAGCTCTAATAGAAAGCAGCCTCAAACTAACCAGTACCTGAGCTGTGTCAGTGACTGCTGAAGTCACACAGCTCCCTCCCAAGTGAGCAGAATATACAAATGTGACCGGCACAAATTCCAAAATGGAAATCAAAATTTGTTCTCTAATGAAAGTTCTGCGATACACATCTAACATCCATTTCTACTGATGACATGTCAGTGCCATTTTAACTCATGGTACTCCAGAACAGATCACAACAGACTCTTTTCACAGCACACTTCACAACACTGGTCAAACACACCTTTTTATTCCCCATTATTTTTGATCCTGAATGGGTCTCCCGAGTTCTTTGTAAATACAGCCTCAGAAGGAGTCTGTTTGTGATAGGTAAAAAAAGTAAACTCCAAGCATAAGGAAGGAGAAAAAGTGCAAAAACTGAAAAAAAAAAAAAAAAGAGAGGGGAAGTTTTAGAATGAGAGTATTTACACCTGTTTTCATCTAAGAAAATGTAAAATCCATTGCTAGGAGCATGGAGATTTCACTCTTTGTGCTAGCAATTAAAATGGGGTTGCACAATATGTAGGGATCAGCATTATGTACAGATGTCACGATCCACTTCATCTAAAGTGCTATCTTCTGTTTGCAAGACCAAGGGAACCACCCTCTTCTCTCTGTTTTTGCAAAGAGAAGAGAACCAAACAAGGAAGTATAACAAGAAAAGGAAAAACTGAGCGAACAAAAAGCCCTTACTTTGGTTTCTGTGATTTTCCTAAACTTCCATGTCAGACCAAACAGTGTCACTGGCTTCGCTGCCTCACAGTGAAGTGAGACAGACTGAACAGATTGCTTGACCCCACGAAACACATGGCACAGCTTTGGTCCCAGCTACAAAAGGGGGCATCTGGAATATTCCCTGTCCTGCAGGCTGAAAGGTAAGGGACTATCAGGACCTCTCTGATAGTCAGCAAGCCCATTATTAGCTACTGCCAAACACTGAAGTTAAATTACTGCAGCTAGCAGACAGCCTTGTTTCCCCTCTTCCTGAGGGCAAAACCTTTAGAAAGCAGTCATTCCTCAAAACATATTTATCTAAATTATTTATCTAAAAATGCTGCATATGCTGCTGCCCCAAACAACATTAAAACTCAATCAATTTCACATGCCATGACCAAAGTAAAAATTTCCCTCTTCAAATTCAGGCACAGAGAATGCCTACATCGTTTTCAAAGCAGGTGGTACATTAAAAATTACTTCTTGTCCATAAATCTGGACACCACATAATCATTAACATCCTGAAATACAGCTCCCTGGAGCCCCCTCATCCACCTGCTCCTGTACGTGAGCCTCGCATCAAGTCTTTTGCATGCAGCAATTTTAGATAGTAGTTCCAAGCACCACAGCCAAGTCAAAACACCTCTTAAACAGATTTTAACCCAAATGTCCCAATTTGTTGCAAAAGCCGCAGGTAAAACCTGAGATTTCAAGCAATTAAATTACACTTGGAGCAATGTAGACATAACAAACGTAACATTTCTTGCGCAAGTTTTCTGAACCACAGTAATGTACTTCCTTTCTTCTCAAATATGTCTTGTTATGCTAAATATCACATTAATATTAATGAAACAAAAGACTCCTCCAAAAACGGATAAGTGCATCCAAGACATAAAGCCACGTGTGAGAATAGGACTCAGTTTTCACAAACGCACTCAAAAAATGCTGTTACTCACCTCAATTTTATCTGTTTTTGCATCTCCCCAGTAAAGCTTGTTTTTTTCAAGATCCAGTGCCAAGCCATTAGGCCAGCCAAGGGACGTATTCACCAGAACTCGCCTTTCTGAGCCATCCAAATAAGCACATTCTATCTTCGGACTTTCGCCCCAGTCCGTCCAATACATGTAGCTGTTAAAAAAAAGGAGACACGGTTAATGCACCCAACATCCAAGACAAAAGTTTGTCAGGATTTGTCCTGCTTTTCAAGTAACTTACTTTCTGCTGCCTCAACAGCAGAAAACAAGCCAACTCAAACTGTAATCAGCAATGACAATATAAAGTTCGAGCACTAAATAAATTAAACTATTGAAAACGTGCAATGGCCCTGTTCTTTCTTAGCTATGGCAACAGTGAAGATGCAGAGAAAAGAAAACTCAACCAAACACCCAATGCATAGGTTTATAGAAGAATGCTATGTTTAGAAGTAATCTTTTATATGCACAGTATTAAAGGGAAGAAGCAAGGGAATACCAGTTATTTCCAGAATATTTGATAACCAGTGCGCACATCATCCCACAATTTGTAGGCTTTTCAGTTTCAGGAGACTACAAACTGGATCCAAAGACCTGTCACAGGGCTATCAATAAACGCAAAACTCACCCCATTACAGGATTGAGCACTATGGCTCGAGGTTCATCTAGGTTTTCTGAGATAAGGATCTTTCTCGATGTCCCGTTCAACCGGGTCACTTCAATGCGGTCTGTTCCAGTATCAGTCCAGTACAGGTTCCTCGCCACCCAGTCCACAGCAATACCATCGGGATGGTTGATTTCTGTGGTCACCAGAGTCTGCGCTCCAGCACCATCAAGATAGGCCCGACGGATTGCTCGGACATCATCATCAGTCCAATAGATGTAGCCTTCCACAGGATCATAGTCTATGGCAATTGCATGTCTGATATTGTCTATCTGCAGGATAATGTCAGTGAAATCCGGCGTGTCCAGGGAAATCCTCCTCAAGTCAGTTCTTCTAGCGAGCAGCAAGACTTCTTCAGCACCTGGGGAGAAAACCATTCACGGCATCACTTCCATTGCTACTCTTGTGAACATTTCAATAGAGCACAGCAGGCTGTGAACTGCTAGTGTCACTATAAATAAAGACATCAAACTTTCATTAAAAGATAGATTTGTCTGTATTTTAGATGACATCATCCTTCCCCCAGTCTCCTAATCTAAAATAGATCATAGCAATCTCTATCTAGAATCTAATGAATAAATAAATAAGTTGGTGGGTGTAGGTCCAAACACTTCATCACGTTATACAGAATTGCTCAGGCAAATTCCCCACTAGCTGTATCAGTGCATTAGACAGTTTTCACACACACACACCCTCCATAATAAATGAAAAGGGCTAACAGAAGACTGGAGCATTTTGTAAACAAATTACATTAATGAGTTGCTCCAGACAGCCCAACAAGAAAGCAAGTCACAACCACAACAAGTATTTATCATCTGACCAAAGCTGATGCAAAACTAATTCTAAGGCAATAGGACTGTTGTTCTTTTCTCTCCTCTATTCTTCCACCCCTCTGCAAAGTTTCACTGCTTTGGAAAGGGTGCCAAACAACAACCTGGAGTACATTTAAAGGACAAATGGCATCTTCATTGCTGTCTGACACTGAAGTGGCAGCTTCTTTTATTAGTACAAAAGGACACACAGTAAACATCCAGTTGCTTAAAAAGTTTCCCCGCACTCACCCATGCATGCTTCAGTACAGAAGGAGCAATATGTGGTTTTTTCCCTACTCTCTTATTAAATTGATGCTGTGTAGCTTGAAAACTGACAAGAAGTTTTTATTGTTTAGCAACACTCCAAAACTGGAAACCTGAACAGAAGTCCTTTGTTGCATTTCATCCAGCCCAGCAAACACCAGTAGGAGGCAGCAACTTCCAGTTCCCACCAACAGCCCAGAGTGACTGAAAATGGCCAATGTGGGACATATCTTTTGAGCCCACTATGCATAACAGAAATTCAGAGCCTCATGAGAGCGCTCTTCTAGAAATATTTCACACCTAGATGTGCTTATGGCGTTTTGGAGACTCAGAAGCTGAATCTATTGCACATCAAAACCAAATTCACATTAGCTATGGGTGCTAGACTTTGCTTTTGGGTTTGGAAATCAGAGCTTAGTCTCCAAATAACATCTCAGAAGCCCTGAAAAGAAAGAGTGCTCAGGCTGCAAGTGTATGATAAAAGAAAGGATCTAGAAAAGCACTGTTGTAACATCACCCAAACACTCTGAACTACACCAAATTATTGCAGCTCCTGAATGAAGTGGTGCTGCTCTTCTCCTTGCCACGGGCTGCTTATTCTCACTCCTGTATCGCCACTTCTCACAGGCAAGCACAGCCACAAACCACAGTAAAGAGCTGATCCAAACACAAACTAACTCAACAGAAATAAAGCCATGAGCCCAGGCTGACAACCAGACCTGCAGCGCTCCACAAACACTTCTGCTGGCATGGGAAAGGGACTCCAGCAGGAATGATTCCTCCAGTCCGTGTCAGCTGACGAGGTTTGGTAACTACAACATCTCTTGCACCAACAAACTCTGGGGGAAGGCTTGAAGGAGAGAAACAACAACTCGCAGCTCACAAACCCCGTGGAGAAAAGGGAGGAGTGGAAGCCCATACATTCATGACAGCAAAGCAAGAGAGACGTCTACTGCATGTCTATAATACAGACTTTCTAATTTCAAAGGTTGCAACAGAAAAACAGGTTTTCAGGAAGAGTGTTTCTTATCCTTGAAACTTCTGCTCTCTTCTGGACATAGCAAAACTATTAACCTTTCTACTGAGGAAACCACAGTACAAGATCCTGCAATAAAAAAGCAGGGTCACGAATAAGGCAACAAGAGCTAACTTTGGCCTCTCAGGGGATCATCTTGAATGAAATCCCATGGGAACACGCCCTAGAGGGAAGAGGGGTCCAAGAGAGCTGGTTACTCTTCAGGAAACAGCACAGCAGCTGTTCAGATACCCACAGCACTCAGGTTCATATCCACCTTAACTTCCAAATTTCTACTCTATTTATGTGCCTGCACTAATGATCTTAATATTGAAGTATAAGCAGTAGGAAGCAGAGGGCCATCAAAAACATGCCCAGCAACTGATAACACAGCAATTCCCAATATTACATGTATTTCTAGGACAATCAACATTACAAGCCTCATTGCATGGGAACAAACAGATAAGAATCAACTGCATATGTTTTGCCTCTTCCACAAGGGATTGCAGCTTCACCTTGGTTCACTGTGAACAAGGTCAGAGAGCAGAGGAAGGAACTGGCAGTCTAAGGCCCAGATTATGTCTAGAGATGCTGACAAGACAACAGACTGAAAAACACTGTTAATACCCCCGAAAATTCATAAGTAATACCAAAATAGTCTTCACTTTCTCACAGCAGCAATAATTTAGACTCAACTTTATCTCATCCAGTTCAGTCATATGCTCAGCTATGCATAAGACCACGCATTTATTTGCATATAAAATAGTATTTTGACCGGGAACAGGACAGCCCAGACACCATGAATCAACTACATCATGACTACAACCTTCCTGCAAACAGAAGAAAACAATCTGTTTCTGACACATTCAGTACACTGTTGTAGAAATATTCCCAGCCTGTTGTGTCCCATGGACATACATGGCTAAAAATGAACAGAAAGAAGAAAACGTCTGTCTGCTGACCTAGCAAACAAAACAAACAAACAAACAAACAAAACCCTAAATCTTCAGCTGACAACTGGGACATTTCATTGGATTCAACTGGATGCCTCTTGGTAATTTCTTCTAACATACCTCTAACTGAAACTTAAGGGGAAAAGAAATAGTAAGGGGTGTGAGTTGCCTGGCCAATTTAAAGTTCTGGCCTCTTGGTAATTTCCGCTGTAGAGATGCTTAACATTACACAAATATTACACAACAAGACTCAACAGACATACATCCCTGAACATTAAAAAACACACGAACAGAGAAAATGCTACCACGGCATGTATCACTGCATTACACCCCCTGCTTGAAAGTTGGTAGAAGATCATTACAGTGGGTAATTTGATAGGTGCAAAACCCCCCATCTTTTATTACATTGTAGTTTAAAATTGAAGTGTTGGTTATAACCGTATTTGACTCCTGTAACAAACTGCTGCTAGAGAAAAAGAGTTGGCAGCGGGCTCTGAGCACATCACAGAGAGATGAGAACTTGACATTGGTTCTCTCCAAAAACCGGGACAAACACGCTTGTCTGGCTCATTAGTTTTATCTGTATCATGGAGGTATTTTGATTATTAACGCTGGTAGGAATGTTTTCAAGGCCACAGAAGTGTTATGCTGTGACTTGCCTAGTGCTATCCTAGATGCCCTAGAACCTGCCTAATACATCACAGCGAGCTCTTCACCTAGTGCTACGGTACTACGACGGCATAAATTTAATTAACTTCGTCTTCAAAAACCCCCTCTCACTGCAGTCACTTTTCTAACCACATGATTAAGAGATTCTCAAGAGAATTGCTAACTGTTACCTCATGGTCGTATATAACACCACACAATGAACAAAAGCATTTTTTGAGGGGAGCAGGGAATGCAAGCTATTCCAACATCACAATTGCAGCAACCAAAAAATTCAGCAAAAAGCATATGCAAAGTTTTCTATGCAAATCATAGATCAGAAAACCAGAAGGAACTAGGTCACTCTAAAGTTTCAATTTAGAAAGCATTTTAAAAGACATGAATTCATATTGTTTTATTTTTTCCAACTGGTTTAAACTTCGAACTATTTCATTTTCTTTACTCTTTTTTTTTCAAATTCAGCACAAGATTTCCACCGACCTTCAAAGAAATTTTCAGCAAGTCTAACATTAATAAAAGCTGATAAACTGTTTTCGTTTACACAGAACCATAGAATGGTCTGGGTTGGAAGGGACTTCAAAGATCACCTACTTCCACCAACCCCTGTGCCATGGGCAGGGACGCCACCCACTAGATCAGTTTGCTCAGGGTCTCACCCAGCCTGGCCTTGAACGCTTCCAGGGATGGGGCATCAGAGCAATATCTGCATTTAAACCAACAAGCAAACGAACAAAACCCCCAAATAGAACAGAAAACAAAATAATGCTGTTCAAGCCACTTATTCTCACTCCCTGAAGACTGTATGTTCTATTTGCAATCAATAAATCCTATAGAAACAGGTTAAGAGACTTTTTTCCCCACTCTTACATGTGATGTTTTCCTCTCACACTCAGTAATCAGTATTTTTAATATCTACGCTAGGATATTGCCTTTGCTTTGATTTGGTTGGTTTGCGCTCTTGTTATTAAAAATTCACCCCTCAGTTCTGGAAATGGCAACTGCATTCAATTTGCAAAATTAACTGCAATCAGAGCTGACAGCAGCAAAACAGGCCAACTCAACCAGCTCGACAAGGGCTTTTTTTATTCTTCCCTGAGTCCCCTTCACATTTGACAAGTAACAAGACATCTATAATACAGTAACAAATGTTCCAATTTATTCACCCAATCTAAACATATAGACTGCAGTGGCTGCCTCTGCTAATCTTTGCCAGAAAATGCCATGCTATTCCTTTCCCACTTGTCTGCCTGCTAATTAGGCTGGAACAATGATCTATTGTGGGACTCATCCCCCAGATTTATGTCTATGCATGTGCATGCACCTGCACGTACAGACTCAGTCTCATCGTAAGCAACTTCAGACATTTCTATATTTATGGGGAGAAAATCAGATAAACTGTAAAAATGGGAAAGCTTTTAGCTCTTCTTCAAAGAACAAAATGGTAAGCACTTTTTTAAAAGCGTGTGTTAAAAGTACTTTGACTGTAGGCAACTCTTTTACAAGCAAGTACAGCAGTATTGCAGCACTCTTGATAAAGAGATTTATCAGAAAAGCAAGGGATTTTTTTGGTTGCTGTAATACAGTGAATGACCTGGCAAAGTTTCAGCAAAAGGGGGCTGGGAGAAAGCTTCATTATTCTGCCTGGAAATTGGTAACACTGCCATGCTGCTTAATAAGCTTTCCACAACTATGGCATCTTGCACAAGGGTTTAGTACTAGTCGCCCTTCACACCACAAGCACAATGATGTAATGAAACTGAGTGGGAGAAGTTTAAATCAGCAACACTGTGTAAAACTCCATTCCCGCTCTTCAACTTCCTCAGTAAACAGTAATATTTAAGGAGTTGAAACAAACTTTGGCAATACTTAGAAATAAATGGAAATTCTTCTCCGATGTGCTGCTTGGATACCTTAACAGAGCCAGTTGCAACACGAGCAGCACTACGTACCCCCGTTCAGGCCTTTATGTATCCCCAGTCTGAGGGGGAGACAGCACTGCTCCTTACCGTGGGACAGTGGTGGGCTGCGGAAGGCTGGCGAGGTACTCTTCAACTCGGCACCGCACGTGCAACGCGCATCAGGCTTACCAACTCAGACCCAGGGACTGCGTGCAGCGGGAGCGTGCAACCACCAACACAGAAACAGGAAAGGTTTCTTGGAAAGAACGTTTTGAGCGGCCACATTCAGACAGGACTTGATTTAATTGAAAGGTAAGTAGGCATAAGGAAAACTAACACTTGTGACAAAGAAAGGAAATGCCAGAGCACTTACGTAGGTCATGAATTACATCATATCTGCCTGCATGTTACAGTGAAAAAGCTATTGTCTGCTGCTTCTCCCGTTATCTCAGTAGCAGACTTCTAACAGTTACTTTGCCTGAACCAGAAAAAACATCTACAAATCAAGAGTTTTGACACATTCATACTGCCACCAAAATGAGATCCCACAAATGGAATATTAGTTAAACTGCACAGCTGATAAGATCATTAGCACAAAGCAGCTGACTAAGACAAAAGTAATGTTTCTTCCAGGAAAAAACTGTTGCAACACAGAAATCATAGTTGCCCTGCTCTAGGTTAGGATAGAGCTCCTGTGAGTTTGTACATGCCCAGTACTACACTCGTGAATACAAAGCTTTGTAAAGTTACTACTGACAGAGGATCAGAAAGCTTTAGGAAGACTTTCTCAAAATAGCATTAGTATAACTGCACTGGTAGAACCCAGAATCAAGATCGGCACAATCATCTGTCTATCGCTGTACCAAGCAAAGGATCTGCCCTTATACGTAGGTTTCACCCAAAGACCTCAAAGCACCTGAACAGCTGTGTCTTACTGTGCACTGCCTCCCAGCCTGAGGTGTTTAGATATATATATATATATATACACACACATATATATAGCTTTAAAAGACAGAAGAGAAAGTTGGAAATGTTAAGTGATAAATGTGAATGTTATCCTACGGATATCATAGTCCCAGCTTCTACTTTTTATTAACAAAAACATGAACATTCCTTTGCACAGAATTCTCAATAACAGTTCATTGCAAGTCAATAGGAAAAGGATGGGCCAAGAAAAAGTCTGTAGAAATCCCTACTGCCAGAAAAAGGGAAGGCTTTGGATTGTGGTTTTTCCTTGCAAAGCATTGTTTTTAAGTCTACATGCACCTATTCTCTGCTG
This sequence comes from Acropternis orthonyx, assembly GCA_035583155.1. NCBI lineage: Eukaryota > Metazoa > Chordata > Aves > Passeriformes > Rhinocryptidae > Acropternis > Acropternis orthonyx. Next base: position 18,893,672 of record JAWWEU010000158.1, on the reverse strand, counting down.
CAGACATACAACTCCACTGGCTCACAGTAAGGAATCACCAACTTTAGAAGTGACATCCATTTTATCATCCACTTGGTCTTAAGCAGAGTTTTGGCAGTGACACTTTAAAATACATACAGACAATGATCAAAAATTCATTGCAACTCAACAAGATACCTAGTTAGTATTTTTAAAAAAACCAAAACCAAACCTGAGCACAAACAGAGCAGTTTTTTTACAATCCCATGTCTGTTGACTTCTAATCGCAGACAGTTCCCACTCACCAAGAAACCTTGAAAATATTAAGTTTCCCTGCACTGCTGTCCTCCTTTACACAAAGAGAAATAAACACTTTCCACCCCAGGAGCCCTCTCTGAGGCTGGTAACTGTAAAATGCTTTGAAATTTAAGCATTATTTATTATGTTCCAAGTATGAGGGAGCCACAGAAAATTCAATTCTGCGCTGACACAAGCAAGGGGAAAAAACCAAAACAACCAAACAAAACACCAAACCAACCAAACAAAAAAGATACAAACAAATTAGGGTTTGCAAATCTAGGGAGCACCTTAATGTTAGTGTTCCTACATTGATGCACTAAAATACAGCTTGGCCACCTGATGTTCGAAGAAGCAGCCCAGCTACAGCAGCTCAACAAACTACCCCTGCGTCCCGCTAACTTCACCTATGTGAGTAGCAAGCACCTACTGAATGCAAGATAACAAAGTTTACACATCAAACTTCTCAGGGCAGACCCAGGGTGTGGTTCTTGTGCAGCATAAAACCAGATTCAATCCAGAGACTTACTGGTGCTGAAAAGGGAAGAGTGTCCCTATTTCCTTTATACACACACACACAAACACCCCAGACCCAAACCGCACACAAAATAAACTCTAGCTAGACAGTGCTTCAGAGTCCTGGAAAGCAGTCATCTATTTGAAACACGCACCAACAGAGCTTGAGAAGGAAGTTTCACTCACTAGCCCAGGAAAACCACTGACAACAGAACTAGAAGATGATACGGCAGACCTTCCAGAATGCTCGCTCCCTCCAGGTTTCTGCCTTATAATGTGCTGCTTTTTATCCAATGAAATTATAAATAAGGACATTTCCATATGAGGCAATTTCATTTTGTCACTGCACAATGTATTCTCCATTTAGAAGGATAAAAGTTGCTATGAATAGAAAGCAACATAATCTTTTGATATAAATCAAATAAAATCATCAACACAATACACTAAAAAAGGCAAGGGAAAAACAGGCTCAAAATAACATCTACAGATAAATGAAAGGGAAAAAAACCACTCACAAATTTTTTATGAACTGGAGTAGAAACAGAAGAGGTAGATTTCCTAGACTCTTCAGGTACACACTGCTGGACAGTTTTTACTTACAAACTTACTGTTTTGGCAATTCCTTTATAAGCAAAACAAGTACAATACACCTTTGGAAGTGCAAGAGGGAGAGAAGGAATGGAGAGAAAGTCCTCCAGAGTCTGGTAACGTCTCCCTGTGGTAGTCAGACATCAGGCACAGGACAGAAGACACCTAAATAAAACCATCTTGCAACCAAAAGACCAGGGTTTCCCACAGCTGCAATTCAATCACAGAGCTAGCAAGGGGGAGAGACAGGTAGGCAGTCAGCTGCCAAGCTTCTAAAAAATCAGGTAAAATACAGTATTCTTTTTGTTTATTTATCTCGTGACAAACAGATTAGGACGAGTGCTGCTTCCCAATGCAGCCGCAAATCAACGCCAGAATATAATCAGTTTATTTACTCACATGGGAGGTTTCTCTTCCAGCATCCCCCAAGTGCTAGAACACTCCAGACAGTCACTTTAGGTTATTCACACAATGCCAGGAGAAGCTTTTTGAGGTACTTGAAAGAGCTGATTCCACAGTAATTATTCTCAATAACAAATGTCTCCCTAACCCTTTCCTTTTGCAAAGATGCTGTTCATCTCCAATTAGCAGTTCAGAAAGTCTGGATTAGTCCATACTGTTCCTCTTTATAAATCAGGAAAACACACTAGCAAAGAAACCTTCTCTGGTGGTTAATTCACATGAGATAAATACTTCACAATGAAAGTATTTGTCTGCCTGCTTGTCTTGCTTGGAGGCTTAGTTGCTGCAATAAGCTCATGATTGCTCAGCCAAGGAACCGCAGACAAAACTATGCACAAGAAATACTCAGGAGATGTGAAGGAAGTGCCTTAACATTTCTTCCTTCAATACTTGTCTATCTCCTGTATAAAAATTCCCAGTATAATCCCCACGCAGTATTTGCCAGCAGGTTCCAAAACAGTTTCCTATTTTGCAATGTGCAGAATGGCAAGAAGTAAGACACTGGGAATATCAGCAAACCCCAATCAACTGCCTCAACAACAGGATCAAGGATAGATAAGGGAAGTTGACTCTTCAAACACTGTGCACTAGCACATTTTTGTCCAGTTATGAAACTGTAGGTCTTGTTCTGTTTTTTGTTTTTATTTGAGAAACTACAGCTGTCACACCTTCCTGGCAGAAACCCTTCCGCTTCTATCACCACATGAGATTGACTCAACAGCCAGAGCTCTCCAATTTTCAGACAAATAACAGTTGCCTTTAACTGGAGAAATGCACCTCTGGTGAGCTGAGGTCAACGTGCCATGTCTCAGATGGCCACTCACATTCTGACACACCAGGGACAAGATTACAGCAAAAAGCACTGGCTAGTTAAACATCTGAACTGACACATCTATAAGGAACCAGATTTTTAGGAAGTACCTATCACTGAGGTACATTTGAGGAGGGGGAGTAGAAGAGGGAAGAAATTCTCCTTGTTACTCCAACTTCCTGCCACTGATTAACTAAAAGAAGGTTCTAAAAATGAGTAACTTTTTTAGTTTGTCTCACGCTATGTTTAAAGCTAAATACACAGCAGTGGCTCTTATGCTGGCTTTAAGGAATGCTCACACTGATGTACAGTCTCAGTTTAATTTCCACATCTCAAGCAGTGTAAACCCTCTTTTCTGTAAAGGCAGATTTGCAGCTGTAAAGAAGCCACCAAGGTAACTGAGAATTCAGGCACCTGTTTCAGTGCCAGACCTGGCAGCTGCATCAGCAGCCCATTCACAGGTAGCCTGGGACACACAAACTAACACTAACAGTTTCTGCACTTGAGCATTTGCAGCAGACACTGAGTGTGTGTGTGTATATATATAAACATTTTTTAAAACATTCTTACCCTAACTTCTAAGTCAATTTACTCCAAGACAATAAAGCTGGTTCTCTTTCATCCATGATAATGTAAGGAATTTAAAGTATAAAATAACAACTACAAGCACTTTAGGGTTACTAAAGGGCTTCAAAAAATATCCAGATAGGATTTTAGATGCATTTTCTGGTCCCTGAGAAACTTACAGGAGTTTTCTTGTGATCTCAGTAAGGTCAAGTTTTCGCTACCATCATGAAATGGACAAATCATCTATCTGTATATTTTACTCAACTTATCAACTCATCTCGAGATTATCTCCAGTTTAAGAATAAGAAATTTAAACTTTAAAAGGTCTTCTAAAAATATTACACATGTCTATGTATAAAATATATATAAGGCACCTGAAAAAAAAGAAAAACCACAGAAAGAGGCAAAAGTCACAGACGAAATGAGATATTTTAACAACCAAAACAGTATCATTTAGCCACGTACAGGATGAAGCAGGAACTTGTCATTATACCAGCGGATTTTCTATAGCTGTATTCAGCTGCAGTATCTAATACATCCTCCTCTTCAGAGCAAAGATCCAAATTTCCTTTATTTCTGCCCTATACTTTGCCCTCTGTCAAATCATAAAGCAAGTCACTAGCAGGCGTCAATGTCATCTTGGATGTTCGTCAATATATTAACCAGCTGAAATTTTTTGCTCAGCCTTTACGAAGAGACCCCTGATAGATGCAATCCATTACTGAGCATTGCAAGTACAGCATCAGCTTATAAATCTCTTTTGGCATTGGTACATGGGCATTTACTTTTCTGAGTTGAGTAATAATACCAAGCAGAAGCCAAAATACCATTACCATATTGTTGCTTTTGCAGCCAGATTCTTTGTCTTCAGGTATTGCAGAAGATCATTTATGTTTTTATAGCCCTTCCTGAAGATGGTTTTGCTCAGTCTACTTAGAATCACAGAATATCTTGAGTTGGAAGGGACCCATATGAATTATTGAGTCCAACTCCCTGTTCTTTGAAGAACCACCTAAAACTAAACCATATGACCAAGAACACTGACAGTGCACCCCTTGACTTAGATCTATACTGAGCAATGAATAGCATATTAAAAGAACATTCTTTAGTTGGCACTGCCCTTACTTCCAGGCATCACTCATTTGTGCAAGCTTCAAAACACCAGAAGTATTTCCCTGAAACTATGGTAAACTTGGAGGTCACGGACAGAGAAGGGCTATCTCATAGAGATGGGCATCAGGCTCTTACTGGTCTTAAAGATCAGAGTGTTGATTTAGCACTAGAAGACAGGAGCAGCCTCGCTACCACGAAAGACTGCTGATGCAGTTTACCACTGAATGCTTCCCCCTGCCAAACATTTGCTTAAATTGCACTTGATGTCACATTGGTCATCTATTGCTTGCACAGCATGTAAATACACCTATACGTCAACTACCCATCTGCCCTCTTACCAAGAGGTCTCTCATATTGCTTTCAAGGACAAGAAAGGGAACAGAATCATGACCTTTCCCAACACAAAAGGAAAGGGTAAATCAGGATAAAATTAAATCGCCGAGTGATTTCAGTGTCACAGAAACCCTGGGTTGTTTTGGTTCAGTTTGGGGTTTTTTGTGGAAGCAAGCACAAAAAAGATTCCTCTTAATAGAGACTTAAATGTGGTTTGAGAGGAATTTAGATATAATAAATGTGTACAGCACTCAGAAATGTTTCATTTATTAAAGTACATCTGCCACAGGTTGTACAGGAAACAGAGAAATCACCTGGCATAAAATGAGCAGAGAAAGCAACATCAGGCAACTTCCTTCATATTAGAGAGTAAAATACATCATGCAAAATTCACAGGAAGACTTCACCAAAATTAGTAGCTTCCCCTCCAGACTTCAGGGATGATTAAAAAAACAGAGATACTGTTTGCATGATTGTTGTTGCTTAATCCAGTGGGCAGCAACAAACACCATCTACCTGCATGAAACAGGCACCCACACCCAAAGCAGAACACATACCTGATGCCAGCTGTTACCTATCTACATATATATATTTAATATCCATAATTAGTGATGGTTACTGTAGAGCTAATTAGAACCAGAGAGAAAGCAAGAATGAATTAACACCAAAAGCCAAAACTACAGAATAATGAACTATTCTTTTAATACAGACTCAACAGTTACGGCTCCAGCATGTCAAGTTACATGTGTAGTAAGTATAAAAAGTGTTTCAATACAGACAGATGTAACTCTCAGCAAGGCAAATACTGGCACAGCCTGTCCTTGAATTTATGTTGTTTGTTAATTATATAGGCCCTTTACCATTCGACACCCTTTGTAAAGAGCTACAAGCTCTCTCACCTGAACATTACCAATATATGTATTCTTCAATATTCTAAAGAGCTGAAACTACCTAAGAGCCTTGGGGCTTTCCTGCACAAGAATTCTTTCAGACAGGAATATACAGTAACATTATATAGCTATATTTGCACCATTAAACTCCCCACGTGGACAGAGACTTCAAGAACAGAATGCTTTTCCTTCCTGCAGACAAACCCTCAGTAGCATTTGTGTAATTCACTTAAAATCCCAAAGTCAAAGAAGCTCAAATGCCCAAGTGACTCTGGACTTTCGCACTTTACCCAAGCCAACAGGGAATAAAATGAAGATGTGGTCAACACCCTTGCATCCATAGCTCCCACAACAACTTTAGTACAAAAGGCTTGTGTGGAGAACAAAAAGTCAGTTCCTTGCAACCAAGGAGTTAATTAGTAAGATGGGAAAGAGAAGCACATGGATGTTGGCGTAAGGCAGACAGGACAACAAAACATGTGGAGCTTGGGAAAGAAATAATCCATAAAACCGAACCAAAAGGCCACACATTCTTATGCAAAACCAGATTTCCTGTTCTCATCCCACTTTTTTGCCCTCTTTGACAGAACACCCTTTGGCAGACTGTCTGGCCTGACAATGGAAAGGTGAAAGCACAGTATAAGCAGTGGCTCCTGCTTGTGCTATCCAACAAAATGCCAAAAGCAGGGTGACCTTCGTTCCTGCTGCCAGAAACACGAGGTCAATATGAACGTCTAAAAAGGTTGTCCTGAGCATTCAGCGAGGCTTTTTTAAAAACTGTGAAAGGGAAGCTTTCAAAGCTGGAAGGAGGAGAGAGAAAGGTCTTTCAGCAGCTGCAAGAACTACCTTATAAGCCTTCCAATTACAGCAGGATGAGCCAATAAAGCTGGCCCTTAAACCCTGGAGATTCAGTGTTAAAACTGTGCTTCAAATTCACAAATGAAAGACATCTATTATGCTCACTCTAGCACACAGAGGAATCGAGTCACTTCAGAAAATGATTATAGTATTTGACTACACTCAAAAATGCACTGGAGACAGGCAGCAGAGTTGGCAGAACATTCTCCAAAACCTTGCCTTCTACCATATCAGTGTTAATTGCCTGCTTTCATAAGTGCACTTTTAAAAGGGTTTTCCTTATCAAGGATAGAACCAAGCTTTCAAAGCATACCACAAGGCTCACTCAGCTTATGGATATGCTATACCTTTCAATTAAAGCATGTAACTCTAGCTTTCTACTGGTAATACATAAGCCTCTCCTACTTCTCAGGGACACAGAGCAGTCACCTAGAACATTGTATTTACTCAAGCTCAGTTATCTCAACATCTCAGCCACCACTTCAGTATCATTGATTCCACTGGACAATGAGTGGGAGGGAGCAGAAGTCTGTCCACTGTCTGAATGAAAAGATGTCCTACACTAGCTTATTTCTAGTAAAATTCTTCTGCTAGGGGTTCCACATATTACTTCATTCCTACAGAGGACTGACCACACTAGACACAGTCCAAATTCTCTGCCTTCTACAAGGGATTACTTCGGTTCATAAAAATTACCGTCTTTCGTAGCTTGGTCAGAGATTTGGATGCATTTCAGTGACATTTCAGTGTATCAGGCAGCTCCTCTCAGCTCACTTTTTCAAGGCTCAGCTCTGAAGCAGCGAACCCAAACCAAGCCAACACTGTGACTGTAGAAAAGCCAAGCTCCTACCTGCTTTGCACGTCCTGCCATTGTCTTCTAGCTGCACACCAGTGGGACAGGCACAGCTGTAGAAGGGATCTCTTGGAGACAGCAGGCACAGATGGGAGCAACCACCGTTGTTTTCTTCACATGGAGTGTGAACTTCAAGAGACCAAAAAGATTTATTTTCATTTTTCTAGGAGTCATAAAGCCCTCTTCTCTCCATGAGGAAGAAATTATAGATCCCAAATAACTGGCACAAGCTTTAGTGCTAAAAGACAGGAATCACAATATAAAATGTCTAATTTCCTGCCCCCCTCCCAGCATCCTGCTTCTAGGGGCCCCTAAATTGAGATGTAAGCAACTGGTGGGGTAACCAGTTCTTTGACAGACAGGAAAATGTAACAGTTTGTACAATTCCTACATTACAGGAGTGTTGTATGCAGAAAATATCTTTTTCTACAGTAAAGGTTTTACAGCAAGACATATCCCTGAATCATCAGGAAATCCAGAGGAATGACATGTAAAGGCAACAATGCTGAATACATAAAAGAAAAAAAGGGAGTGTGTGTACAGGACGGGGATGGACACATGACAACTGAATGTTCCTACCTCTTTAGATGGGGAAAAAAAATGGCAGCAAGACATAAATTTGCAATAAAAAATAATTATGGATAATATTGCCACTTATTAAAAAAATATTTGCAAGTTGCACAAGATCTCTACAAAATTACAGTTTGAGTAATCATCTGAACTACTTTAATACAAAAGCACAAAATTTACAGCTCATTTGACTGTGTTACTTTCACTGACAGTCACAGAGGATAAAAAGGGTGAGGATGGAATCCAAGCCTGATCTTAACGAAGTCAATGGCATCTGAGCTATTTTCAGCATATGCTAGTTCCCTATGTGCCATATTTCCTTTGTGACTGACTCAGAAATGCTATGACCCAAGGCTGGGACATTCCTGGAGCTAAAAGCAATGACAAGAATTCAGCATAGACAAACTCTTATCTGGAGCTGTGAGAAAAACCAGGATGCTGAGCATACCCAGCAACCCCCATGAAAACTTGCACATGTTCCATCACCAAGATAATCTCCAAACTCCTTTTGCTTACTTTTAAGCCTGTTTACTCACATCCTATATCGGAACACTCACATCCTACTACTGGAATAACAGGTGTTATCTTTAGGAAAGCAGGATCTACAGTTGGCATAAATAAGGAAGCCAATCCAAATGGCAAGAGTATCTCCCCTAGACTAGAGCTGATTCTTCCCAGAGCTATTCAATTTTATACATTTCTACACCACTGCTTTTAAGTCCCATTCTCACAATCCTAAAAAAAACAAACCCTAGACCAACTGCCACATGGAATCACAAAATACATGCAGCCTTACTTGAATACTCTACATGACTTCATTTGAAATAGCATCATACAATATAAAGAAAAAATAGAAGCACATATATGTTCATATGAAAGGTAAAAACTAAATTCCTTCCATACTAAAGCATTCACAGACTACTTGGTACATATTGAAGATAAACACAATCAAGTCTGGACTGCAAGCACAACATGAACATTACATGTTTTGTGATAATTCTGCTTACTAAAAAATTTTTTTAAAAAGTCACAATGGGCACTTTTTGCAGTTGTCTTTAAAATAATGGCACTGAAGAGATGCCAGGTGTGTCAGTACCATTCTTGTTCAGATTTTCCACACCAAAGGAAGTCACTGAAGTACTGCACTGGATTCTGGATTTTGTTACCAGCTGGAGTGGTGAGTTCGTACCAATTCAGACTGGAATTTTCAAGGAAAGTACAGTGCCAGTACCTTTATGCCTCCCTGCCATTCGATCCCGTCAGATCTCGGATGCTCAGCAGGGCCAGCCCCAGTTAGTACCGGGTGCTGTTAGACAGTCCCGAGGATTTCACTGTCACTGTCCGAGCTCGCTCGGCCGTGGCAAATGGACCTTAGCAGTCCAACAGTGGGGCGAGTTCTGCACACGCTGTGCCTCACCTAAAAAATCCCCTGCGCAGGCTGGGAGGGCACCCACGGGGGGAGAGCCCTTCCCGAGGTCTTCGTTCGCGAAGTCTGGCCACACAAAATACGGTACCTTTAGCAACCAATCCCCTGGCAAACGTGCACAGCCTTGAAACTTCACACTGACCACGTTTATGAAGAACGTGTTCCCTGACAGACAAGGAACAGTCATGCAAGAAGTTTCAGGGGGAAGCAGAACGTACAGTATGGCTGTCGCTCGGGGCTCAGGACCTGGATGTCCATGGGCGAATACAGGGCAGACAATATTTCCCTCCTCTTCTCCCCCGTCCTTTTGTTACAGGCGTGAATGGAGCGCGTTTGCCAGTCCGTCCAGTACAAAGTGTCCCCAGACAACGTCAGAGCAAAGGGATGAGTAAGACTGCCTTCAACAACCTTTTGCCTAGGTGAAAGAAAGAGCAAGGATTAAAAATGGATTGCTTCCACTTGTGACCGCACAGAATAAAAACCTTGCTTCGTAAAAAGTTGTACAGGAACTGTTGCCTTTTAACAGAATCACTGGACTGAGAGAGTCACCGGGTGATGAAAGTGACAGCAAATTCAAAAATGTAAAATAAGGCTTTACGCCTTCATAGCAATAAGAACACAAGTATACTGGATTCCACAGTATCAAAGTATCTGATTCAGCTCTACAGTGACCTCTGAAGTTCCTTAACTTCAAGAGCTCTGCCAACACCCAAACACAACTGACTTCTCAAAGAAACTAAGTCTGAAGAGTGTTGTTCCAATAAAAGCATTACAGCACATCTTTGCCCAGAACTTCAGTTGCACTGAGTCCTTTCTTGTAGCAAAAAAAGAAAGAAATTACCTAAGAGTCTCATTAAATTACCCTTTTTTAACTTGGTCAACAGTAGAAACAAATATTTTTCAGATTTTTTTTTTTTATGTAGAGCAAGGGTCACACATACTTTTTCTAAGACTAAATGTTTATAATTAATTCAAATCAGAAACATTTCAGATATTTCTTCAATGACCTCATTCAGCCACACTTCTGAGAAGGCATATATTTTCACATTGGTTATTAGCTACGCTGAAAGCCAAAGAATACATGACATTTCCAACTCGTTTTCACAGGATCCCAAAATTTATACCTATTACAATAAATCTGTAAAATTTAAATTCACTAGTTTTGGAGACATTTATTAGGTGAGAGAAAAGACACCTGGCAATTCCTTAGTCAGAACACTATGTACTCAGATTTTTCACAAAAATCATGCATTTTACCTATCCACAAAGCATGCCCACACCTTTCAAACCAGTGTTCTGACACAGCAAAGCAGGATTCAAAATTATTGATCACACAACTTTGGGAAAGCTGAATTCTCGGTGTCATCCTGAGGGAAACGGATGAACTTATTTTGCTTATACCTGTATTCAGATCTGCATTCAATTTTTTCCATCTAAGAGACTTAAGGAAAACCAAAAAGCAGCTAACATTTGACAGGAAAAGGATTCTGTTTCACTCTGAACAGCACAGGCACTTACTCGTATTTTAAAGGGTGGGGAGGAATAAAAAAGTAGCCTCAAATTTCTTAATATATATTCAGACATGGCCAAGTTTAAAGCAGGCTGGCATATGGAAACAAGTATTGGCATATACGTGTACAAAGCAGGTAACGCGGAAAAAAGAAAACAAAATTATTAATAAACTTTCTCTTCCAGAGATAAAATTGAAACTCTTCTAAAATTTCTGTCTTTCAAATATCACCACTTTTTTCCCCATAAAACACCCCAGAATAAATACAAATACTAATTTCACTTTCCCTTTCCACTCTCACCTGTGCTGTTTCTTCTTAACTAATAACAGCAGTGGTTATATTCTAATATCATAACAGCTGTTTTCCACTATGTATTGCCCTATTTTCATTATTCTTAGATATCAAGTCTCCCCTTCTCCTGTAATTACATCCCTTGAAATAGTTCCAGCCAATGTGCTTGCAAACTGAAGCTTGCGAAGATACAAGACACAGATTGCTCCAGTAACATTAACCTGCCACACAGAATGCAAATTTCCTTTTTAACTGACCTCTGAAGTAATTCTGAATTGATTCTGGGATGGGAGAGGTGGAGGCATTTGAAAAATCACAGATTTCTTTATTGACGTATACAAGTGAAACTTACTTTACTCCACATTTAAGAACAGAAACAACTTCCAAAGTTGTCATCCAGCCTGAACAATAAGTCTACCTTGACACCAGAATCTAAGAGTCCCAACATCACAGACTTCTGTTTCAACATTGATTAGCGGAAGGGAATAAATAAAATCTCATTTAAAAGGAGTTATAATTAAGATCAATCTTCGTGGCATTTTATTAACATGCGTAACACTTTGAGAGGAAGGTTTTATTGCAGGGCAACAACACCAAATACACACATCCACAAGACATCAAGTTGCTATACTCAAAAATGCCTAAATGTTCACGTGCAGACATAAGAAATTTTCAGAGTGCACCCTGTACAGGAATATCCTGATCTCAAGCATGCATTTACATACTCTAGCAGTTGAAAAAAATAGGCAAGAGTGAGTCAATTTTCTCTTTAATGCAAAAATAATTATTTTTTCCTAAAATACTACTTAAATTATGGTTCAACAGAAAAATCTGCTTGGGAGGTGGTACACGTGCACTGATCTATCACGAATTAATTTGGACAGATTGCTGGAATTAACGTATTCAAAGCCTTGCTCCCTTTCAGGTGGCCTTACTCTACCTTAAAATGAGCAGAATAGATTTTACTTGCCAATTGCAACTTGAAGGTTTACACATATTGTAAGCAAATTTTATACAATTTGTATGTGCATGATAACTGCAGAAACAGCCTAGAAACCTTACACTCTGCCCCTCGCCCCCGAATCAGACCAACACATTCATGTTGTTATATGAAAATCTCTGTCTATGAACCTGCAGCAGCCTTTGAGCTACCACTGCCTTCCAAAAAGGCCTTTTCCCTTGTCTGTACTTCGGACTGTCAGCCAGGACTTGTCACTTACAATGCCACCATTATCTAGCTCTTACACAGTGCTCTCAAAGGAACTTCAGAGTGTTCTATAAAGGATGTCAATATTGCTATTCCTCTTTTATGACTGTGAAAATCAGGCACAGAATGCATCTCAGTAAAAAAAAAAAATTGAAAAACACCATGGAAAATGCAGCGGTTTTGGGGGGGGGGGGGGGGGGG
>JAWWEU010000158.1:18851732-18881120 GCA_035583155.1 Acropternis orthonyx | reverse complement strand
ATCATTTTATTACACAGAACTGCATAAAATAAAACTTCTGCAACATTTTACCATGGCAAAAAGACTTTAATAACACTCACGTTTAAAATGTTACGAAATCATGAAAATTAAAATGTCATTTTAAACTGTCTGAAGACCGAAACAGACCACAATGGAGGGATTGCTTTGGCAGGACATCTTACTGGCACATGACACTCACCCTTCAGGACCAACACAACCTGCCCACTGAACACTGCACACAACTGAAGATGCAATCCCAAACGCCTGAGCCTGTCCTGTCTGAAGTGGCACTTCTCTGTGTCCACAGAAGCCAAAACTCAACAGCACACTTGGACAGGAGCCACAACACAACTTCCATACTGGGCTTTCCATCAACCTTTAGAAAAATCTGCTTCCTAATTGCTTGCTGTCTGAATCAATCTGAATTTGGTTAATTAATAGACGTGGCATAAAGGACATCTTTGGATGGGGCCAAGGACGAGTGTGTCTCAATCTGTATATCCTGTTGGGGAAAAAGAACCATTAACACTACTGTAAAATCCCAGTCACTAGTTAAATGTTATATTGCTTAGGGTCAAGGGTAACATCTCCAACTACTTTCAAGACAAGTAAGAGCCTAGAAATGAAGAATCCTGATGTATGAGAAGGTTATTATCAGTCTGTAGTGAAATACTGATACCAATAGTCTTGCTTTTAAAATCAGTTTTATAGTCTCTGAGGCTATTTTTTGCAAGGCTATTAAGAATTGCATTAAAAAAGAACAATAAGGTATTGGCATTATTCTAGACTACTGGAAAAAAAGTCTCAGTTCAAAATGAATGCAAAAAATGAGAAATAACTTTTTATTAATAACACCATTTTATTGACTAAAGAAAACTTACCTAAAGGAACCATCCAGATTTGCCCTATGAATGAAACTCAGTTTTGCGTCAGCCCAGTAAAGTTTCTGCTCGTCAAGATCTATCGTGAGTCCATTTGGCCAATAAATATCTGAATCGACAATAATCTTTCGCATGCTGCTGTCCATTCCTGCCCGTTCTATCCTGGGTGTTTCACCCCAGTCAGTCCAATACATGTATCTGAAAAAGACATACACAAATTAAGCCACAATACATGCTGGTTAGCTTTAGGAACAGAGGAGATAGCAGCTCTTTGCAAAGCCTGTAATGGTATATCCACAGAGCAGTGTACAGACACCAAAACTTGAACAAAATCCAGTCCCACAGGGTGCAAAAGAAACCCTTCATGAGCTCATCTCTCCCAAGCTTTGCCCCTGTACAATGTATTACCATTCTCTTCTGATGCTGGGCAGTACCTGGCTGTCATAAGCATTTATAACTATCATCTTTGTGTGGCCAGTTATTACAAGTTAATATCCTAAATCACATTCTGAAGCCACTAATTACCTATTCAAGGTGGCAATGGCCACAGCTTAACTTCCTTCTGCAAGTCTATAGAGAAAAAAAGAATACAATCAAGTGCCCTGAAATTTGTTTCTGTCAATAAATAAATGAATCCATGCAGAAAAGAGAAAGACATCCATTCCAGAGAAAGACATTAAATTTTTGGATTTTTTTATTTTTCCCTTCCTTCCATGTCCCAGTTTCCCTGTCATTCCACCTATGAGCAATTTAAGTAGCCTGAAGAGACAATACAGGAAAGGACCAGAACAAAATGTGGCAAATCACACAACATCTGCATGAAAAGCTGAAACTGTACAACTAGGAGAGAAATTGTTTGGTCAGAAGAGGACAGCCAGTTCACTGCTGGTAAACATCACCCAGCATCCCATATCCAGCTTACAAATTCAACATGCCAGCGGTGCAAGCACAACACGGTCAACTCCTGGAACAGTCAAGGAATTGACACTGCTTTCCCAATGCCAACACAGCTATTTGGGTCGTGGGTGTGTGACAGGCCGCCTTTGAGCTGAGTGAGCCCTCAAACAAAGCCAGGTGTCTGTGCAGGGCACTTGCCAGCCCCAGGCTCCCCGAGCTGCCCCAGGTAAGAGGAGTGCCAGATCGGCACCACCCGGGCAAGCACACCCAGCTGCATCCAAGCTCGGTCCTCCCAACGCTGGAGCACCAGAAAGGCGTGCTGAAGAGGCATCTCTTCAGCCTGGCAGAACCCATCCTTGGCCAGAGTCTTCACAATCTAGATTATCCCAGACCCTCAGATCCCCTGAAGAAGACAGCACTGGCTAATCAACCACAGTAGGAAACAAAAAGAAAGTAAACGAATGCGGATTGTGAAAACATACACACACAAAGTTTCATGCCTTTTTTTTTATTTTATGAAAGAGAATGCTGTCCGCTTCAGGGATGAAGTGGGGACTACATTTGTAATTGCTGTCGTGTGCCTCAGCAGGATGGCCTCCCCTTCGCAGCCAAAGACCCCCCGGTACACTGCAGTAGCTCTGTAGCTGCTTTCCACGCAGCTGGGGCCAACATTTCGGCCACAGGGGAACGGGCAGCGGGCACAGTTATCCCCAGCACATGTCCCTCTCCCAACTCACTTCAGCTTAAAATGTTCTGATCTCCGTGTATATATCACACACTCATTCAGGCACACCTCCAGCTCAGGGCAGTCACAGTGCCTACTCAGACCATTCTGATCATAGCAGCATACATAATCCCTAAAGAATGGAATACAGGTAACAATACAGACAGAGAGATGGAAATTGCTCACTTGTATCACAACACACACACACACCTGAGTGTGCGAGGGTAACACAAGTTTTCTAGTTGAAATAGAAAGCTCTCATGCACATGAGTCCTCAGGCTTTTGAGACTGCTCACTTCAGAGTTGCTGAGGCAGAATCACGTCCCCGGATAACTCCCCCAAAACTTCCCAGCTCCCGCAGCCAGGACAGGCTGACCGCTCCTGAAGGAGCAGTAGCAGTAGCTGAGCTGCCCCAGCTCACAGGACAACCTATGAATGTAAATTGCCACTCATTTTGGTTTTCCTTAACAAGTCAGTCTGTAATTTGTGGCAACTCAAACTGTGTGGGGGAAGCAGCTATTGACAAACAACAGAGGACAGAGAAGAGCAGACATAAAAAAAATTGTCTACGCAACCAACTGGTGAATCAGACTGTGAAACTGATGTGGCCAAATACTCATTTTTGGTCAGGCCAAATCAGTCCTCCGATTCAGCTCATCTGCACTAGCTTGCACCATCTTCATCCAACTCTAGAGGAATAAAGATAGACAAAAGATGGACTGTAGAATTAAGAAAAACCTGCTTATTAAAGGTGACTTTGTGCCATATCATATGGCTATGACAATCCCACAATGATTCATGTATCCTTATTGAAATGTATAAATGCAGATGAAAAAGGAGCGTAGACCAAAATAAAAAAATTCCATGGAAGTTACTTAAAAGCAAAAAAAAAACCCAAAGGAGACAAAACTATCTAAGGCATATTAAACCTTTAAAGCAGGCTGAAATAAAAAGGATGACAAAACATCCCCAAAACTATCATTGCACAAAATTCTTCTGAAGCCTTCCATTAAAACTGCAGTCTGCCCTGAAACTCAGGACATTCAGATGAAGAGGAAAAAAAAAAAAGGCAGGCTGTAAGCCAAGGGGTCCTCATGGCTTTTCTGTGATATTAAAGGAGCTCCAGCTCAAGAAACTCTTCCTAAAATATGCTGTTGCCTAATTGCATAGGTGATGTGCATTTACCCATGACCACACAGAGACTACTGTATAAAGGTAGTACTTTCAAATTCATACACCAATTTGCCACAGGAAAATTACATCTCTATGTTTCAGCTCATTGAGAAGTACAAAGTTCAATGCCTGTGTCATTCAAAGGTTTAAAACTACACGGTCGGTATTAGGAAAGTAACTGCACCATAAAGGAAGGTTTAGCGTTTAGACAACATGCAGAACAATCTGAATGCAGGCAGCATTCTTTCAAAGCACTTTTTTCTCAGCTGGACATTTTTGAAGAAATATACTCTGTCATCACCTTGGCTCGATTGCAGGGTGTCTCTGCAATCCCCAAAACCGATGTTCCTGGGGAATTTTCCAGAGTATATTGAGCCAATGCAGCAATAGAGCACCTAATGAGGCAATGGTTTCCTTCTCCGTGTGCCACACAGAATCTCTATGGCCCATCAGAGGAAAGCATGCCAAGACATGGAATGGCA
Source organism: Acropternis orthonyx (assembly GCA_035583155.1). Classification (NCBI taxonomy): domain Eukaryota; kingdom Metazoa; phylum Chordata; class Aves; order Passeriformes; family Rhinocryptidae; genus Acropternis; species Acropternis orthonyx. The sequence continues at coordinate 18,876,963 of JAWWEU010000158.1, read as the reverse complement.
AATACAAGTTTTGTCTCTATTGAACCTCCTCCCCTTTTCAAAGCGGTTTCCACCCTTTCATGAGGCAGCGGGTGCTGAGCTGCCACGAATGACAGGAAATTGGCTCTGGTTTAGGGATCTCTCAACAGATCAAGACCCTGAACTGGGAGTTTGGGTATCTGTAAGAAGAAATCAGTGCAGCTGTTCCTGCAGCAGGAGAGGGCATCTCCGGTCTATGTAAGCCTATTTAAAACCATGCCACTACCAAATGGAGCAGTTCCTTCCACGGTTCCTAGCCCTGGTGCTGACATTAGCATCCTACAAGGAAACAAAACACCCAAAACCTTTCAGCTATGCTAGCAAATGATCAGTCTGACCAATGTGCCCCCACCCCAGTGGTGCTTAAACCGAGGGAGCAAACAAAGGCAGCAAGCATCCAGCTGAAGCCTCCTATGAAACTTCCCCAGAGAGAGAGGCATTTCTCATCAACTCCCCTGAGGTAAGCCACTCACCTTGGACTCTACAATTAGTTAGAGCAGTCCTCTTCACCCCTCTTCTCCCACAGCAAAATCTAGGCTGTTCTGACATTTTTTTGGCCAACACAAGGCACAACACAACACTGGATATCAGAATCCAATAGGCCATAAAACATCATGTTTTAACTGCATGCCTATGAGGGATTTTCAAGACTGCACAAAGTGTAGAGTTTTCCTTTTTTTTTTACCCTCCTCTATTTTGAGTGACAAAGCTAATTCAAATTAAACTAAGTAAAGTGTCCCAGCTGAGACACCCTGAACTGAGAGTCAGATGAAGACAGAAATTTTTTTGCATGAATTATAAATTCTAGAGAGAAAAAAAAAAAAATCCACGGTTATCATGGAAAGAATGACACAAGCTTAGCTAAAGCAGCACTGCGAACTTAACTTACTTAACAGTAACAAGTGCAAATTTTGGGGGCAAGGAGCAGATTCCTTGATGTGATTAGTTATCAAGAACACTGAAGTCTGTTGGAACTAGCTGGGTTCATCAGAAAGAGCCATACAGAAAAAAAAACAGTGGAGAAATTTAGGACTTTACTAGTAATGTCCAGCAGAAACAATTATGCCTGGCATCTTCCAAATGTCCCCAGTGGACAGGATCAATTCTTACCCAAAGGCCCATAAATTCTTACACAGTTCTTACTTTTGACGGGAGCTTTATGGAGCAAAAAGCTCCAAGTTGGCTTCTCAGAGAATGCAATCAGTCTGTGTGCCATAACAGCTTATACATGAGGAACTGATTTAATTCAACCTGATTTAAATTTCCCCAAATTCAGGGGGCTGGAGCAGTAATTGACATATTATTTCTGTAGACAGGGAAATAAAAGGCTTTTTTAAATTTATTTTTTTAAAGAATGCTCAAGAGTCCACATTTCTTATTGACCTGAACAAAAAAACCAAGCACTTGCAAACAGTCTAGACATCATCAGTGTTTCTGGGACAGATGATGGTTTAGGACTGTTTGGTGTTTTTTCAAATATAACCTATTTTGCTGATGTCCGGTATATTAACAATCCCTAACATTTCCATTTCACTATTTTAAAAAAGGGGAAGAAAAAAAAAAAGGGTATTTAGCCCAGATAATGTTTCAGGAAAATAAGTAGACTATGCAAAGTATCTCAGTCCAGTATGACCTGTGCTATTATGCCTCCCAGTTTTGGAAGCCAGTTGAGAAGATGCACACCGAATAATAACGAAGAGCCTAAGGCAAGCATTTGGGTAGTTTTTTCTGTTCCGTTGATTTTGTTGTTGGTGGTGGTGTTTTCAAACGTAAATTACAGAGTTTTCAATACCCTTGGGCCAGGGCATACCATAACAATTGTAAGAAGTTTAAAAATATCAAACTCAGTATCTTTGTACACATTAGATCACAGTTACACATTTTACACAGTAACATTTACACATTTAGTACACAGTAAAATAGTGCACATTTTAGGACTGAGATCTCACATCTGAGGAGTTTTGTATCCTGCTTGGATTGCAACAGGTCCATAAAAGTCTAACAGCACTGAGACTGCAAAAGAAAATGGAAACATGAATTCCTAAAGAGTTAATAAAAAAAAAATTAAAAAAGGCACTGTGAGGAAAATTCTAAGCAGCTATCACAACTCAATACTGTTGAAAAACCCCAACCAAACAGCACTACAGAAGCACTGAGCAAAAAGCAGACCTTGGACAAATTCATGGGCTACTATACTCAGTTCTTCAGAGATGTTCAAGTGTCTTCCCCCATCTTAACTCCAGACTTTTCAGGTAAAATGGAAGGAAAAAAAAGGGAAAGAAGAGACCAACATCTAACAATAATTTCACAGCAATTGCACCAATTCTGTCCCTAAACTGAATTGCACTTTCCTACACCAAAGGAACCAGCAGGAACAAAGCAGAGCAAAAGCCAAAGGTTCATCAAAGATACAGATCTTGCTTCCGAACACATAACCACTAACAGTCCACCCAGTCCATCAGTCACCCATAGAGGTACGAGACCCAACCGAGTTCAGAGAATTCAGTTAGTGTTCTATTAGTAAGCACAGGAGCTGCAAGCTTCACCACCAAGCTTTCCAGTCAGAACTTAATTAAACAAGTGCAGTTCAAGTGTAGTCAACGAGTCACTGGGTTTTGGCGTATAAATTACCACGTTGAATCAGGGCTTAAATGGTGCTTCAGTCCTATCAGAAGAATGGGACTGAAAGCCACCTTGCAAAAATAAACGGATTCTGAAGTTGGCAAACTGCACCCCCAGTGGGGTTTGTTTTGTTTTAGGGGGTTTTGTTTGCTTGTTTTAGTTTGATTTGGTTTCTTTCCCCTGCTTAATTAATTTTAAAATTCCAGGTGCAGGAGCGAAACCAGGATGAAAAACGTTATTTCCCCCCTCCCCAGTTTTAAAGCTGCAGGTCATTTCTTATTTCCTGGTGCTTTGTGTCTCTTGTCATCATTTTTGCAAAGATTAGACATCACCGCTGTGCCCTCAAAGAGCAGCCGATCAGCTGTCTGAGCTGGAAGGTATCACAGACATAATAAAAAGCAGCCAACGCTGCCCAAGCACTTTTTCCATCTCCCAAAATGCAGTACAGTTGCCAAACCTTACATAACCTGCTTACACAAAAGGGGCCAGTTGTACAGATGATATAAATCAGTGCAAACTTCTCCAATTTCAACAATGTTCTCCAACTTATACAAGCTCATAGCACAACACAGGAGTTTACAGGAAATTGCTATGAAGTTTAGATTCCTGCACATTTAAAACTTACTTCCCCCATCCCACCTTTAAAGTTACAAAAACTCCACTGTGAAATTAAATAGCTCTGATTGTTTACAGAAGAGAAAAGAATGGCTAAGTTGCATGGCATTAAGCTGCAAATTACTTACTCCAATTACCTCATTTTTTTCAAGCGCTGAATTTTGAGACCTGGATGTTTCTGACAAAAAACATCACATCAAACCCAACAATATGCCACAGCAGGTAACCATTACAACTAATCGCACTGTACTCAAAGTTGTGTACTCAAAGAAAAGCAAAGCAAACAAAACCCTCAGGAACCATCCTTTTCCACTACAGTTTTTCCAAAATGTCTTTTTATTCTGACTGATTTATTCCTTTAAAACATATACTTTATACATGTGCAGTATGGTATACACATATTTACTATTTGGCAACTGAGAACAAAGAGGAAAGACATTAACTGCCTGTCAACTAATGGATATTCAACTATTACTGAAGTGCTTGCAAGGAAAGAGCCCATCTTTCCCTGCTCACCCATATGGAAAGGACTAAGACACCCCAGTAACTTCTCAAAGCCAGCCAAGCACACATTCAGTGCAGTTTCAATAGCCAGGCTACATGACAGCGTGGAGCTGAAAAGCCCTTGGAGAAAGGGACTCAAGAACATTTCCAAAAACATTAAGCTGGAGAAGGAGGAACGCAGTAAGGAAATATTTTCAACACTACTTGGGGGATTAAGAAAAGAATTTTCAACTTGAAATGCAGTATTATTGCAAATACTTCTGATACATTAGGAAAAAGAAGCTGCACTGGCAGGATTTCCCAGGGAGGAAAAAAAAAAGAAGTTGCACATGCTTTTCATATTATGCACTCTTCCCTCTAAAAGAATGTCCAGCATATTTGTATGCAAAAACTACAGAAAACAGAAAAACAACTCATCCAGTCATGTTCTGAGTATCTCTAAGGTTGGAGACTCTGCAACTTCTTTGGGCCACCAGTTTCTGTGATTAATCATTCTTTCAGCAGAGATTTCCTTTCACTTAAGTAGAATTTTCTCTACTTCAGTTTGTCTCTACTGCCTCCAGTTCTTTCACTGGATACCACAAAGAGTCTAGCTCCATCATCTTTACTCCTTCACATCACATATTTATACACATTGATAAGATCCCCTGAGCCTTCTGTTTTCCAGGGTGCACAATTCCAACTCAGCCAGCCCTGCCTTCTGTGGTGGATGATCCAGTCCCTTAATGATGCCTGTGGCCCTCTGTTAGGCTCACAGCAGCATGGCCATGTCTCTCTTGTGCTGAGGAGCCCAGAACTGGACACAGAACCACAAGGGTTGTTTCACCACCGCTGAGCAGAGGGGGAGGTTCATCTCCCATAATCTGCTGGCAACACTCCTCCTAATGAAGCCCAGCATGCTGCTGGCTTTCTTTACAGCAGGGGCCCATTGCTGGCTCATATTCAGTTCAATGACCCCAAGTCCCCTTTATTCTTTCACAAAATGTGATTTATTTTAGGAAAGCGAAAAACAGTCCAAATCTCACGACATTCAACTCATTCTAAGACACACTTACAGACGCCCAAGATTTAGGGAATTCTCATATCAAAAAGTGCAGAATGAACTGCTGACCTCTCCACCAGCTTGTGAGCTAGACTTAACCACATCTATCTCAACTTAAACCTAGATTTCTTCCTCTCTCCATAAGGAACACTGAATTAAAACACATCAGGGCAGTCCAAGAAATTATATCTACACGTTGCACCGACTTAACAGAAGACAGGTTCCAGCAAATATATCGAACAACAGTAATCCAACTGTGCAAGTCATGTGTTGGCTCTCTCATCCATGGAACTCACAACTGCTTAAACATTTAGCTCAAGCCAATGCATTCTACGTTTCAGTGTGCTGGTGCAGTTTAACTCAATGTTTAGGGAAAGGTACACTCAAACTACAGACAGGAACTTGTCAAGGCATGCAATCTAAGCACATTCATTTGCATGCTTGTAATTTAAACACAATAAAAACCAAAACACCGCCTAAGTACACTTTCAACAGGTAATGTAGACAAATTCTTAGTTTAGTTTATATTATTGCTTAATTTTAAAAAAACAAAAATTAGAAACATGTTTTGAGTTAAGCCAAAGCGACCCATTCATGACAAACAAAATGTTGTCAGTCCAGCCAGACCAACATGTTGTAAATGACACGATTTCCACCCAGTGCAGCTATAAACTACACCCTTCAAGCAATCTAATCAAAGAGAATCCCAGATTCCACCACCTCCTCGGTCCCAGAGCCAAAGCTACATTCCTGATTTCACCTGAGAAACCACTGCAAGACACACTGGCACTGTGATCACTAAAGCCATCCTACTGTTCCTTCTCGTCCCTTAAGAAATGGTGTAGAAATTTAAAAGATAAGAATATGGTTCCCAAACTACTTAATAAGACTAAACGTGTACAGAGCAAAGACATGTCAGTCTCCAGGATTCAGGATAGGAGGTATCACAAAACATGTAGTGAAAGAAGAGGGCTTACAGGTGAGCGAGTTCAACAGGGTTGTTAAAAAATCTATGCGTTTCCACCTCTTCCCCATGCAATTTGGGCAGGGGGGGAGCAAATCACTTTTTTTCTGTCATCTCTGAACAGGCCACTCTGCTTTCAAATGAAGCAAAAAGTCTTTGAACAATTTATGGCCTTAGTTGTATCTGTGAGTAAGAAAAGGGAGAAATAAGCAAGAGACCAATGAAACATTTAGAGAAAGGCAGTCACCATCGAGGACACCCATCTGAAAATTAAAGTAAGTAACACTTCCCACAAGAACTTCAAGTTTCTTATGAATGAGACCATTTGCAGCTATTTGGACACACAACATATCAAAAGCTTTCCACCTCCCAGAAATGACAGTCACACCAAGATACTGGATCCGACTCCTGATCAATTTCATGGTTGAGTATTCCTCTTCCATTTTAAGAAAACAACTCTTCTACTCGTATATTCAACATCATTACAGAATTTCAATTAACCAAGCAAAAGTTTCAACATATTTTTCTACTTGTAGCTAATTACTAGAGGCACACAGGATATAAACTATTCTCTAGCTTTCAAAGCTGCTATAATCATGTTTCACTCAAAACCAGGGCACCTTCAGCTTTCTAACCAAGTAGCCATTAGTTAAACGGAGGAATTTCTAAAAAGCAGAGTCTTTACTCATGCCATGTTTCATGTTTTTCTTCTCCATTATTTGCAAGTCGTAAGTTTTTATTCAGTATTCCCCCTCCTCTCAACCATAATAAAGAATATCAGATGATACACTGTTTAAAACATTTCATCATTCACACTCATTTGAATCAAAATATTCAAAGCCTCAGTCCACTGCAGCTCATGGAGATCAGGCTTCAGCATACAGACCCCAATAATTTCAACACAGCAAGCCAACAAGCTTAACCTTCAGTCCATGACATACTGTGGTGTGGGACCAAGGTCCCAGGGAATCATCAGTGACCACCACTGCAGTTTTATTGAAGTGCTCCTAAAAAACACAGTTGTGGGTTAGGTAAGAACGGCATCTGGTTCATGGTTTTGCTGTGACACTGAGGAAACACTGGATTAACAACTAGGCATGTCTGAGGCATTTAATTTCACATTCTGATCTGAAAGTTTTCTAATTGTGATAGCTGTGCCTTCCATATTCATTTTTTAATGTGCTAGTGGACAACTAGCTGCTAGTCCACTGGCACCGGCACTGCCTCTGCCCGACAGACCCACACCATGTCAGGAAAGACTTTTTAAGAAATAAAACGAGGGAGGAAATGTAGAAAGAAGTTTGCAGCTTTCCTTCAGTAAGTCAAACCAATTCAAACTTCCCTGCTCTCCCCTTCCACGAACACCATTTCTACAAACCCCACCAGAGCTGGCAGGCCAGCTCAGGTATGGCAAACTCAACAACCCCAGGGACTACACCAAGTGATAACTGTGGTTCTACCCACACCAAAAAAAACCCCAAGAGAGTATCCCTTTCCTTGAGGCAAGCAGTTTTTGTTTTTCTTCAAAATAGCCATTTCACAGATGTCTGATTCAGTTCTTGGTGCTTCCGCAAACAGATGGGGGAAGAAATCTCTCAGGAATTTTTGTCTGCTGAATAAGCTAAGCTATAGAAAATACAGCCTGAACTTGAACAGTAAGCCTGCTTCAGAAGATAACACAGCAGCCATCATACAACCAGGAACAAATTCAAGATTTACATTAACCAAAATAAGTATTTCTAATACATTGCAGGCTTTAATAACGCGAACTAACTACTTCATTGAGCACTTAGTGAAAATCAGACCTGAGGATTATGGATATAGTACAGCTGCTCAGAACCAGAGCCTCGTGTTACATGTGCAAGGTAGCAAGCCTTGAAATTCATACATCATGAATTTAATGGCCCTTGACAACACACATTCTGTCCAGGCTGTTCATATCTAAGACCCTCCCTACATGACTGAGAATTAAGTAATTTGTTTTGGCTAGTCATTCATGCACTCCTTTGAAAATCTCTTTTCAGGAAACTGAAGTCTGCCTGCCTTGACACATGATAAAAACTTGCTTCTGAAAAGCATTCCTGCTTCTTCACTGTACATGATATTTAGGTTCTTTGCACTACATTGCACAGAATTTGAGCTACCTCTTTAGTTGAGCTTAAGTAAAATCTTTATAAACAATAAATTCAGTTTTGTTAGAAGTTGCTGTCCTGAAAACACAGAAAGGCTGCAAACTCAAACTTAATAAACCACCAACACTATCGAATTCCCCATCAGTGGCCTACCTAGCAAGAATGTATACAAATGCTAATGTTCTTCAAAACAATGCCAAGAATTTTAGCCTCATGTCCTCCGTTATCTGAACTCAGCCTTCCATAACCTACACCAGGACCGGGATCTGAATGTTCAAAACAAAATGTTATCAGATTTGCAGAAAAATGTCACTCTGTCTGCTTAGTTTATCCTTCATTTCAGGGAAAAATAATTGGATTATCACACATTCTGCTTCCTTTGAGTCCTAGAATATAGAGTGGATCCAGCAAGAAAAGTTTTAAGATGTATGAGAAAGAATGCCCTGTTAGATATTAAGCAGCCACCTGTTAACTATGATAATGTATCAGAGCATCAGTAAATCCTGAACAATTAATGACTTTCACTGCCTCTGGGAAGAGCGGAGACTCACTGATGATCTGCAAGTGTCTCACGCTGTGTCTTAAAGAAGAGAAATTTTAGAAATGCTCTCAAGACAAGTGGTCACAGCACCAAGCCTGACAGACTTCAAGAAGCATTTGAACAACACTCTCAGGCACATGGTGTGACTCCTGGGGATGGTCCCGTGCATCCACTGCAGCCACTTACAAGAGGTCAATCCTGCAGTGGCATTTCATGGAAAGTGCCATACCATTCTCTCTGAGCTATCTCATCATAAAATACTCAACACCGTATTCTCTCTTTAAACATACTGCTGAACTCAGGCAGGAGTGAGAGGACAAGGACTCCTCTGGAAAAGTCCTTTGGTCCAAAAATTCATTCCACTTCCACTGATGGTGGCTGTACCTGTCACATGGTTATCCAAAGGATACAGGCAGCTTCCAACATTTGACAAAACCAAGGATTTTGTTTCTTTGGGCACACACCGGTTCATTCAGCACTTGTACGCCCTTTACATATAAATCATAAATGTACCCATAACTCCTCCCACTCCTCCGGGAAGTCTTATGCTGGAAACACTGCAAAACCAACAGGACAAAGTCCCGGTTTGTAGCGTGGCAGTTGCCAACATGGCAATTTTAAGTTGCCCTCTGTTGCTTGGTTTCAATTTTCACTTCTCGTGCATCTGAAGCAGGTAGTTTCTCAAGAAATTGTCCATCTCCCCAAGCAGGATAAGTCACAAAATGCTTTATACTTGGGGCTTATCCTAAGCCCTTGTATAACCCAGCATCACTCTGCAAAGAGGCCAGACTCAGTGAAAATGTCAGCCAGATGTTCTTACAGAGGAGAAACCTACCCACACACCCCACAGAGGAACATAAAGTGATCCCTAAGAAAGTGCTGTGAAAATGGCAGCAGAGTGGCAAACCACCTCACTGGTGGGGATCTGTGCACACTAGAGAAGTGCACCTTGCTCCTCTTTCATTGTTATCACGAGGGTCCATCTAGCACAGCAAATCTTCGATGATCACTGCAAGGAATGCCAGGCCCCAAGTGCTATTTGTGCACAGAGGTAACCAACAGCACATGTGAAATGGTGGGGAGCACACAAGCGTTTTCAAGAACACTAGAAGTGACACATCCATCCTACTCTCTTATTATTCCCTAACCTGGTCACCTCATAGTACTGGAAAAATAGTTTCACCTGGATTCTTTTACTCGCTGGCACAAACATGGTTATTCAACATAATTTTGTTTACCAGAGAACAGCCAGCGAGAATTTCTGTTTCAACTCATGCAGATTTACACAACTTGCAATCTACAGTAAATAGACATCACATATAAAATCAAAGTGAACGTACTAGACAAGATAGCTGAGAAAATAATAATATTAAAAAACACTTGGAAAACTAATTACCTTTCAAAAGTGCAATGGAGTAAGTTAGCTAATTATACCAGTTGAATATTTGGCTTGTCAGCCAAGAACAGCTGCATTTTTCTTTTTGGCTCAATGTCCGGGCTCCTATTACTTGCCACAAAATATTTAAGATCAAACACATGCTCAGTTACAGAACTTGAGAAAAATACATTGGGAAAATGTAAAATGAAACAAAAGACTTTTTTTTTTTCCTTTTAAGAACTAAAACCTCAACATAAATCACTACTGTATCCATTTAAGCATTTAAGCCAAATTAATATTTACCCATGAGCAGGATCCAAAGCTATTGCCCTGGGCTGATCAAGGTCTTGCCAGAAGAGGACTTTTCTAGATGTTCCATTGAGATTAGCTACTTCTATCCTATTGGTCTCTGAATCCGTCCAGTAAAGCTTTTTCCCAATCCAATCACATGCCAGGCCATCCGGGGAAACCAGACCAGAAATGATGACATTCTGCACCACATTCCCAGTTTGGTTAATGTAAGTTTGCTTGATGGCTTCTTCACTCACATCTGTCCAGAAAACGATGCCTTGTGAGTACTGGAAGTCGACCGCAGCCGCATCCTCCAAACCACTGACCACCACAGTGGACTCCAGCTTGGTGCCTCCAGCATCCACGAGCCGAACATCCCGCCGGTTGGCAAAAAGCAGAAGGGGAGACGCTACAGGAGACAAAAACATGTTAGTATTGTTGGCATCTACAGATGTTAAAGCCCTGCCTAGATGTGGCAAAGGAGGATTTCTTTTCCCAGATCAGCAGGGCATGGAGTAGAGAAGTTTCACATAAGAGAACGATGCATAGTATCCAAAAGCCTCTTCCCTCCATATGCCAGACAGAGGTGTAAAAGAGAGACAGAAGAGCAGGCCCCATTCTTTATTTATAGGATATGAATAGCGTCTTCAACATAGTTAAGAGTTCAAACTGCGATCTTTCAACAATACCTTCTGTCAATCCATAAACCATTTAGAACAAATTAAGTCTTCATGGCGTAAAAGCTGTGTTCAATCAACCAAACTAGTAACAACACAGAGAAAGTGAGTTCTGATGTCTTTCAGAAGCAGGTTGGAAGCTAACAGCACTAGACACAACACCCTGAAATGCTCCTACCAAGTGCTCTCCCAGATGGCAAAAACTGCGACAGTTTCAGAACCACCGTCTTCTCTACAGCAGCACAATGAAAAAAAAATTCAAGACAGAGTTTGCAGGCAGACAATGATGTGGGTTGTTGAAGTCTGTGGAGCCTGCTGTTAGCTGAAGGAGGTAGCCAGAGCAAAAGGACAAAGGTTCCCCAACTTCCCCAATCTCCACCCAATTCTTCTAACTCAAGCAGTAGCTGCTGGAGTTCTACACCAGTCAACTGCTGACTCATAGGTTCATGTAAAACCACTTCACCTGGTGATGCTGCTTGCAATGCACACTCTGCAGAGTGTTCCCTTGCCACTCAAGGAACAGCACACAGATTAGAGCAGCATACAGTATATCCTCTCTGGCCTCAACTCTGTTACAAAAACACCTTTAGTTTCAAATTCGTGTGATTGTATATAATATGTGAGAGTTACATCTTGATACTGTCTTTCAGATTCAATTCCTTCTGGGCTTTTAAAAGAAGACAGTTTATACAGGGTCTGAGTTGCAGGTCTGTGATGCTGGCAGCCCTGCCAATGCTATTGCCTTTTTTGTGAATTCTGGCTCTGGCTACATTCTTGCTGCAGATGGTGCGTGCCACTGCACAGGCAAAAGCCAAGTACATCCTTGACAACAGCTTATGTATTTATGTGCACGACAAGGACCTCCCTTTGGATCTACAACTCAACTTCAGATGAACCCAAAAACATGCATAAAAATTCAGACTTTTTATTATTCTTCTGCATGGCCTTTTTTACCCCTTCAAGTCAGGAAAGATTGTTTTATTTTTCTTTTTGGAGGAACACTATGCTGATGTAATAAGGAAAATTTAAATCAGCTGGTGGTTTTAGCGAGGATCTTGGACAGCAAAAACAACCAACTGCTACCATTAATGTTTCACTGAAAATGTAGTATCTTTGTTTTCTACAATATTTAACTGAAGAAAGTTTGTACAGCTTGAGGAGAATTACTTGTTAAGAAATGAAGTCTCAGTATCCACCCTACTTCACTTCCTAACATGCCAAGTCCTTCTCTCAGTCATTTTTAAAAACACCGAAGCGCTCGTTTTGGTCTCTGCAACTCACTGGTGCCCCACAATGATGCCTATTTTAAGAGGCATTGAACCAAACCATTCGAACACTTGGAAAGTTTGATGCTAGTGGGCTCTAAGTCACAAATTCCTTGGGGCAGAGAACTTCTCAAGCTATGCACATTGCCTCACAAAACCAGCCCCATATCCAGTCAAAGATCAAAGTTGTAAAAGGTAAAGTCTAAGTAGAAATGTCAAAAAAAAAAATAATATTTTCCCAAAAACACGTTTAGAGGAATATGTGAATAGGTGTGTTTTCATCTAGACATTTCCATGCTGAAGCCATTATTAATGCTACCACAAAGGAAAAAGGAACCTGAAATATCAAGTCCAATCAACAGCAGAGGAACTCAACAGCTTCTTAACCAAAGACCAGACATGAACAATGTCTAATCCAATCAGTATCAACATTATCCCAGCTCCCTTTCCCTTTCCAGAGATTTCTTCCCCGCTGACGTACACAGCAGGGCACCAGCATACAGATAACGCATTAACCAGCACGTTCTCTGTCACCTCTGTGCTCCAGGGGCGCCCTGACTGAAGTGCAGCCGCGTTGTGTTGGCTGCAAACACCCAGTGGGGAAATCACAGCGCCCTCTTTGCAATTGTGTTAAAATCTTACTGCCCCACAGGCCCACATAAACCGATTGATTATTGAGAATGGTCAGATTTTATTGCCTTTAAGAACAAATAAGTATTCAATTTCCTTTGGAAAAAGATAAAAAGAGAAGGCAGAACTCTGATTTTGAAAACTATATTCACTTCACTGCTCCTTCCCACCAGCCTATTGTATGCAATCCAAATTTTACAAAAAATTGTTACAGAACCCTTTTAGATCAATACTGGTCTTTTCAAATTTTCAACTTTCCCAGTTAGTAAGAAGTAAATCTGAAAGAGGCAGCCAAGATGGCAAATGCGTTCCTGAAAGGACAGATGCATAGCATTTAGTTTCACAGAATTACTAAACTCAACAGTTTAGAAATTCAAAAGGCACATTCATACTCTATGCAACTACAACCAACAGGGTTTTTAAGAGCTAAGAATGAGAAAGAAAGAAAGCTCAAAAAACTTCAAACCAAATGGCACTGAATAAAAACTTAATTTGCTGTGCCATTAACAAACCATCCTAGAAATTTGAGATCACCCCACTGACACATTGTACAAGTTGGTTTATTTGGAATCTCACACGTATATAAATCAAAAGTTTATTTTGAAGAACATGAAGACCAATTTCCCTTCAAATCATGCTGCCTTCTCAACTCTGAACTCAGCTTGATGGTCCAGAGAACACTCTTATCCCTGAGGCATTTAATTCTTTACTGTGCAACCCCTGACAAGGCAAACTGGAAGGCCAGTTAGCAGCAGTTTCTGAAGAGAGGGATCGCAGAATATGCCGTGTTGGAAGGGATGCCAAAGGATCGGCGAGTGCAACCCTTAGTCCTGCTCAGGACACTCCCCAAGGGGCACACCGTGTGCCTGAGAGTGTTGTCCAAACGCCTCCTGAGCCCTGCCGGCCTTGGTGCTGTGCCCACTGCCCTGGGCAGCCCGGTCAGTGCCCAAACACCCTCTGGGGGAAGCACCTTTTCCTGATATCCAACCTAAACTTCCCCTGACTCAGTTTCAGGTAATTCCCTGGGGTCCTGTCACTGGTGACCCCGGAGAGGGATCGGTGCCTGCCCTGCCCCTCATGAGGAAGCTGTGACTGCAGTGAGGTCTCCTCTCCTTCAGGCTGAACAGAACAAGTTGGGTGGGGGGACCCAAAAAACCTAACAACAGGAACTTTGACTACCATTAACCTTCCAATGAGGTTATTTGTGTCACAACAAGAGGAAATATCCCTAGTTTGAGAAGTTATTCCATGGTTAGAAAGTTAGGAAACTCAAAGGAACACTCAGAGTTGTGCTATATTTGGATCAGCAGTACTCCTGACAACTGCAAATTGCTTGAAAAGGGAAACACCAGCTCCAACTTTGAAAAAAAAAAAAAAAGGAAAAAAAATAGTAAAACGATGAACGCTGAATGTGGAGGACAACTGTATATCCAGTGGATTACCACCCAACTGAAATGACAATATTTTAATGTTGTTACAAAAAAAGAAAAATTCTTTTTCAGTAGAACTAGAAAATTATAACAGTTCGTATTTGTCCAGAGCAAGCACCATTTAAAACCTCTGTACACGCCCAGAGTTCACAATCCTTGGACAAAGGAAAAAAAGAACCTGAAATCCCACAAATTATGAAATAAACTCTAAACAGATAATAGCCTAACCTATAGAAAGTTCTATGACTTCCTCTTGCAGCAATTCTACAGTTTTATTTGAATTGTGCAGTACTTGATCAAAACCACTTCACTCTAGAAAGACATATTCTTTCTATTCAAAAACCCACCAATTTTCCGGTGGTTTTCAGCTAACTGCAAAACACACCCTTGACCTGACAGTGGGGTGAGCTATCTACACAGGGGCTTACTGAGCAACAGGGTGAAAACAGAGCTTCTCATCAGCCTCTTAACTGAAGAAAAAGAAACACTCCTGATGAAGCTGGACAGGAAGTAAGCAACGGTTCAATTTTCAGCTTTGCTCTTGATCCCTGGAATGCTCATAAGCAAATCTTCTGTTCCTTGTCTGTGATCTGTTACTAAATCTTAACTGGTTTACCTGCATCAGGAAAATTCTCTTGTGCAGACACAATACGAGACTGAACGATTTGTACACTTTTGTATAATTCATTTGGTTGACCACCATAAAAAATATCAGTTTTAGGACAACTCCCTTACCCCCATCTCTACCACATTCATAAGTGATACAAAGAGCATCTTTTTAATGCAGTGAGGCTTAAGGCTCCTCTGCACTTCATACATAAGAACGCAGTAATCATCTTCCTTTGTCTCTGCTGTCCATCCATCTCTATTAAAAACATACGCTAAAAGAAGTATGGCAAGTCTACTGCCAATTGCCCACCTTTAACTACCTTCCAAAGGGGCAAGCCAGCACATGGCTTCTGAATTCAGTCATTAACTTCCATTGTTTTAATTGTAGCAATCCAATCTAGAAAGCTCAAATTTTATGAAGTGCTTCCGAGGTACCCACTAGCCCCAGCAAAGTGACATGGAACAAACAACTCAAAAATGCACTATACGATCTTTGCTATTAGTTTCAGTAATAGTTTTCCAAAAACCAGTTTGACAGGGCTCAACATACATATTAAGACTGAGATGATCATAAATGATAACCAACAGTGCATTTGTCATCAGTTGTTAGTTTGCTGCAAAGCTGCAACAGTTCTAAGACAAGCTGAGCAAGAGTTTTAAAAAGTTATATTTATACTACTGCTTCATATTTGTTGACATGCCTACATTTTGTCTCTTTCTCCTTAAAGCCAAAATAGAAAGACATGAGAACACTGAGGCACGTGCATGATTTCTACTCTTCAAAGTGCAGAACAAACACAAATCCTATGTATAGCACAGGAGAAAAGCCTTACTTAACATTTCTTCAGCCAGTTAACTAGGCTAAAGGTCATGGAAAGGTTTAACGGTGCTTTTAAGAAAAGTGACCGAGGATCTCCAGAGCCTGGTACAAAATGTAAAATGAAGATCTCATTTTAATAAGCATACAAGCGAAAATTGTCATCCAAAATTACAGGATGTGCACCAGCTTATATTTTAAATATTATTCCAATTTTTAACAGGACAACTGCAATGGGGACCTCTGTGGTTAAGCCATCTGTACTGCTGGACAGAGAAAACAGCATAATTCTTGCAGCAGTCAATGTCCCAAACCACAAAAACATTTATTACCAAAGAGCAAAAACCCACACACACACCCCTGCCACAGACACATAAAACAGTGAAAAACAAACGGGTCAAAACGTCTGCACCCAAGGGTGTACCATCTTATGAAAACTCTAAGACAGTATATGGAATAAGCATGCATCAGTTTTCTATACTTAAAAATAACGGAAAAAAGAAACAAGACTAGCAGCTATAAATTAATTGGAGAAACCACTTCTACAACACAAAATGATCCCTCTTGTCCAGCTCTTAACTCTGGAGAATAAGGAGACTTAGATCTTGGATGTCATAGAATCATAGAATGGTGTGGGCTTGGAAGGGACCTTAAAGATGATCTAGTTCTAACCCACCTGCCATGGGCAGGGGACACCTTTCAATAGATTGCTCAAAGCCTCATCCAACCTGGCCCTGAACACTTCCAGGGATGTGGCATCCCAAACTCCTCTGGGAACCTGTTTCAGGTCTTACCACCCTCATAATAAAGAATTTCATCTTAATAGCCAACCTAAACCTACCCTCTTTCAGCTTAAATCCATTCCCTCTTATCCTGGCACTACATGCTCTTGTAAAAAGTCTTTTCCCACCTTGTTTGTACATTTCCTTCAGGTACAATTAGGTCAACTCGATGCTTTCTTTTCTCCAGGTTGAACAATCCCCATTTTCTTAGCCTTTCCTCACCAGGAGAGGTGCTCCATCCATCTGACCAACTTGGTGGCCTCCTCTGGACTCACTCCAACAGGTCTGTGTCCTTCCTGTGCTGGGGACCCCAGAGCTGGACACACCATTCCAGGTGGGCTCTCACCAGGGCAGAGTAGAGGGGCAGAATCCCTTCCCTCGCCCTGCTGGCCACGCTGCTTTGGATGCAGCCCAGGAAGCGCTTGGCTTTCTGGAATGCAAGTGCACATTGCTGGCTCATGTCCAGTTTTTCATCCACCAGGACCCTCAAGTCCTCCTTAGCAGCTCCTCCCAACCTGTTCATCCCTCAACTTGTATTGATGCCAGGGTTTGCCCCCACCCAGGTGCAGCACCGTGCACTTGGTCTTGTTAAACCTCACAAGATTCCCATGGGTCCAGTTCTCAAACTTGTCCAGGTCCCTCTGGGCAGCAT
The DNA here is from genome assembly GCA_035583155.1 of Acropternis orthonyx. NCBI lineage: Eukaryota > Metazoa > Chordata > Aves > Passeriformes > Rhinocryptidae > Acropternis > Acropternis orthonyx. Next base: position 18,859,994 of record JAWWEU010000158.1, on the reverse strand, counting down.
TCCATCCTTCAGGTGTGGCAACCACAACACTCAGCATAAGCCTTCTTTCAAACACTCAGGAAAGAACTTTTACACATGCTGTCACCCTTTTGGGTGTCATCTTTCATGGCTTAGCTCAAGCAGAAAGAGCCAGAATCTTCCACGTGAGGACACACACTACTGCTGGAGCCATACAGATGCAGGAAAGAATGTAAAAAATGAGAGAATCAGGCATAGAAGAGAGACGAAGGTAATCAAGAGTTTAGCCAAACCTGTCTGTTAAAATCAAGCACGATCAAAAAACCCAGCCTGACAATTTCCTAGGCAAGAAGGGAATATGGCATGTACAAATCCCACAGATACACAGAAGTTTATTTTACTCTTACAGTGTAAATGTTATATATCTAGCGGGGAAAAAAATATTACCTCTGAAATACTCTAGGCTCTGCATTGTGGACCCTGGTCCTTTTCACTGGCAGCTGCTGCTGCTGCAGCAGAGAATCTGAAACCATCAACTTCAAAAGGTAAGATTAAATGTTGATCTTCCTGTACTAACTGCAAATACTCAACCAGAGTTTAAACTGGCCAGGTAGAGCTGTCTAGAGAATAGAGGGCTATGGCTGTCATCCTCAAGACACATCACTGAATGTGAGTTCCCAGTGAAATTACTAAATTATAGAACATTCTTGCTGCAACACAGAGGTAGGTGGTAGCAGTTTGTAGGGCACAAGACTGAAAAAAATCAGGGCTCCTTGGTTTTACTCCCACTTATACCACCCTTGCTGGAAAACTTGAGCAGGTGCTTCAGCCCAATGATTTTTAAAAATAATTCCATCCCCTACAAACATACCCTCCCTTCTGCTGTTAATTATCAAAAAGCACTGCGCAGTGAAGCCCACTCGTGCTTGAGCAAGGCACTTGAAGACATTCCAGCAGAAGTCTCCACTCAGCTTTTCATTCTTAACATGGCTAAGACTACTCTCTGTGAGCTGATCCTGTCAGTGATGGCTGGTTTACAGTACTACCTCATGGGGGAAATACACCCCTTCCCCAAATCACATCCCATTCCTCTAACCCTCCAGCTCAATCCATCGGATAGCAACCTTGCCTTCCCAAAGTGTTCTGCTGATCAAATAAGGAGGACTTATTTCCATTTTATCTGATTTTAGTTAGAATCAAGGTCAGAAATTCAGGGGGAGACAGGAGTGTTATTTTAAACTACTAAGAATATCACACATTTACACACATTGTGTGTGGCAGATGTCAGGCAATTTTTGTAAACTGCTCTTTATCAGCCTCTATTTTAAATTATTTGTATGGTCACACCAGTGCAAAGTAATCTAATCCACACTAGTATCCCATATTATAAAACATATTTGTGACAGCCTTGTTTATATATGCCAGGTATTATCTTGAGTATCACTGCAGAATACTAAGAACACAGACAGGATCTCAATGATCTATTTGCCACCAAGCTACAGTAAAAGCAAGGCTGTTCATCCATCAATGTGCCGACAGAAGAGACACAGCTTTAGCCACAAATATATTTGGAAGGTTATGTAAATAAATTATGTAAGTTTAAAGGACATCTGGTTTAGCAGCAAGCTGGAAAGGGTATACAAAGTACACAAAAAAGTATCCATATAAAGTATATTAAGAAAGTTTTAAATGTGTTTAGAAAGCATACAAAGCTTCTTATTCTCATCTAGGAGAGGAGCTGGGATGTGAGACAAAAAATAGTAAAACACCAGGCCAATCAGCAAACACTTTCACATATCCTGGATATACTGGATTGTGCTACAGAAGCTGCAGAATTGCTTTCAACAGGTGATTTTCCACACCAGCTGGACAGCCACTGCCCAGGTACAGCCGTTGTACAGCTAATTCCTGCCTCAGCGAAGGAGTTTCATTTGTGTGTCTTGAAATCAAAGGACCAACAAAACAAAACAAAGAAACAAAAACCCGAAAAAACAAACAAACCCCAGAAGAGCTCAGTGGACTGAACTCCCCACACCATTCACTGAAAATCTTGATTAAGGGCATCTGGAGTTGTTTGTGTTTATGCCAGGTTTTACACAAAATAGTTTTAAACTCTTCCAGTAACTTATACCACTGTTTCTGTTCCCCTGTTGAAACAGATTAATTTAGTAGCTTTATCAAATAGCAATGCTAAAATATTGTTAAATAAACTGCTGGCTACCTTTTATTGTATTTTTTTAAATAAACAAGCAGCAAGTCTCTTGAGGTTCTTTTTATATTTTTCAATTGCACAGGGTTCCCCACCCCAATAATGACAGGGTTTTTAGGAAGACAAGAAATTTACTTCAGACCACTGGTTTTGTTTGGCTGCCTAGTTTTTAAGTCATTATGTTAGCAATAACAACAAAATATAGCTCTGATTATATACCATTTCATCTCTATTGGCCCAAATTAGTTCATTTCCCTTGGTCAAGAGAAGCCAAAGTATTTCTCTGAAGAGCATGCTCTGAAGAAGCCCAGCAAAGGTGCTTTACACAAATTACGAAATTTAGGATTTGTTCAATTTATCTGGAAGGCAACTAAATGTTTTTAAAATCTCCAACAACACAGTCTGAACTCCTTCATTATTGTTCTGTTTCTAGATACGTCACCTACTTCAAGTAAAAAAATTTCCACATATCAAAAAAGCCAAATTACTGGATTCAGTATGCATAATTCCGTGCACTTCCATCTCTGCAGACCCCTGAAGCGAGCTGCATGTGTTCAGGATGACTCTTCTGTGGACACACTATTTTAAAGGAGGGTTCCTCAAACTTCTCTGTCTTTTCCCACCGAGCACCCATTAAGGACACCACACGAACGGCCCTCCTGGTGCACAAGGCAAAGCTCCCTCAGACTGCCCTTAATCATGCTGTGGCAAATACTGGAATAGGTTACATAGAGCAGCAAATTCCATCTTCTTTTAACAGCTTTAGCTGCTGGAAGGAGAAGGGCCAAGCCCATGTGAGCCGCCAACACTGCAAGGACCACCAAGCAACATGCAGAACATATTTGGAGATCTGCTGAAAAACTAAACAGAACCCAGAATATCAGCCATGATTTGGAGACACATCAACTCCTGATGGGACACTCATCAGATGACAGTTGCAAGCACTTTAAACATTTTATTTGGAGGAGAATGTGATTCACTAGAGCACAGAGCAATTTTCATTTGGTCTGTTTTGTTAGAGGAAATTTCTAGACCTTATTGCAAAACTGATTCTTGGCAATGTCTCTCTGTGCAATGCACAACTGGTGCTCAGAGAAACAGTCTGCAGCCTCCTGCAATCCTGACCAGCTCATGCTGAACAGATAATATCTCTGCAGTCTGAACCCCCGCCTCTTCCTTGACTTCAGGTTCTCACCTGAGCATTTTGCAGAGGTTAAAATATACATGGGCTTTTTCCAAAAGCAGAATACTGTTCAAACAATGTCCTTGTTCTGAGGATTCTGCAGCAATTGCTATTCAAGAACCACAGGGCATGTGACAGCTTAAATACAAATATACCATCTACTGGGGATTAGGGTATTTTGGCTTCAGACAGACATCAACAACAAGCTTTGAAAAGTAGTGCTTTGAAAGTGGCTGCTCAGCTGAGCATCCTGCAATCTTACAAGTCAACTTTCGAGTTTGGTGCTGGTTGCAGATCAGAACCTGCACAGAACTCCAAGGGAGGTTAAACTGACAACCTCCATTAAACTTCAGTGATAATGGTCAAACCTCACAAGGTACAGTGAAAATCCCAGTCTAAATGCAGACGGTAAACCCCGCAAGGAAGGTTGGCACAGATCTCACACACCAACTGCTGTTTCAAAATGTACCGAGCAACTTACAATTTGTAACCCTGGGTCCAGAAAACGAACTCTATGGGCAATCTTTCACAACAAATCACACTGAAGGAAGATAATTGCTTTACAGTAGCTCTCATGCAAAAGCCTATAGTGACTCTCAGCTAGAAGCTCCGTTCAGAAGTCTCTGAGGACCATGTTCTGAGGCAAGTCACTCAGCAACTCACTGAGAAGATATCACCATAAAAACATAGACTCTTCTGTCAACAGCATGTTCATGGCCTTTTTGTGAATATATACTAGTATCGCTACCGCAGCACTCGGTGAAGTGTTTAGTAAATAAAGCCTCAAACTTCTTTTACCCATACTTGTTCAGATACTGAAGAACAAACACTTGACTTCCCTCCTCAGCCTGTTACACATCTTGGCTGGTTATCTGAAACACTAATTTGTTTATTGCCTGCTCATCCAGCACGTTTGCATCAAACTATTCTGATGTGGAACTTATAAAATTAAGGGCTTCAACAGGGTATGACTAATGGTGCTCCTGTGCATGGTGCAAAGTTCACCCTGTTACCCTCTCTTTGTGAGGTGGTGGGTGGACTGTGCATGAATTCCTTACTGGATTGTGTTTCTATACTGGACCTGGAGAGCTGAGTTAGAAATGTATGTTTGTGGGGTGGCAGTAACTGGGAAGAAATTTGGCAGATGTGGATCCAATTCTCATTCTGCCAGACCACCCTGTTCAAATATTGCTCCTCTTTGCACTGATTCTGCAAAACTGAGTATTTGCACTGCTTTGCCCGTGAGAAGGTTTCACATTTTCATTAAGGATTCTTTAAAGCACAAACCTGTATTTCGTCTGATGCCATAGGACACTAGCTTCAATTCCATAACAGTGTTTACCATATTCAACCCACACTGGAACCCTCAGCTGACTCACGACAGTTTTCTTGGCGAGAATTAAAATGGCACTCTGCTGGTGCCTGCAAATATCAGAAACAGCCTGTCCATTGAGATTTCTGGTATTTTCTGATTTTAGAATAAGCAGAAGTGGCATCCAAGTAGTCTCTTACGTGGTATTGCTGCTGGGCTTTGCCAAAATGGGTAAGTGCAGAGGCAGCGCTTAAAAATAGGGTTGGGGAACGTGACAGGAAAAAAATATACTTGAATATTTCACATTCTGTGATGTAGAGTACATGACAATAATTTTGCTGTTATTTAAATGCAATAGGCGTGGATTTCCCCTCACCCCCATGATATGCTCAGCAGAGTTTTAAAACTGCAGAGGAAACTGAAGATTTGTCCTACTCCTGCACAAACTGGTTTAGAAGAATGCAGACAAAAGGGTGACTTCCTTGAACATGTAAACATGACTTTTTGCTGTGAGTAACAGTTCAAGTCAATCCATGAAGAGAAAAAAAACCTGCAGTGTCCCATTTTTAGAATGTGGATGTCAACGGGAACAAGGGGTTTTTTTCTGGGTGTTTTTGTTTTTTTCTTTTGCAGTTTGTTCTATTCCTCCCCGGTCTGGCAAACAGCTGCCTGGCCAGTAATAGCAGATCATACAGCAATGAGGGTTCCAAACATTTAATGGACAAAATAGTGGTTCTACATAATTTGGAAAATTTGGCTTGCAAATTTTCTCCAGGACCTGAACAAATATAGGCTTCACAAAGGTATGCTTGTTTCTGATCTGAATTGTTTCCAATTGTTATTTCCAGTTCCAGATGTTACATTAACTCCAAAAGGCACAAACCTAATGAAAGCTGAAAAAAGATATTTTACTTCTATCTCCACTAAGCATACGATCCGTATCCCTGAAAATGTAATATATTTGTAAACTGCAGAAAAAGACTCAGAAAAAGCATGTGCTGGATTCAGCTGCTGGCAAACGTTATCCATTGGAACAGAAGTGTAGTCCAGTCAGATGTGGAAGGCTCAAATGCAGTTCCACAACTGGCATGATTTTCTTCTAATATTCAAGAAGATTCCCCGAAAAAGCAATCTTGCTAAATGGAACCTGCAACCTGATACTGGGCTTCAAAGGGTGTGAAGCTGACAAGTTCTTAGTGCCAGATTGTAGACAGGGCTTCTGATTTTTGTGCAAGTCTCATGACTGTGCTCCAGTCATATTTTCAAGATTGAGGTTTTTGTGAAAGCTTGTTAGGAAGGAGGACAAAAAGAAGATTAGGTGAAAAGGATTATTTAAGACAATGAAACCTGGAACGTTGTGCTTGTACTTATATCACTGATAATTCTTAATTTACCTCCTCTAATGCAGCAAATAAACAGAGTAACCTGCTCCAAGTTTTTCAAATCACTGCTTGCTGGAGATGATTCTGCTTTAGCCAAAAACACTGATCAAACTGAGTCAATTCCTTATGGCTCCTTTTGTCTTTTTAAGGTCAGTGTTTGTCCTGCAAGTTATCTGGAGTGTTCATCCTCCAGGAACTACAAAAAAAGATTTTATGCTCTATTCTCTATTATTATCATCTGTTTTTCAGTGTTGTGGGGGCAAAAACCTGGCACTTCTCATAATTTAGCTTTATCACAAACAGCTATTAAAAAAAAATAGTGGATTTGTTATAAAAGAGAGCATATTCAGGATTCCACCAACTTTACTTCCATTTTTTGTCAGAAGTTGGTATGGGTCAGAAAAAAAATAATTATCTGACTTGATTTATATTTAAGTTAAAACAATCATGGTATATTGCAAACTGAGTTGAAGAATCAACTCTTCCAAGGTCTGGAGGGAACTGCTAATTGAAGAGGTGTCACAATATCATCTAATAGGGCTGGTTTGATAAACTCACTTAATGTGCCTTTGGTGATCAGTGTACTGGAATGGGATCCTACGCTCTTTGGGGCATGCCTGCACTCTGCTGTTAATGCAAATTAATGCCAGCATTATCTTCTGCTCACGTACTTGCAAAGCGCATGGTTAGCTCAGATTGATCTGAGTAATGCAGGTAAGCAAATATTGCTCATTAACTGATGATATTCTTGCCTTACAGGGTAGATCACCTTCTATTATCATTTATCTGGCAGCCATCATCTACAGCTGTGACACATTTTTATCCCTGAGTCCAAATATTCTCGGTAAGGTCTTCCCAGAGACTGTATTTACTTCAACACTGAGTCCCAACAACTCTTAGTACCAAACTAAGACTTGGTAGCATGTAATTGTCGGACAGAAGACCTTGAGTGATGTTTTCCCCATGAAATTATTTTCCCTTTAAATTGTAGATGCATGTGGCTTTGACTGCAGTTACGTAGCTTTCCTTCAGCTGATCCTGACACAAGGATTTTGGTTTTAAAAGGCACTCAGATTAAAAAAAGGCACTATGGCAACTTCTTTGCCCAGTTTAGCTGCAGTCAGTATACTGTCTCATCGCAGAGCCGCAGAGCACTGTCAGTACTGCTCTGTCTTGTACACACAGTGCTCAGGGGAAGGAACTTCACAAGTGCTTTTGTGCTTGAAAAAAATAATACAGTGGCATGCACAGGTTTGCTCTGCTCATATGGTTTAAGCATAAACCTAACTATGCACAAACTCCTGAACTTAAGATTTTGAAATATTTCCATGTAGAGCTACAACAGATTATTAGTTATCTTTTGTTTTCAAGTTAGGCTTATTTACCTCTTTAAATTTTCATCTGAGTCACAGTAACATCCCACTGGCATAAGAAATTAATTATCTGCAATGCATACATAAAAGAAGCCAGAAAGACAAAGCAGGAGAGGTACTAGAAAAGTATGGTGCACCTCAGCTTCAACAGCAAGCTGAAGAACAAAAACAACTATTCTTTTCTTCCCAGTTCACTCCTAGACTTAATTCCTCCTTTTTCTTCCCCACGTGGTTTCCTCACCTGTATAAACAGTCAAGTCTAATTATTGTTTTAACCCACACGTATCTGCCTTTCCCAAACAAGAAAGGAAAGTAATGTCTAAAAAAACTTAAGTCCATTATAAAAGGGGGGCAAAATCAGAATCTCCCTGCAAAGGAACCGCACAGGGGGGAAAAAAACAAACACTCCAAACTCCACCCAACACAAACTGTTGTCACTCATATTATGGAAATGCCTACAAGCCAGAATTGAGATCTGCACCCTGAAAGACTCCATATGGACGCATTGTGAAGGATTGTAACAGCTGAAAAACTTGCTGTCTAGAAACACAAGGCAAAGAATGAGAGGAAGCCCGCAGAGGATTAAGGGTCACGCAGTCCATAGCACAGCCAAGACAAGAGCCCAGTATGCTCAGTAGAACCATAGAAAATCATAGCCAGTGCTTCTTCACAGACAGAGTAACTTACATCTTTTTCATATCATCCAGCTACCTTACCTTTCTCTTTTTTTTTTTTTTAAAGCATAAGTTTTACTGTGATGGTGTTGCTGTAAATCCAAGGAAGAAAACTTCCATGACAGGGTGAAGGCAGAAAAAGGTCTTTTACTGAAAGTTCGGCTAAAGCTT
>JAWWEU010000158.1:18708009-18822302 GCA_035583155.1 Acropternis orthonyx | reverse complement strand
GCTCTGGAGTGCTCAGGACAAGAATGTTCTTGATGGAGCAGTCCAGAGGAGGACCACAAAACTGATCAGAGGGCTGAGGCACCTCTGCTCTGAGGAAAGGCTGAGAGAGTTGGGGTTGTTCAGCCTGGACAAGAGAAGGCTCTGGGGAGACTTTGTTGCAGCCTTTCTATACTAAAAGGGAGCTTCCAAGTGAGATGGTGACAGACTAGTTTGTAGGGCCTGTTGCAATAGGGCAAGAGCGAATTGTTTTATACTAAAAGAGGGTAGGTTCAGACTAGATATAAGGTAAAATTTTTTTACTATGAGGTTGGTAAAACACCGGAACAGATTGCCCAGAGAGGTGGAAACATTTAAGGCCACATTGGACTTGACTCTGAGCAACCTGACCTAGCTGAAGATGTCCCTGCTCATTCAGTGGCATTGGGCTAGATGATGTTTAAAAGGCCCTTTTCCAACCCAAATTATCGTACGATCAGATACTTGGCATATTCTAAACTCTACAGGCTTCTTTCACCCATCTTCCTCCAATACTAAGTATATGCATCAAAAATACAATATCTGCACAACACAAATACATATTAGACAGGAATTTTGACAGAATGGTACAGCAGCCACACACAGGCACAGGAATGTGACACTGAAGCACCACTCAGGAGACCAGAACTGACACACAGGAGTTTATGTAAGGTTAATAGTTTTACTAATGAAGTATCAGCATGGCCTCAATCAAATTAAAATAGAGAACACATGATGTTCTGCTTAGGAAACAGAAGGATTAATGTTTCATTACTTGTTGGAATTCTATGAGATACAAGCAACTGTTTCAGCCAATGCAGTAGAATACTCTGCCGACAAGGAGGATGTGGCTGAATTAATATCTTCACCCTCTTCACTCCAGATGAAAATGTGGTCTTTACAAGAAACTTCTAACAGCTCTATCTGCAGTTTACTGCCTTCACTTCAGAAACAGGCTAGCCTTGAAGTTAGCTTTGCTACACTGTTTTTCACCCTCCACCACACACCCATCCAGCATTTCTGAGTTTTCTTTGCTGCTATCTTCCCTGAGGGAATTTGTAGAGCAAACATTTTAACTCCTCAGTGTGGCTGGTAAATTGGAATAAGATCTGATGGAGAGTGCAGAGATGGTTAAGGTAAATTCAGGCCATAAGAAAACTTAGGAACCAAATTACGAAACTTTAGCCAAGCTGAAACGTGACGATGGTTACTTGCAGTTGTCAGGGAAAGTAAGGGATGAACTGAGACAAGAAGGCCTCAGAGCAGAGGCTGCTCTGCAGGTTGTTCAGCTGTATGCAAGGAGAAATGCTGCAGATGCAAAACCTGTGAAGTCACTCAGAGGAGCAAAGTTCTCCCTATTTGATGCTGCCTGCAGTGAAATGCACTGAAACAGAAAAGCAAGAAAGGAAACCGGTTGAAAAGGAGGAAACAGTAAAGTCTCAGAGTCTTAGGAGAGGAAGAAGTGAGAAGAGCAAAATAAGTTGTTGAATGTGGAATTAAATGAATAGAATTCAGATCCTATGGGGGGAAAAGTTCACATGAGTCTTCAGTCCATAACCAATGCAAACCTAAGTCACAAACGGTCCTAATATAGAAATGGTATGGAGAAAGAGAATAAATCTTAAGGTTCTTTAGCAACCTCCTCCATGGGGAGGAAGCATGTGTATTCTGAGAAGAAAAATAAAAAATACAAGGAATGCTGGTATAGATGTATAGAGATGAAAATCAGAGAGGCCATGGCAGGAAGTAAAATACACCTGGCAGAGAAAAAAAGAAGACAAAGACTGCATTTGTACAATGCTAGTAAATGGAAAACAGTGATGAGCAAACAGTGCTACTGAACAGAACTGTAAATTGGCCAGTTTCTCTCTCTTGCCCAGACTGAAAATATTCAAATAATCACCAAGGAAAAAACAAACCCTAAGATAAAAGTAGATAAAGCTGTTGAAGTGCCCAACTTTTGTAATATCAGGCATCACTAAAAAAAAAAAAAACAAACAACCAAATATTTGCAAAGTGGGCAATATCAACAGGTAATACATCTCTTAAAAAGTCCTGTAAGAAAAACAGATAATTTTTCAGTGGTTTCTGAAACTCTCTTGTATTTAGAGGACAGTGGAGATTGAAGGAAAGAAGAGGAAAGATGAGGAAAAACAAGACTCCCCAACTTCAGCTTCCGATAACTTATTTCCTCCATTTCTGTGAATTATCTGTTCAACACATCTTACTTAGTTGTAAGCACCCCAGAATGGCCAAACACAGGTACTCAATCCAGGACCAGAGGGCCTCCCTTTTCCTCTCCCAAGCAACCTGGGCCTTGCCAGAAGTGATCTGGTCCTGCTCTTTCCACCTCCCGCTCTCAAGACTCCTCTTACCTCACGGGGCCACGACTCAGAGAGAACAAAACTTGCAGTGCCTGTCCTGGGTTTCCCCATGCCCCAGAGATCTCCCCAGCATTTCTTCTTTTTCTATGACAAATCTTCCACTCCCTACCTTTTCATGCAACCTCTTGAACAATTCATCATGCTCTCCCACCTGAGCAGTTCTTAAGCCTTGTGCCTCCTTCAAAATGATTTCTGCTTATATTACTGTGTTGCCCCGATCCATCACCAGTGCTATAACTTTGCAAATACGTTCCAGTTCTTTCTATTTTCTCCCCATTTGCTATGTAAGCCTTCATAAAAAAAAAAAAATCAGCAGACATCAACATTAGTTGTCATGAAAGCAATAACCTGGTCAAGGCACGGCTTTTTGGCATTTTTAATCATGCTTGTGCATATGCCCTCTCCACAGAGGGGTGGGAGAAGCCAAAGGGTCGTGCTCCAAAGGGATAGTGTTGCTCTGTGTGTTCATGAGGTGAGAAGAGCTCCATCCAGGCATGGCACATGCTCTTCCCCTGTGATTTCAGGCTTTCCATCTCCCAAAGCTGCTCACTGTCTGTACCCTAGGGCTTCCTCCCCTTCCTCTACACCTGCTCTTCAGACCCTCTCCAACAGGCAGCACGGCCTCAACAGGACCGTCTCCAGTGCTGCCCTGGAATCACACACATCCCTAACTGTGGATGTGTTCCCAGCTTGGACAGGAGGCAAGTTGGGGTCAATGTCTAAACCAGTGAGGCCTCCAAGTATGCCTGGTAGGAGGGCTGTTCTGGGAAATGCCAGAGAGGTCCTGCCAGCCCACATAATGTTCGTGTAATGGAAGACCTGACACCAGCAGGCAGATTTGGAGAGAAAGGGAATGAAAACAGAGACAGCATTCCCTACTGAGGAGGTGTGATGAGCATGGCCTGAGAGGCTGGAGACTTGCATTCCGGTTGTGTTCTCAGTTCAGCACCTGATCTGCTGAATAACTTTTCCATAGGTTTTCCCACCTATAAAAGGGCGGGAATTAATCTCACTGTCCTCTGCAATGCGTTCAAGCCATCAGTAAAGCACAGTACAGAACAGCCACACACCAGCCCCACCAGGTCATCAGCAAGCCAGGCAAAAGATTCCTCACATTAAAATTAGTCTACCTTTTCTGCACTAAAGGACTTTCACGATGCACTGCCGGTTCAGATGAGTGGGCACAGCGGGCAGTGCTGTCTGGCTCTGTACGGTCTGTGCCACAAGAGAAGCCATGCTGACATCTGTTATTGTTGTGAGAAGACACCATAACTCAGGAACTACCCAAAACCCAAATGGAAATAAAGAGAAAACACAACAGGAATTAAAATTCTTAGCAATTGGGCAATAACAAGCCAAAGTGGAAAGCGGCTACTTGCAAAAAAAGAGCTTGTACTTTATCTGCCAAGGCTGAAAAAAACCCTAAAAAAACTCAACCTCGAGAAGGCATGCCAGGGAAAAAAGCAACTATAAAGGGGCAATAGCTCTGTGTCCAAGCACAGTAGTAGGTGTGGGCTGTAAGAGGTTATAAAGCCTCTTGACTTGGAGAAAAACCAAATGTTTATTTCCAGACCTCTAAAGACTGTAGGCTGAAATACGACCATGAGTCTACTTACTATAAAATATCAAGACTCCTGGTTTTTGAACTAAAAGGTATGCCTTAGTCTGGGAATAAACTGAAATTAAAAGAAGGCAAGTGACTGGCAAATCTATGGGAGTTAAGCAAGAAGTTGTGAAAAGGACTCAGTCCTGCTTCTTGGTCAAAGGGAGAGAAGGCAAGTCACTTGGCTCAGAGAGGTGAGTGTGGGGAAATCTGCCCATGCCTCCTCTCTGAAATGTCTGTATTTGGAACATGAAGGTTTTTTTCCCAGAGGACTAGAAAGGAAAAACAGAGAAGCCACATCCTGTGGCATTTCAGCTGACTGGGAAGCAGAAACCAGATCTGCTCTTGTTCTCAAGTATTGCAAACTGTTTGGGGAGCCAAAAGGAAGGGAGACCTAGAGAAGCAACAGCCAGGCTCTCAAGATGTCCTCCTGAAATTCAGCAGTGCCTTATCACCACCTTCTCCTTTGGCATCATGGCTGGTACATCCTCTCTACACTCTCTTTGCCAAGAGCAAGGACACAGAGCCTGCTGCTTACCTTGTGCTCCAGCCTAAACTGAAGCTGAATGTGCCCATCTCCCACCTTTATTTTTAGCCCTTGTAAATGATTAATAAAGGGGATTTGGGACCTAGGAAATAAATTTTTTAAAAAAAGTTGGAATAGGAAGGATGGGGGGAAAGAGAGAGGAAAGAAGGAGGTCATCTGAGCAGTTGGCTTATTTGTTATGGCAGAAATGAAAAAGGTTCAAGGTCTTAGCACTTAAATTTCTGAGAAACCCATGATGTTAGCAAGGCAGTCTGTGCTCATCAGCCTTTGCTTGAATATTTACTTTGGCTCCATGACCTCCCTGACCCAGGCTCTTGGCACCACGATTGCATCACAAGAATCCAACACCAGACCCCTGGTAGGAGAGGTGGTCACTGGGCTGGTTTTCTGGCACTGCCCTGGGTTAGTCCTGCTTCCCATTATCACACCAATGTGTCCACAGGGAGCAGAATGGCTTTTGGCTCTGGCCATCTTGTTTCCCTGCTGTCTGCACTAGGAAATCTCCTATATTTGCTTTGTAACTGTAAGAAAACATCCAAAAGGACTTTGGCAGAGCTTAAAAATTGTGGGCACAATTCACTCTGGAAGAGGTAGATAAAAACAGCTTTGTAATTGAAGACCAAGCTCATCAAGATCACTGCTAAGAGTCTTACTTCAAGAAGAAGCAAAAGTCATTCACCACTTCTGTCTGAAATAGGAGGGCAGTTAGGAAGAGGAAAGTGAAATATCCTGATATCTTATACAAACAATCCAAAGAACATCATGGCCCTTTTAAATGGCCATAAGTGGTAAGAAACAGAACTGTACGTTTGAATTACCTGTGCCACCATTTTCTTTTTCCTGCTGAAATGTTTTAAACCCCTTTGGCAGTCTTGACAGAAGAATAGAGGGCTCAACAATACCAAATTTGCACAAGTTTCACAGAAATAGATGGCTAACAGAAAAGAGAAACCTTAGTAGTATGCCCATAAAAAGGAAGGGAGAGGCAGGACCTGAACTCTTCTTAGACACCAGAGAATCCATACAGGATCCGTTATTGGAGTGCCATGTCTAGATAATGTTTCAAAGCAGAGCTTCCCTCTTACAGGCACTGAAGACTCCAGTTGTAAAAGATCCAAAAGAGAACAGCTTAATTTTCTCATCTGCCCAGGCAGCTGCAAGCTAGATCTTTTACAAACCACAGCCTGAAAGCCACACTAAAAGAGTGATCTAAGAGTGGCTTACCAAATGAGCAATTTTGAGAAGCACTTCAGCATTCACCTCTTGAGACCAGGTATTGAAATTCAGCATTCACTTCTTGAGACCAGGTATTGAAACTAAACTGGCAGTCAGATAAGCATCAAAGTAAAGGACTGAATACCTTAAACACCTCAGTGCACTAAGTACAGACAGGCTGGTCCTGGGGGACATGCTTGACAAATGTAAGCCCAGCTGCTTTGCATTATGAACATTAGGGTAGCTGACACCCCACTCCACTAACACATGCACTGTCTGGAAATGTCCCATTTTCCCCGGGGAAGGTCCTTCCAACAGCCTATGCAGTCCAAGCCTGATGAGGTGAGGATGGCTCACACCTGGGTTGTGACTGAAATCCAGTAAAGCAGCTGCACAAGATCTGGCAAAAAACAGGGGTCCCATCCAGGGGAAACTGTACAGTGTTATAAACTATCTCAGTGTCAGCCCTGCTGGACAACTTTGTTCCAACACTAGGATAATCCACCAAGGGTTTGCCTCAAAGGTGAGACCTTGACTGCAGTACTGCCATTTTTGGTACACCAGACCCTGCCTTTGCCAATGCATCACTGGTGGTATCACTGGTGCAGCACCAAACCTTGTCAGTAGCCTGGCTGGGAAGAAAAGGATGAAGGCGTATCTCTCTTATATTTTCATTCCAAATTACATTCCAATTATAAGAACACATCCGTCAGAAAAAGAAGCTGATTGTCCATGTGGAGGACCAGGGGATGACTAGGACAGCTTATCCTGAGAAGTACAGAGTCCAACAGGAAGGACTGAGACACGGCTCCACTGCCTGTGCTGGGACTGCAGCCTGTTGTCTGGCCCTGGACACGTTATTTCACCCTTCTGCCTCCTGTGGACAGCAGGTGATGGTGCATGGCCTTGTGCTGGCACACAGAGCTCATCTGCACATCCCTCACTTCCCCTTTTGCCCTCCACTCCCTCTGGCAGAAATCTTTACAAACTCAGCAGAGCAGCCATAAATACTAGCACTTCTTCCACAGTACAAGTTCAAGCTGGCCTGAGAGCAGCATTTAAAACACAATTTAAAAAGCAAGCATCATATTGTTAAACACAGACCCTGAAACGAGAAGCACCTGGCCCCTGGCACAGCTGGGAACTGCATTGCAGTTACTGCCAGGTGAGGTCAGCAATTTGTTGTTGCAGTGGAGATGGGGAAGAAAGGGCAACCTTATGCCAAAGTCACTCAGGTACCACCTGGGCTGTTTCAGTGATTTCCAGTGTCCTCCAGGCTCTACCCTCTCTCCCTTCACACTCATCTCTGCCTGCCTTCTTGCATCTTCCACACCAGTTCTACCATAGTATACAAGATTTCCTTGTCACCAAGTCCTCCTCTTGCTCTCTTATAATGAAAAACAGCTGTGGCAGGCATGTCCAAAACAAAGCCTTACACATTCCTGGTGGAACTGCCTCCTTACCGCCAAAACCCCCAGACTTTATATTTACTACAGAAAATTCGAAACACAACCACTTTTCCTCCTCCAAGCTGTAATTTCCTCCTTGACAGGCCCACCAAATTTAAGATTTCACTTACTATTCTTATCTCAAGTCCCTGCTTCCCCCCCTGCCCCACCACTTAGCAAAGCTGACAGCCCTCCAGCACCATGAGCATTGCTATAAGTAGCTTCTGTGCAGCAGAGTAGCACATTCTTCCTTCTCTGAAAAAGACTACAGAGGGTGGTTTGAAGTAGAGATAGGAAAATCATTGTGGCACAACAAGAATCTGTCTGAACTGTGCTAGACCTTCTCACCAGGTGGACCACTGTTTAAAAAACAGGCAGGCCGTGAACACCTCCCCTCTCTCATGTTTTACTTTGTATTCTGTTTTCTGGTTGGTTGGCCCAGAAACTGCCATGGCAAAATTCAGAGGGGACAGTCTGGACTTTGGGTATTTCAGGTCCAATTCTGCAAATTGAAGAAGCCTGGATAGTTCAGTTTAGATTTCCACACAAAGAAAAGGGATTAGTGCCCACTGTGAACCAATGAATATTTTAGCCCTTCAGTTTGACTGTGAAAGTCACATCACGAACTTGGCCTGTGCTGGCACAAAAGCAATTAAATTGATTTTTGTAGATTGCACTCTGAGAAACATGGGAACAACATGCATTGATCTGAACCACTCTGTGAAGTCCAGTGAGTGATCATCTGTAATTCTTGCTACTCACAAGAGGAAAAAATAGCCATATGCAAGCCACTGCCATAGTCAAGACATACAGGGCAAGTTTAGGCACCAGCAGTACATGTCAGTGTATGCCCTTGTAACGAAGTGGCTCTAAGTACTAGAGTGATCTCTGAACGAACCAGCTCGAGTCCCACACAGCCCTCAGCTGCCATGCAAGTTTTCCAGACAGATTCTAGGATACCCGATGGAGTGCTTTGCACCTCTCTCTTTCCACAGATGATAACTGGTACCCACACCACCATTCTGCTCCTCTTCCTCACCTCCACCTCTTGCCAGTCACTGTCAAGGGTGAGGTTTGTGATGAAGCTTAGGTAGAAGCCTCTTGTGCACATGATTCAACTCTATCAGCCACGGACTGCAGTCTGGAAACGCTGAGGGGGCCACAGGGCTGCTTATTTGGCAAGATGTGTGCAACCTTTTACAGAGAAGGCTTCGTACACAGGCTGTGCTCACTGCTCGGTCTAGACTGAGCTTTAAAACATGCTCCTGCAGAACTGAGGCCTTGTCTGCCTTTTTGCTGCTCAATTCTCTTCCTATCCAGCAAATGAGGGCAACCTGAGCTACCAACAGTCTCAGTGACAGGGGGAAGGAGTGGTCACCAGCCAGGGGAAATCAGTAGCATTGTACTTCCTTTGCTGACCAATTTTTGCCAATTGTATCAGCTCCAGGCCAGAAATTTGAGTTACTGAAGTTTGTTCCAACATTATACAAGCAAGTGAGGGAGAGTCTGAAACCCAAGCCAAGCAAAGGGAGGTCAAAAAGCAATCTCTTCTCCCACCAGACCTTTTTTAAGAACATTATTTCTTGGATAGCCAGTCTGTATTAAAACTACCACCTCAAGGCTTGACGTCCTTCGAGCTATCTTCAGGTAATAATTCTCATAACACTGGAATTCTTGAGGCTTAGAAAGGCAAGTCTTCTGTCAGCCTGACAGCCAAAGCATGAGCTTTCCTGCCTTCTAACTCCTACCTGGTTCTCCTCCTCAGTCCATCTGGTTTGCTACATAGGCGAAATAGTTCATGTATCCCAGAGAGATCGTTCTCCTGTCACATCCTCCTTGCTCCAGACAATGAGGAAATCACTCAGATATCCCAGGAAGCTCAGTCTCATTGGAGTACCCAGAGGCCACAAGTAGCAAACAGCAGCCTTCATGGGGCTCACTAGAGCTTGTACCTGCAGCTACACTTTAGTTAAGTATGGCAATCCTGACACATGCACAAGCATCTCAGATTTCACCTCCCAACAAGGTCCTTGGCCAATTTTCTGCAATGAGTTGATGAGTCTGTTAGCAGAAGTCCCCAGAGGGTTGGTTTGGAAATACTTCCTCCTACCTACCCTCACAAAAGATTTTCACAAACTACTGTCAAACCCCAATACCTGCACTCTTCTAGTAGAAGGATGCATATCAATATAGACAACATTTTAGTAACACAGCACACAGAGCATTCCTAATTTCTTACTGAACACAAACCTACCAATAAGAAAAGATCAGGACAGCTCATTCTGCATTGCCAGGAGATGCTCACTTGACCTCTGGCTGGAGCATTGCTGTGGCCACAACCAGTGTGCCTACTCCAGTGCCCCTGAGCTACCAGGTGGGTGGCCTTAGGGAATAACTGAATCAGAGACAGTTTCTGGCCGCCAGTTGGCAATCAAAGACAATTTCAGCAAAGTCTACATAGGATGTGGTTGCCAATATTTGGCCTATGATTTCCCGCGTTACACACAACTTTATTGCCCTTTAATATAGATGCAGGGCCACTGTGTGGGTTTCACATCTCCCTGCATGTATCATCTCCAGCACCCAACTGCACTCCCTGGAAGATTTCCTGTAACTTTCCTGAGTTATACAGAACAAGTAGGAAAAGGAGTAAAACTTTTTCATTATACTGATAGAGACATCTGCACAGCAACTCTTTTTTTACTGAATCAAACCTACACAGTTTATGAAACAGAATGATCAGAGATTGTAAACAGCTCTGTATAAAGGTTTAGTACAGCATCCTCAGTAACATAACTGCAGTGAAAGAAATAATGAGCAAGCAGGCCTGTGGAGGGATAATGTGAGCCCACGGAGGTTACAGAGTGCAGGTGAAGCCACACTTCCCAGCCCCCATGAGTTCCCTGCACTGGGCATTGTGAGGGGCTGCTGCATCTCACCACTTATTTTGGCAGGATATTGGTGGGGTTGCAGAAAGGTAAGGGCAGAGTGACTGGTGGTCTGTTTTGGGAGGAAAGTATGTGGGACACTTCTCTGCAGGAAGGAAGTTTTAGAATGAGTCAAGGAATAGTCAAGACAAAAAATAAAAGACAGGTTTGGTGACTTCAAACTGCAATCATAGTATGCTTCTTGATCTTTCATTAGTCTCATAAAAATTAAAAAATGTGCAACCTCTTCTCTAAAACCTCATAAAGTCCCATAAAATATATTTACCATGCTCTTCCAACAACAGTCTTTCAAGCAGGGCTTGTCCTGGTACAGAATGCTGTAATAAGTCCATCCTCCAGAGCAGGATTAAACCTGCAGGTCACTTCAGTCCAGCCACAACCCTGCAGAGCCATCCCTGCTAACATTTGGACCACATCTTGACATTTTGCTTTTTTTTGAAAAATGTATATATTAAATACATGCAAGTAAAAGTGAACAATAAAACAGACAGAAAGAATAGGAAAGACCCACCATTTTCAGAAAGGAAAGGCGGAAAAGAGAAGAGTTCATCACATTTCTCCAAACAACTGCCATGCTGCTTCGATCAGATGCAAGAACTCCCCCTTACAGGGAGAGATTTTGCTAGAGATTATATGGTCACAACCAAAGCCATTAATTCAGGTCATGCTCAGCAGAGAGGAAAGAGATTATGCTAATCTGTGTTGTGGGCCTTTTGGAGCTCTAATAGTCTTAGGTCATCTAGCTTTATAACTTAACATGTACAGACACACACACACACACAGGCAATGCCTGCATCAGAACCTGCCCGTTCTCAGGGCAGCACACAGGAGCAGCCCTCAGCAGACAGCAGTGTCCTGGAAAGCCTGCAGAGAAGCTGGAGGGCCCAGACAAGGTGCACTGAGACCTCTGCCCTCCACCTTCCTCTGGTGGCACAGCACAGCACAGGGACACCAAGGCTGAGGTTGGTATCAGCAGAGAGATTAACAAACAGCCGCTGGAATACAACAGCCCAGGTGCCAAGGCAGCAGTCACTGGCTCCTGGGAGTGAGCCCATGCAAGGAAGGATTGATGTGATTCATAATGCAATACTCAAATTTCTGCAATGCCTCCTTCCTAAGCTTCCAAGAAAACACACATTTCTGATGATTTTGCTTTTTTAAATTGTTGTTAGGGGTCACATTTCCCAGCACATTTACTCATCCTTAAATTTGCAGGTTAAAGCTTTGATTCTTAAGTGATCATCAAATTTCTTTAGCTGGATGGAACTGTTAAGGTGAAATACCACATATGATGCAACAATTGGCAGACTACTTTGGCCAGGGACCAGCATTTAATATTTCCTTTCTCTCACAGAACCACCAATCAAAGTGGATGAAAGAGGTTCTTGGTCTACTAGGGCCAATAACAACTTCTGAAAGTTCATGCCCCGTGTGACACCTAAACTGCAGTAACTATCCATGCTCTTATTCCCTGGCACAGACGAAATGAGTCAGTTTAGGTTCTTTGGGAAGACAGGCTGCTGCTTCCAGTGGTCTTCACCAGCAGGACGAATGCCTGCATCATGGAAAGCAAAGTTCAGAAAAGAAAAGTGTGAGAGGCTACCCTAAAGTGACAGAGGAGAATTTATAAATCAAGCATAACCATTAAAAAAGGGGAACAACTGACTAGCAAGGCACTGAAGGGGTCAGGATTTGGACTAAACCACAAAGTGCACAAAAGTCAGGAGTGCTGACCATTGTCATAATTTGTCTAGAGAAGGTCAAACTTGTTTGTTCTAGGGCTTCAGGAGTATATACCCTGGGTTCTAGGAAAAAACCCAGACAGTTTTCCAATAGTCTATGCAAACATGAATGATATGGACAACACTTGCTATTGCTCAGAATGCAAAGCTAATGGGGGATACAGGGGATGGGAGCAGGGCTTAAACTGCCAGGCAAACGTGTCTGAGACAAGCTGTGGGAAACATGTTTTTCATGTGGATAGCACGTAAGTTGAGGAACTCAGTGTCACCACATGCTTTGAAGATTAACCATACAAAGTTGTCTAATCTGTTTTTCAGTCAATAGAATCAGTCCATCAGGGTCTATTAAATGCGATGATAGAGATGTAATCTCCAGTTCAGGAAGTTTTTAAACCACTGATTGCTGAAAGATGAGTGTGCCTTATGAAGTAGAGCATACTGCAGTTTTTATGTTTTCCCTGTCCGTTACTGGAAGTATGGGGCACCTGGCACTGTTTTGTCTGAGGGGGTATTAAATTGCTTTTCTACAATTATAGATCTCTACCTCAACAGAATTTTAACCTCTTTCAAATCTCTCTCACCCAAAATGTGATCCAGTTACAGAAAAATGAACAATATTGATTATTTAGGAATTAAAATAAAGAGAAAAGTTAGAAAGAACACACTTTTTTTTTTGCCTCACAGGAAAAAAAATGAGGACTATATGGCAAAACACCTTAAATACAAACTTTTAAAACTGTTCTCTGCCTGGAAAATAATATAAATGGCTATATTTACAATAAGCAAGACTTCAGTTAATCATTGCAACAATATTTCACAATTATTAAGTTAGTTGAGCATTATAGTAGACAACTGATACAGAATCCTCTTCCTGTAGGATCTTCAGGAACAGGTGTAAACAGATCATTGTCAAGATCTCTAGACACGGACTGTAGGATGGTCTAGGTATATTAATGCTACCTCTGTTCACAGGGAGAATTGCCTGATGTTATCAAGTCTTTCCCAACCTGCCTGTCTAGGACCCCCATGGATTCAAGATGCCAAGAACAAAATTAGTGAAGACTAAAGAACCCAAAGTGTAGACCAGGCAATACACAAGGGGAGTCAGAGCTGCCCTTAGAAAATGATACATTTTACCAAGCTGGCACTTCCACAACTTTGTAAGAATATTCAAAACAGTTGTTATAGCCCATTTGATAAAGACTTATCAGTAGGAGAGGAGGCAAATCTGCATTGATTAGGATAACTTGCTCCGGTAAAAGCAGGATTGATACAGCTCTCTCTCCAGCGATGTATGTCCAGTGCTCACTGTGACACCTCCACAGTCAGGAATCCTTCAGCATCCCCAGAAAAAAAATAACGTTTTGCTGCTAGTCAAGAATGGTGCGTGGGCTGACCATCTGTCTAGCACATGTGCTGGCTGGCCAGCCCACATCACGGTGGTTTGGCACGACAGCTACTGGGACAGTGTCACAGCTGAGCTCTGCTGGTCTCCTCCCTTGGTAGGGCACAGATCTGTGCTTCTCGCTTCTGCCTACCCAAGGGTTTCACTGAATTTAGAGACACTTAGCTACTGCCCTCATTGCAAGTCCTCTGCCTAGTTTGTCATCAGTGGACATCACTGGAATCATCACAGGAAATAAACTATTCAGGTAGTGACTGGATCACCCCCTGGTTTCAGTGGGGCATGGTTTTCCTCGAAGTTGTTGAATGGAAGACTAAGGGTGATTTGACATGAGTTTAGATGCATACGCTTTTCAAAACAGAGGGCCTGCCATTACTGCTGACAAAGGTATAACAAGCACAAGTGGTTACATACTAAAACCATAGAATTGTTTGGGTTGGAAAGGACCTTAAAGATCACCTAGTTCCAAACACTGTCACGTGCACGAACAACTTCTATTAGGTCAGGTTGCTCAAAGCCCCACCCAGCCTGGCTCTGAACACTTCCCGGGAGTGGCCATCTCTGGGCAACTCCTCCCAGTGTCTCACTGGCCCTAGGTTGAAGAATTTTTGCCTAATATCTAGTCTAAACCTACCCTCTTTTATCTTAAAACCATTGTCCTTTGTCCTATTGCAACAGACCCTACTATGTCTCCATCCCTCTTATAAGCCCCCTTTTAATACTGAAAGGCCACGATTAAGGTCTCCCTGGAGCCTTCTCTTCTCCAGGCTGAACAAACCCAACTCAGCCTTTTCTCACAGGGGAGGTGCTCCAGTCCTCTGCTCATTTTTGTGGTCCTCCTCTGGACCCATTCCAGCAGGTCCTTCCTACGCTGGGCGCCCCAGAGCTGGATGCAATATCCTGACACAGTGTCCTGACTGGCAAAGGAGTACACATTTTTAACTTTACCCCGGAACTTTTTCTATCACTTCTCCCTTGCTCTCACTGCAAATTGCCTTCAAAGAAGAGTGCACCAGACTCAGCTGGGCATTCTCCCTGTCCTCCACTTTCCCAGCATCAGGAATGGCTCATTTCTGACACAGGTTTCTTCCCTGTGTTGGCAACCACGGTGCTTGTAGGTAACAAACTATTAGCTATGATGAAACAGCAGGTGCTGCCTTGGGAATTGGCTGCTATAATCCGATGTATTAAAATTATGAAAATCATTTCTCAGTCAGATGTGGCAGAGAGCATGCTTTACAGGACAATAGATTAAATTATGTGAAATAAAATAGCTGGATTAAGTCTCAGAGTTTGATCCAGAATGCAAAACACTGAATTAAGTCTGAATTACTTTCAGCAGCACTGGACCAAATCAGTAGTGTTTGCTATGTTAGAGTGTAACACTGAAATCAGTGTTTGGCACTGACTAATGCTATGATAACCCAAACTGTGGGTATGACAGGCAAAGTACAGGGGGAAAACAGAGAAGGAAAAAAGAAACCTTGTTGTGTCCCCTCTCTCTGCAAAGTCTGCCTGCTTCACTTCACACTGACACAGATTCCTGCTCATTCAGAAAGGAAGATCTCAAGAACTGCCAGCATCACCCTGGACGATAATGCTCTAGCTGCTTACAGCGAAGCCAAAGGACAGGCAACATTAGTCATTGACAGCCACAAACACCGACCCTCTCACCACTGCTGTGCTTGCTTCAAATCTGTATCATCCTCTGCCTCCTGACTGAGCCCAGGAAGGATGTGGTTCACCAAGAATAATTTTCCAAATTCACCCCAATTGCTCAATTAATTATCTTCTAGCTTCAACATGAGGAAACAGTTTCTACCTTCTGCAGCAGGTCTATTTTTAGTGAAGCATCAATTTTTCTCTATTTTGTTTTTCTCACTGTTAGTCCTGCCCACACAACAAATCTGGCATTGATCACTTGTGGTAGACAAATATTTCTGGCTTAGGCTACGAAAGAGGCGTGAGGAAGGGTGTAGAGAACAGGAGTCTTAATAACCAGAAGAGCATCATTATAAATCAGAATTCACATGGAGAAAGCAAAGTTATCAAAAAGGAGGGGGGGAAAAAAAGGAGGGGGGGGGGGGGGGGAGAAGCGGGGTGAGAAACGTATTATGTGTTTGTGAATACGTATTGCTGAATATCAATCTACAAATGTGACAAGCATCCCTCAGCTTCTGCAAGTGCAAATTCAGATCAGCAAATTCAAGCCCATATGAAGGAAGGTTTCAGCGGTGGGTGGTATTCCTGGTGTTTCAAAAACACCCCTGTCTGCTGCCCAGGATCATCCCTTCCCATCAAACTATGGACCAAGCTCAACAGAGGAGGCCAGACTGAGAGAGCATTTTGCAGGCACAACAATTTCTAACTCCCAACAGCTGTCAGGCCTGAAATCTCATCTCTGTATTAGCTGCTTTTCTGCCTGGCTGAAAAGAAAACAGGTACTAGGGGTACCAATGTGACCTAGATACAAGATACTCAAGAAAGTACTGCTCTGAGTAATAGTCCTGCTACTTGAAAGGGAAAAAGGGGCAGGATGAAAGGAAACATCCTCCTTGTCTACATTCATCCACCTTGCAATGATACTAACACCTGAAGTTATTTGAAATTAATGTCTTTAAGGCACAGTCCAGCTCTACATGCTATGTGGAAGCTTTGTCACCCTAAATGGGTGACATCTGGCACCACACAGCTCCAGCTACAGCCATCCCCCAAAAAAGTCTTCCAGAAACTGCCATGCATCGTCTCAGTCCCTAAGTCCAGGTTCTGTCCCTCACCCAGCTCATCTGACCAGACCTCCTTTTCTTAAAGAAGGTCTGAAGGTGAATCCAGAGCTGGACTAGAAGCAAGCTGTGAAGCAGCATAAACTGTTCCACACCACATTGCCAGTGTCCCATCATCAGAATTTAATCAGAGAATGATAGAATTGTGCAGGTTGGAAAAGACCTTTAAAATCATTGAGTCCAACTGCCACCTTCACAACTGACCTCTGTAACCTAGACCTTTTCTGAGGCTGCCTGACCCAGGCAAGGTAAAACAAACCAACTCCCTTTGACCTGCATACTCTACAAGGGTGAAGGGCAAAAGACACTGAAAAATCATAGAACTAACTGGAACCTTGGTCCAAGCCCTAGGCTGGTGAGCTCAGCCTGCTTTATACAAGCCCATCCACACCACTAGCTCTCTTCTGTGGGCTATTAAGAGTTTCAGAGCCTTGGAGCACCTTGAGCTTATTGCTGCCCTTAAACCCCAGCCTGTGAGAAGCAAGGGGCCTCCCAAAATTATGCAAGCCAAAGAAAGCCTGAAACTCGATGACTGTAGGTTATTGGACACAGGACAGCAAGAAGCAGACTCGGCTCTGGCTGAAAATATCATTAAAGCTCTATAGGTCCTGTTATAGACTGAGGAATCCATAGCAGAGTAGGAGGCAAAGACAGAGGCACCAGGAAAGGCTGAAGGGACAAAATAGGAGTGCAAACTATTCAAAAACTGGTTATTGCTGTGTGCATACATGCCTAACACTTTTATCCCTCAGTCGCTATTTTGATCTACACCAGCCCAGGATATGATCTCCAGCCATAGTATGTGAATGAAAGGAAAATAATCCTCATTTGATCTGGAAATCTCGTGTTCCTTCCTCCAACTGCTGCTCTGAGACTGCTGAAAGAAACAATTTCTTTCAGACAGGCCAGGTGTTTAAATAGCTTGGACTGGAATTTACTGCCCTGAGCCACAGTTTAGCAGTTGGTAAACTGGGCCACCTGCCAGTGCCCCGGACTATTAATCATTCCTGTAACTCCATCAGCATTTTTGCCATCTTCTTCTAGAAAACTGAGGAGCTTGAATCAGACAGACAAACAAAGGAAAATAAACCTCAGAGATGCCTATGATCAGTCCAAATATATCAGCTGTCTACAGCTATGAGTGTGTCCACCCCTTCAAATACAAATGAGAGAGGGAAGCTAAACCCTGTGGCAAGACACGTATCTTAGTGATAGGGTCCAAAAGTGTTTACAGCAAAGAAACGTAGTTTGAGAGGCAAATTAGTAACCCAGAACAGCTTCCAGGACTACTGTCAGTAGCTAGGAGGAGCAGGAAAGAAAGATTATTAGGCTCCACCTAGAAGCCTGCCCTAGAGCCCTGGGCCAAATGCTGCTGCCTACCATCCACTCCCTTAGGTGTGGCCAAAGCCACCGGTATCGCCGCACCTTCGCCAGCTCTGTGCAAGGTTCATGGGCCCTGCTGGAGTCCTCTCCCATCATCCTCCTTTCTGCATCATCAAACAAAAAACCCCAAGATAATACTGGCACAATGTTCTTCTGATTCCCATGTTTCCAAGTCAGTAAATATCAATTCAGCTGGACTTTCTGGTTTTGTTGACTTCAAGCGGAGTAAAACTGACCTGTCTGGAATTCTGCAAAGAACAGCTGAAGCTAATGAAAAGTAAGAGCAGAGAACTGTCCCATACAGAGGACAAGCCAGGCTTTGCAGTGCAGAGGGAACAAATGTTACTTAAAGGAGGTTGCTCACAGGCATTGAGTTTTCAGTTACAGTGTCCCTAGGTTATCTTAGGTATGTCATCAGTTTCTCTTTGGTCCTATTTTTTTCCTCTATGAAACAGAAGCAGCAAAATATCTTATTTTTCCACATCCCTTTTTTTTTTTTCTGGCCAGATACTGTAGCTTGCAGTTCAGGTCTGGTCGTGGTCTTAGTTAAGTCTGGAGGCCATGAGTTCACAGTAGAGCTAAGTTTAACTCAAGCTGCTTAAGACCAGGAAGACAAACAGAGGTGTCTTCCCATGTTCAGATTTGCATTTCTTTTATTCCCAAGGAGCAGCACCTATGCAGACACATCCATTCCCACTGTGAAATCACTCCCAGGAGGAGGATAACTTTCTGGAAATGCTCTCCCTCCATCTCAGCAGGGCACAGGCATTAGTCTTTGCTTCCTCCACAAGCACCACACCTAAAATATAAATCATATTTCGGAAGGGGGGGATTTTTTTTTTGTTGTTGTTTTTTCTCCCCACCCCTTTTTATCCTTTTGCTAGGGTGTGGAAAGTGAATAATCCCAACTGAGCATTCCTTACTTAACAAACTTACAGTTGGCTGCTTAATTAGGAATTTAATAAATGTGACTTAATTATCTCTTAATTAGATTGCTTTATTAATGCCCTTGGCCATAACCCCTTAGGGCTCTCAGTCTTGTTAGAGCTCAAGCTAGGCTGAGTCAACACTTGAATAAACAGCTGCCAATAAAATACCTTGTGCTGCCAGAGGTGGCACTTGAATTTTACTAGACGATTTCCTTCCCAGGCTGAACTCTGTACCTTCCCATAGTGCCAGCTAATCTTTGCTCTCAGAGGTTCCTTTTCTGCATGAGACACAAAGTGGAGAATAGACCACTTTTGACACAGCCCACAGCAGGCAAAGTTTTAAAAATCTTACTGGCCAGGCCATGCTCCAGCTGGACCAATTACAGTTTCCTTCACTTAATTCAATTTTCACCAGGAACCAGTTTTCCCCACTTCTGAACAGCTGTTGTGCAATGCTTCCATATACTGTTAATACCTGTCAACATGATATTTTTGGCATCTTCTTAGGTACCTGAAGTACCTATAAAACACTCCTTGGCCATCTCTTATTACTCTTATTACTATTAGAAGAGAAGCACATGTGGACAGCTCTCATTTCTATTATCATATGGCTTTCTTCAGTTGTAAGCAACTTCAGCCTTTTCAGGTGGAATTTTGCCCTTCTGGTTTCTGCCAGGAAACTTTTTGAAAAGTTTTGTTAAACTGTTTCTTTAATTTTAAACCAGTGAGTAGGCAGGGGAAAATACAACTGTTGCCATGATTTAAGAGTTAAAAAATAAATATTCTGTCACCTTGTCTTGAGCAATCCAGCACTTCACCAAGAAAAGAGAACCTGAAAGTTGGCTCAGACATGCACTTGTTAGTTTTCCAGGGAAAACACATCTCAAATTAGGTGGCACTTGAATGCTACAAAAGACATTTTTCAGAGCCTGTTCTTCAGGTCAAATGAATGTGATTTAAAGAACATGCTGCATTCAACATCTGAAGAGAGGAAGACGGTGCTGGAGGAAAATCTGTTCCTGACATTTATTTGAAAAAGTGAAAAAGCAAGCAAGACCCACTCTTAACAAGTCATGCTCTTAATTCAGTACAGAGCAGAGCAGCAGAAATAGCTGAATCAGTCCACAACAGAAGATGCAGCAACCCCTGGGGAACAAACACCTGATGAAGTGCCACCTCAAACAGGGCCTGTAGCTGACAGGACAACAGCATGAAGCCACAGGCTCAACAAGACTCTGATCCAGCTAGCAGAAGGTCAGGGGATACCAGGCAATGAAAAGTCCCTTTTTTTCTTTTTGCCATGGCTACCTGCATTCCAGAGAGGGCTACAAATAGATCTTTATGAAAATCCATGTGTTTTAGCACCTTGTGCTCAGCAGACCATCTCATGGTCCTTTCAAGGCATGCTGAGCCTTGGTACCATGTTTTCTCTCCTGCAATTTGAAATACTCATGTAAAACAACGGCAACCCCGTAAACATTTTCTCCTGGTCTGGCAATAAGTGAAGGTGTGTTTCCTGGCAGGCAGTTTGTTTCTTTTCCAAACCACCCTGAGAGGTCTGCTCAGCATTACAGCCAATGTGGCAGCACACTGAGGAAGTGTCCTGAACAGTTTTGTTTGGAGGTGACATCTCCGACTGAGATGATGAGCCGATGCCTTAAGGAAAGCTTCAAAGCAGACTGGACACTACCCCTAGAGCAGAACAGCTTCTGTTTCCAATCCCCCCTTACCACAGAAGCCGTGTTGTCAGAGATGGGGTGGGAAGCAGGAAACTGGAAACCAGAAGCCCAACCACTTGTCTTGACTTCACCATTCTTCACCTCTACCTCCCAAAGTTAGTTGCCACTTCTCTGCATTCACTCTCTTTTGTACTCCAAAGATGTCTAATCTTTACAGGTCACAAGCTTTTAGAGCCATGGGCAGCCTCTTGATAGATGTATGCTTCCAGCCTCATGCAATGAGGAGCAGGACTATATTTTAAATAACCAAATATCAAATCATAAACCTCATATTTTATAGGAGGGGCTGGTCAGCTTTTGTTCTTTTTATGGGCTTGAAGGCTAAATGCTTTGTAGCACATTCCTGTATCAGCTAATCTGGAAAATGCAACACTAAGGAAGCATCTCTTACTCTATTGCCCCAGATCTAAAATACCTCTGGCCTTGGTGCGACATCCACAGAGGGATGGAGAATGGACTCCCACTGTAGGGTGTTTCAGAGCATGAGCAGCAAGGCTGGCTCTTGTCATTTAAAATCACTTGTCACCCCTTTTCAGGCACCTGCACTAGAGAACACTCTCAGTGCCACTTACACAGCATGCTGAAAGACTATAGAGCCTAAGTGACTCTAAGGCTCTGGCTCCAACCCACCAAGCCAGTGGGGTCATCTCCCCTGGTTTCAAGTAGTCTACATTCTCTGTGTCAGGCCACAGCTTACCGGTGACAATTTCAGGCACACCTAAATCTCCTAGACTGGCAACAACGTCAAGCACCACATCCTGGCACAAGTGCCATCAGAAAGGGAGGTTCACTAGTGTATTTGCTCATTCTATGCTGCGTCTGGGATGAACAAGGTGTAGCCACTTGCCCCTCCTTGCCCTCACCCATCCACAGCTGCTACTTTGCCAGCTGTCTGGGCTCATGCCTCCAGCCTGTCTCACAAGCAAGAGAACCTGGTGCTCTTCATCAGCCTGTCTGTGCAAGGACCGCTCTTCCCGAGCAGACAGCCGAAGTTCAACAGACAGGGTGCTCAATATGGAAGTTCAAGGACCTGTCCCCTCTTCCTCCCGCTCTCGACTTCTGTTGTGTCTTGCTGAACAATTCCTTGTTCAGCCCTCTGTGACTGGTGAATGCAGCTACGAGAGCCACAGAGCAAGAACAGCTCACCCAAAAGCAAGAAGCAGCAGCAGCCCCTCAGCTCATTTTCAGTTCTTCTAGCCCCTTCTCTTCTGAGCCAACAGGAGAAAGCCTGCTCTAACACTAAAGCTAGATAATCAGTGACCTCCCTTCTGCTGCCCGCACACACAGATCACCCAGAGAGCAATGCCAAGAACAGGCAGTAGCTACGGCCCCACAAGTGCCAGGCCACCAGCAAATACAGAGGGAAGAGGAAGTTGTTATCAGGCCCTAGTAACACAAAACAGCTGCTGCTTGACTGGGGCAGCCACTGCTCACCCCTGCTTGGGGCTGAGCAGCAGCTGTGCTCAGGAAACCTTCTGCTTTAGCCTGTGCTCCAGATCCAATGAACAGGGAGGCACTTCAAGAGGTCCCAATTGAATCAGCACCCAAATCTTCATTTGCCCAAGCAGTTTCAGCAGATCAGCTCAGAGACCTTACTAGCACAGCCTTTCTCTGAAGACACCCCTTTCTCTCCAGGTTCTGCTGGCTCGGATTGGTGATACTGCAGCACATCCCCAATAAGTGGCAGCTGTAGCTAAAATGTATTGGCCAGGCATATTGGAAAACTTGGAGGAAGGAAAAAAGGGAGGCAGTCTCAGCCTTCTAGTGACCTGCCTTGGCACCTCAGCCCCACCCCAACTTGCAGCACAGGTTGTTCCCTCTGTCTCACACCCTTGCCCAGCTCCAGTAGTTGCAATTCAAAGCTAGCTGTTAAAGACAAGCTCTCTTGTGAAGCCTACATCAACACAATATGAGGGATCTGCACTGAAAAACACCTTCAACAAGGCTGCTATAGCTAGGGAATAAACAAAAAAACAAGGTGAGATGATTTAAAATCCACCTTTCCCAGAGGTATTCTTGTTTCCTACCCAGTGACTCTCAGATACAGATACCTGTCAGGACCATGAGAAACTTGCAGAAGGACCCATGCCAGAACTCATGTGATCCCCTCTCTCCCAGAGGAAATAGGTGGTCCAAGCCAAAATGTTGCACAGAAAAATCATTCTCATTGTCAGAGACTACTAACATTATCTTTGTAAATATTATAGCAGTAGGTTAACAGTGCAGGCTGCATCCCCACCCAACCCACAAGGTATCACAAGGCAGGCAGTGCAGCTCCAGCCTAGGTTTCAATTAAAGAGCACATTGCGATTAAAACTGCCCCTGCCTGCTTTTCTTAGGGGTTTAAACTTCCTCCACAATGCAGCTGCTTTGAGTGCAGGTTTATTATTAGTCTCATCTACATTATGACCTCCTCATCTCACTGGAATGACCAGGAAACGCATGGAGAGTGAACAAATACCACATGGCAGCCCTGCAGAAGGTACATGGTCATTTGTTAAGTGGAGCTTAGATTTAATTAGCAGTGCTCAAGGGGGATCTGTGGTGTAATAAATCTCAGAATAAGAATTAGCCTCTCTGTGGCACCTTGCTGGTCACTTTCAGCAGGAAATGGCAAAACATGAAGGAACACTAAACCTCACAGTTCAGGGCTGGAGCCAGATTCAGAGATGTGGAAGAGACATCTCACACATGCCTTTTTCTTTCTTCACAGGAGAGGCCTTGCATTTTCCTTTGAAAAGAGCTGTGACATCTGTGTGAGCAATGAGTGAAGGATGTACACTTCAAAGCTGGTGTGGGACAACAGTTCCTAGACCAACACATGCCCACGTGAACATACACATGTTGCGGGTCGGAAGGAGCAGCCACAGTGGGAACCCACACACTGCACCAGGGACAGGAGGCAATCTCACCTGGCTGCTGCAGTGCTCTCTCCTTAGGGAGAGGCATCAGAAGAGCTTTAATGCTAAGTTAGGAAAAGGACATGGTAATGTAGCAACCCTTTACACAGTCCTGTGGCCAGGAAGCGGCTCCATGACCCTGCTACATGGATCTGCTAAGCCCAGTATTTTCTGTTAGGAACTCAAGTCAATGGGGTAACAACATCTCTTCAGCACAAACATCACACAGCTCAAAGAAAGCTTCTATTCTGGATTTTAATTCCCTCTGCAGACAGTTCTGTACAAACATATGCAAAGGTGTATTTCTCCTTCATCTGGCCAGCAATCCTGTACACCCAGAAGCATGAAGACTAAGAGCCCAGTCCAGTTAAGGAAGGACTGTCTTTCATGGAATGCTTTGTCTTCCTTTACTTCTAGTATGCACACAGTTCATATCATTCATTACTTCTTCACAGCAGAGTTATCAGGTCATCCTGTTCATCCCTGGGATTTTTCCTGTGCTACATTAGCCTGCAAGGATTTGAACTCCTGTAGGGCTGCTATTCCTTCCCTTGGGAGATCATTACACAGTTTGACAGCTCTCACTAACATTTTCCAGAATTTCCCGCTGTCTAACAAAACTGCAAACATCCAACAAAAAGTACACTCTACCAAGCCTCACACAGGCTGATGGCAGAACCAAGGTTCACAGCTGGAAAAAAACCACATGGGTTGTCCCAGTGCAAGCCACGTGCATCTGCTGCCCATGTGGAGCCCTCCATCCCTTTCAGCCACTGCTCCCCTTCCTGCTTTGGTTCACATGGATGTGATTTTCAATGGGTGAGATCATCTTTTGAAAAAGTTTTATGTTTGGCTACAAACAGACCCCAAGACTGCATGTGATTTAGGAGAGGCATGGAGATCCTGTTCATGAGGCTCACCATTTCCTTCAAAATGGGATGCTCACTGCATGCCACAAACTTCTGGGCTATGACGTTGCCCTTTCTTGCAGAAGTGTCTCTCTACTTGTCCTTGCAGACTGAAGTAGAATGAAAAGCATAAAACTTTCCACAGAAATTCCCAAGGCAGTTCTGGACCACAGGAACCTGCCTGACTCTCTGAGAGATGTCAGGGATTTCAGCCCCAGCTAGGGGGCAGGCCTTGGGGAAAGTTCCAGTGAAAACTGACCCACTCCAGGGTGCCATTGCAAGGGATGTTCATGGTTTTCTGAAAGTCTTTAGCCCAGTACTATTTCAGTCTAAATCCTGAAGACATGTAGGTCTATGTAAAAATCAAAAAATCAGAAGAAATGCCAAAAGCAAGTGACCTTCAGCTCTTACAACATCTTTACAATACACCTTGACCCAGCAAGCAGGAGAATGAGATAAGACAGTTGGCCTTTATCCTACAGATCAGATGGCCTCTTTGCCTGGAACTTGTAATGTCTACTGGCTTGTAGCACACAGCGCTTCTGCTGCTCTCTCAGTGTTGGGAATATTCATCAGGAAGCATGCAGGAGGAATCAGTTTAGAGTCATCTTCTACCAGCAACAGGTACCTGTATCTGAGCCAGTCAGAAGTTACACAGCACATTGACCCACAGGAGACATCTCTGCCATTTACCCTGAGCACCTTGAATGGCCATATTAGCACATACCTACACAAGGGGCTTTGCCTAGTCCTGATAAAAGGCACCAGCAAGGATTTCAGCTGCCCCCCAACAGTACTGCCCTGCACACCAATATCAGCAAAGCTTCCTCCCTGAGCAAGCTCTCTTTTCTGGCACTTGACAGGCTCATCTACTCGTTGGCATCACCTGGATCACATAAGGTGCCACACCATACTAAGGAGATTCCTGCAATTGCCTGATGCCAGGAGCATGCAGGACCAGCTGTCCCCATTCCCCTCTGCAGTAAAAGGTGTCACAGTTTTCCAGGAGCGTGTGAACTTCTGACACATGGCACAGCTTATGTTAATCATTATTCAGCTGCTGACTTCAGCTTAACTGCATTGACCAAGGACAAGCGAAGCTGTTCTGAAAAATGCCTATAGTGAGTGTGGCACTTAGAGAAATCACAACATAACATTGGGGTTTTAGGTACTTTTGAAAATTCTTGCTTTTTACTCTGCAACAGTTGCTGTAACCTCAAGTCCTGAGAGCAGAATTTTTTATTAATTTAACTCTAGAATTTGGTTAAATCTTGTTGTTTGTTTTGTTTTTTTAACTGGCCATGAATAGTCACTTCTAAATGTGATCATTTTCCAGCTGAATAAATCCCTTCTCCTTTCCTTGGTGTTATAAGACTTGAGTGGAAGATGTAACAGTATTTACACTCACAAGCTTTGGCTATGTCATCTGCATGCAGCAAACAACAGGAACACCTTGCATAAGTCCATGACCCTCAAACCACTGTGATTTCACCTGAGTATGAAAGGGTTAAAATATTTAGCCACTTTTCATGAAGACAAGTGATTTGTTTGCTTTTTCAAACAGACTGTACAGTCCAGTCCAAACAGCTTTAGTCTTTTTAACCGGGACCAGCAGGATGTTGGGCAAGTTCTGCGTGCTTGCAATGGACCTCTCCTTCAAACATACTTCACAACTCAAACATAACTTCGGCCAAAGCACAAGTTGAACATCACCCAGGGCTAACCAGGAAGCCCCAGATCAGGTGGAGAATCTTTTTCCCAGCTCCTTTGGGGTTTCCCTGCTGGAGGGAGGCTGAGCAGGCAAACCCTTCTGGAGCCCCGCAGCACAACCTGCTGGCATTTCTCAGCCAAGGCAGGACTGCTCTCAAAATGCATCATTCAGCACAGCAGCACAGAAAGGCAAGATCCAAGGACATGAAACTATAAGGATGTCGAACCAAAACGCTGCAGAGCAAAGACCAGCTTTCTCCACAATAACCAGCTATCCAGAAAGACGAAAAAGTCAAAGCAACCTCCAACCCTGAGCTACTTAGGCCTTCTATCAGGGAGCAACCAATGCAGCTCCAGGCTTTGCCGTTCTTTAGCCTGGTTTCTTCTAGAAAAGCACAGTCTTACAAGCTGATACTTTGTGAAAGATGAAAGCATTTGTTTTTGAACCCATGATCCAACTTCAGCCAAGCACAACAAAGGAAATTTAGTTTCATAAGACTTAAGAGGCCAGGGAAAGGAGAAAACTGGACTTGTCCCGGTTGGGGCGGTGTTGCAATGCGAATCTGCTGGTGCAGTTTAACCCCAAATGACAACTAAGTAACAAAGCAGCCTCTTGCAGCAACTAAAATATCAGTGTTATCAACATTGTTCTCATACTATAAATCCAAAACACAGCACTGTAGCGGCTATGAAGAAGAAAGTTAACTCTTCCCCAGCTGAAACAAGGAACTTGCCTTTCCTGCATGCCAGAGAACCCACAGTGGAAAGTGCCCTTAGGAATGTTCCAGTAGAGCAGGCTCAGGTTTCCTTTTGTGATGCCAAAAATGACAAATCCAGAGAAACAACCCCTGTGATACCTCCATTTCCAGACTTTCCTGGGCATTTTCCAACTACACTGTTTTGAAGGTCGTGCTTAAGAGTTCTGCATATGCTCTTTAATTCTGTGGACACCACATGGTATATTGCAAACTCATATTCGCAGTTGAAAAGTTCTTCATTCCTACTATTCATTCCTACTATTCCTTTAAATGTTTTAATAGTCCATTATTTCCTTTCTTCTCTTCTGTCTAGAGCAACATACTTCTAATACAGGTAATTAAATAAGAAGGAGGTGGCATTTAGAAATAATCTAATCTAAATTTAATTCCAGAATGTTCCTGTTTTATTGAGAAAAAGGCCATGCAACAGGTTGAAACCTAATATGCATCAGATATGCTATGCTTCACAGCAGCAGAATATTGGTTTTGGCAGTTCCTTGGCAGATGTCTTCTAGAGAACTTGGTAGGACCCGACCTATTCTTATACTGTTAGTTCTGCAAGCAAAATTCCAAAGGTGTTGCATTTTCTCCCCTAACATACTCACTGTTAGCTATTGCAATACTCCAGCAGGAAATGCAGAACACGTGCCACCAACTGAGGCCTCAAAAACAAACCAAGTGAAGCCATTCCAGGAGGCTGGGTTTAGCCCCCGGACAGAAACAATGAGCTGGGGATAGAAACAACCAAGTATATGTTTGCTGCTGGTGACCTCCGGTGCAAAAAGCCAGTAGAGAAGAAATCCTAATTGCTTCAGACTTACAAATCAAGTCACCACTGCAGGGGAGACCTTTAGAAACCTGGGTATGAAACCCATCTTCCACACTCCCACTGCTCTTCTTCTTCTTCAGTGCTTACAAGTAGCTACATACCAAACAGACAGCAAAGCTGCCAAATCTTTACAGCTGGGTTTCAAGGTACAAGCCAGAAAATGCACCTTGACTTTCAGAGGCCAGACTCCAGCCCAGGTTTTGGGGTTTTTGATGCCTAAACTGAGCTAGTATGAGACAAAACCACTGGGATGCAAAGCAAAATCTCCTTCCCATTTCTCCAGCTGGCACTGCACTTTGAGTACCATTGAGATAGGATAAGGGGTAATGCATTTAAACTAACAGATGGTAGATCCAGACTAAAAATAAGGAAGAAGTTGGTTTTTTATGATGAAGGTGGTGAAACACTTGAACAGTTTGCCCAGGGAGGTGGCAGGTGCCCTGTCACTGAAAACACTCAAGGTCAGTTTGGACAGGGCTCTGAGCAACCTAACCTAGTTGAAGATGTTCCTGCTTATTGCAGGGGGCTTAGACTAGATGACCTTTAAAGGCCCCTTCAAACCCAAATCATTCTGTGCTTCTACAGCAAAGAAAGATCTCCCCCTTGTGTGTGGAAATGCACTGAGCTAAGGCTCGTTCTGGTGCTCAGCCTAACACTAAAAAGCTCAGTTTCTGCTGAGAAGGTAATTCACCCCTGGAAGTGCAGTAACTCAAATAGGAACCAAAAAGACAGGCTGTGCCAGTATCTGATGAGGAGACCTGGATGTAAACATACCAGGACTGTGGGAACTGCATCAAGATTCTGATGAGCACTCACCTTCCTGTAAGAACCTGCTAAGAAGCCACAAAGATTTTTATAGAGGTGGTTTCATTTAGTCATGATGTAGTTGTAATATTCCCACTGTGTTCATGAGAAACTCCCTAAGACTCTTGTAAATAGAGCTGTAACCCAATTCCAACTCTTGTAATTATATCATACCCACTTAAATTACCCCTGAAGGGTTTTGTTTGTTTTTAATAAACCAATCTTCAAACATATCTGTTTTCAGACAAAAAAAACTCAAGAGTTTTTTTTAAATAATACCACTTTCCTCTCCCTTCCCTTCCTCTTCTCTCAAAGAAATCAGTACAGGAATCTAACACCTCTTCAAAGAAGAGAATAAAAATCAATGCCACTTTGCAAACTTCTACTCCACAGAATTTGGTGTCCAACTTTGGGCCTATGAGCAGATCCACAGAGACCAAAAGAAAGAAGGCCACAGTGAGCACAAAGTTCATTCAGAAATTTCCCCGTTTTCAGGATAAGCAATTACAAATCTGATTATCATAGTTTGTGTTTGTGGAAATGGCTCAGACAACGTAGAAAAAAAATTAATACTGTGGAGCATTAGCAGAACAACTGCAACACTGACCCCCTGGGCAGGAATTCACTTACATGGACAAGGATTAATTAAAAGGAAAAGCACTATTGCCTGGATTCACCCTATCAAAATGCACACATTTAACCAAGACAACTAAACAAGAAGGAAAAGAAGTGAGCTGAGTCTGACTTAATACTCATCTCCTTCCTTGGGAGATGGCAGGGAGCTGAGGAGACAGCTCTTACCTTATTTATCTGAAGCAGAGCTCAAAGACCACATGCTTAGGTCTGTGGTTAATGACTCACCTGCAAATAAGGCGAAACCTGAGATCCCTGTGTAAAGAAAAATCTCTGGACTTTGTGGTTGTAGAACAGCATCTGCCAGACATCTGCTACCAGCTCAAAACAGTTGCACTGAGAGGTGAACAGTCCCAAGCGTCTCCCTAGCTGTTCCCAGCACCTCGTTGCATAGATCCTGCACATGCATGACTCCCAAAACATGGCAAAAATCAGGGCAAACCAACTAATAATAACCTTCAAATACAATTGAGACCCTCAAACATTTTTTTTCCTCCTCCAGGAAGCATAGTGTGAATTTTGTGGCTTACACTTCAAGCTTTCCAAGAAGGGAGACTCCCAAAACCATGCTATCCTTCTACCCTGAGAGATGCTCTAATCTACAGCCATGCAGATGCAGTTTACATGAAAGTACTGCAAAATGCAATCTATTTGTTGCAACCTAGTCATCTTGCT
This sequence comes from Acropternis orthonyx, assembly GCA_035583155.1. Lineage (NCBI taxonomy): Eukaryota > Metazoa > Chordata > Aves > Passeriformes > Rhinocryptidae > Acropternis > Acropternis orthonyx. Next base: position 18,792,944 of record JAWWEU010000158.1, on the reverse strand, counting down.
CCAAAGCAAATCCTTTTCTCAACATACTCTACTTGCTGAAGTTTTGCCCTCAAAATTTGTGTTTAAGATTCAAGAAACTCTCTCCAGCCTATTTTGTTCAAATAATCCCTTGGCTCTGCTGCTGCTTGTGCTATCTGCAGCTCTTTTCACAGCCCTTCCAGCTGAGGATGAAGTCCTTTACAAAGTAACCTCTTCCAGGGTAAAGACTCCATCCAAATTCTTAATCGCCAAAGAATTTGGATAAATAATCAAACCAAAACTCAGTAGCTCAGATTCTGAGGTTTACTTATTACCACCCTCACTCAGGATTACGTGCAGGCAGGATTAAAGAGCCAACTAATTCAAAGTGAGAGAGAAGCTATCAATATGGTTAACCGGCCCCCCCAAAAGAAAAACCAAGAACATGCCTTGATCCAGCATTTTGCTACTCGTATGAATGCTCATTCAAAGAAGATGTATTAATCACTGAAGAATACTTGCATAAAAATCAAGTGTTTTCTACTCATTCTTTCAGCTGCAGATCTTGGGAGGAAAGTTGCAACTGCATATGCAATAAAGTTCCCAAAATACCACAAACTCTGTGCTGGTCTTAAATGCGAAAGAAGAACCAAAACAGAGCCTGATGCTCTAAGCATGAAAGATAATAAGCAGTAAGTGGGTCTGCATACCTGGGGGACTGGCAGCACACTGGCCTTAAATTTATAGAAGCAGTACTCTGGAAGGCGATCAGTATCTTCTTGGACATGTCCATGCTTTCAGTGAGGTCTTCAAAGCTCCCATAACTGAAATACTGAAGTGCAGGTAATTTGCTTAAGCCCCCAAAGCCCGTTTGCTTGCTTCTGAACTGGCAGGGACAGGAATGAGAACAGAAACACAACAAATGCCCTTCCAGGGCCCCATTTATTAACTGATACAAAAATAAGATCATTTAAGTGCAGAGGCACAGTAATTCGCTCCATGGTGAAGAGATATCTTAGGTTAGCAGTAAAAAGGGTTTACAATACCTTGCAAACAGACCTCTTTACAAGCAAAAAGCATACTGAAATATGACACACACTGGATTAAAAGTTTCCTGTTGCAACAGTACCTCACACTTCTCATCTGGCTGTTTGGGAGCACTTCACAAAAAAGGTGACAGCATCCTTTGCTCTGTTTTCCAAAGACCACGTATGAAACAAATGAAACACAAGGAACTTACACTGTAAACAGCTGATGAAGCGCTACAGCGTTTTCAGAGGATGGTAGCTTACCTCTTGTCAGATTTGTTTTGCAATGAAAAATAACGGCCAAAGCTATTGTGCAATATGAAAGTGTTAAAAATTACTCCTCTTTTATGTTTTTACAGCAACCTGTTGCACAGTTGAATAAAATATTATTTTTTTTCCTTAATACAGTACATGGCATTTCTCCTCAATTGCACTAGAAGTAAATTTGGAAGCACTTTCAGTTTGTATTACAGGCAAAAAGGAAAAACAAGTCAGGCAGACTCGGAACCTCCTTTCCATTTCTCTGCCCACTGTATTATCCCCACCCCTTCACATCTCTGAGTCCACATACATTCCATTGATCAGGTAATCCACTTGTGTGTAATCTTTCTTCTTGTAGCTCTCATAAGCCTGCATGAGGAAAAGAACTATAACAGTTATGAAAAAAAACGTACCAACTAAAAGCACTGCAAGAAGCGAACTTTTATCCACTAAGTACTGAGTCAGGGGCTCGGCAGCAATGAGGAGATACTCATTGTCTGTGTCCTGAGTTTCTGTGAGGCCCGAAGCTGTTGTTATGGGTGCATCTGCTGGAGCCACAGTTGTTGAAAAGATGTCAGATGTCGACTTTATCGCATGCCCAGTCGTAGTTGCTACTGTAGAGGCTGTAGTTAAAACTGTGGCACCTCTTGTAGAGCCCGGAAGAGAAGCTGATTCTCTCAAGGGTGTTGTGGCTGTATTTCCTTCTGGGTTTAGATCTGACAACGTACTGACATTCAGGGGACTTGCAGAGGAAGAATTCTCCGAGGGGATGAGTGTCATGGCATGAGTAGAGGCAGTGGAAGGTGTTCTTGCATCCTGCGAGATGAGGGTGGTCAGGGCTGTGGTCAGTGTCTTCAGCTCAGCTCCAGCAGTGGTGGAGCTGCTGGAGTGGGAAGCATTGGTGGTTGTGGTGGTAGTATCTGGGTTAGACAGCTCTGTTTGAGTACCTGCTTTAGAAGGAACAGTGACGGGAACAGAAGTAGAAGTGGGGGACAACACTGAGACAGAGCTATTATTACCTGATTTTTGGCTGGTGGCCACACTCTCAGCAACATGGCTGGTAGTGGAAGCAGAGATGTTACCAGCAGTGGGAGAAAAGGCAGTGGCTGGCATGGCTGTAGTAACAGTAGTAGAACCTCCAGGGGCCTTTGAGGCTTTGGCAGTTGTTTCATAAGTGGTAGTGAGGACAGGTGCATTTGTAATGTTTGTTGTTACGGCTGGGGCAGTGGGGGTGGTGTCCTTGCTTGCAATTGATTTTTCTGTATTTGTTGTGCCATCTTCATTCTGAACCTCAAGCAAATGCCTCAGATGAATCTTGCCAGTCTGAGCAGTTGAGGAAAACAGGTTTTCCACACTGTATCGGTCAACCTGTGCATTCAACATCCTCTCCTTTTTCTGTGGATAGCTTTGGTGAGGAAACAGGACTGTTTTCCATTTCTTGCTGGCAGTTTCTTCAAAAAGACAAAACCAATGAGTTTTGGAAGAATAGAACTCTCAAGCTCAAATCTAACCTCAACCCTGCAACATGCAAACCAGCACATATATTCTGCAGTAGACATAGTGCAACTGGAACAAGTCAGTCCTGAAAGTCAGCAAGAACATGAAAACTCAGACCCTCCCCCCAGCTTTACTGCACATAATCCCTTTGAGGGTTTTTTGGTTTGATTTGGTTTTTTTACCACAGACCTCTAGTATTTGCCCAACCAGGGAATTAATTTGACAAAAGGGGAGTAACCAAGTAGAGAGCTACAATGCAGAAGCCCATTAGCAGCAGGAGCAGCATTACAACTATCAGCTCCTGAGAAGACTTATGCTTTCAAAGTTACATCATCAACAAAGCCTTTGTGCTTAGGTTCATAATTTTCACCACTCAAAACTGAGCAGAAATTTCCACTGACACCTCCCTACATCAGGATAATTTTCTTCAAAACTGGTGAACTAGATTTATAGTGACATAAACCCCATCTGCTTATCACAGATCTGGTGGGTACGTTGCAGAGAAAACTTTGCCAACTCAAGAGAACCATGAACAAACTCTTTTTTAAACTTGCGTACGGTGATGTCTTGAAACATACTTTAGAAGGCTGATTCCCCAATCACGAATAAGCTCCATTTTGTTATTGTGTCACTTAATTAAAATTCAGTACCCTGGCACTGGAAAGTCACCATGAGCAATTGCTGTGCTGATTATAGAAGCAGCTTGTTGACTCTGGAACAAAATCCTGGCAATCTCATAAAAAACAATGCCAAGACATTTTCCTTTCTCTGAAAAAACTATAAACACATCTGTTATGACTTTATTTTCATAAGGGCAGCGTGTGGCATGCAAATGGCTTGAATGAATGAACGATGTCTTCAACATGGAGATAAACTGTTATTCAGTAATAGTTACAAAAGTTATTCAAAGACACATCCTGCACAAGCAGCTGCCAGAGGCCTTAGGTCCTGGTTATTCCAGTGAACTGCACCTACAGATTATCCTGCAGGCATTTCACAACCCATCTCCCTCAGCTGAAAGCCTATCAAGGTCTAAATAGGCATTTAAAACAAAAGAACCCGGATCCTGGATTCACCAGAAACCTGAAACATGGCTTTACCTTCGAGTAGATCTTTGATGTCTGGCTCTCTGGCATTCTGGCACACACTCAGCTGGTGACACTGCAAGAGGATGCAATGGTTCTGGTAGGGCACAGACCAATTACAGTGACGGTTTCCTGAAAAGAGCAGAGAAAAATGCATTGTTGCACACAATATACTGAACACACTGCTTCATAGCTTTAATTAAAAAAATTTTTAAAAACCCCAACAAACAACAAACCACAAAAAAACAAACCAAAAACCAAGCAAACAAACAAAAACCCACACTCCACCCCAAACCACCCAATATCTAGAAGCTCTGACCTTAAAGGATCCTGACTCACCCTTAGGGAAAATAACTGGAAAGCCAAAGAAATCAATATAGCAGCTGCAGCTACCTAACCTGCTTGTCTTCTGGTACCAACATCTCCTAACAACAGCAATTCACTTGCCCAGGCAAGGAAAAAAAAAGTGCACTACAGTTTGTTCCCATGTAAATGCTAGCATTCATCTAGATGTCTTAATGAGAATAAAAAAATAGAGAAGCCAAAGCTGAGTAGACATCCATCTCCTTCTCACAGGAGACAGCTCTCATCTCAGTGCTTGGAGTTACACAGGAATTTACTCTTCATTTGTTGAACAATGATACCATTAGCCATGGGAGCCATCACAGAAACTGTCTTTTAGTAAGTCAAATCCCAACACAAGCTAAATAAACTCATCACAGCAACAACTCTCTTTCCTGGCATCCCTTTGAACTCTCCAACTTCTTTCTACGTGTCTACATACACATAACCACGGAAGGAACAAACCTCCTCCAACAAATGCTGCGGAGGCCATTTAAACACTGCCCAGTTTCGGGCTCTCTAGGTCACAAGCGTGGTATTGAAATACTGGAGTGAGTCCAAGGGAGACTATGAAATGTCTGAGGGAATGAAGCAGATGATTTACAGGAAATCCCAACTCAACATCAAGGCAAAAAGTTAGTTTCCACCACAAGGGCACTCAAATTCTGGCCTGGGGGCCAGAGAGGTCTCTCCAACAGGTCTTAAACAGACGGATCTAAGCTGGACTTGGACCAGAAAATTTCAAAAGGTCCCTTCCTGCTGTGGCAGCTGCACTACTTCTTTAAGTAACTGATGTTATAGCAGCAAAGGTAAAAATTGCATCTACAGAAGAGTGGCTAACCAGCTAGGAATGTTATTTTTCCACTTCTTCAAGCAATGTAGCTATGAAGAACACCTCTCTGTGCAACCTTGGCCTACAACTTAACACCATAATACCTTAAAAAATAACATCTATTGCCTTTTTACTGACAGTTACATATGTGTAATTATTCTGACAACTGAGCCTCAGGTCTCATGTCTGTAAGGACAGAAAGCACAAACATAAATATTGTTGGGGAAGATGGGAATGGAGAATGAAAACCATAAAGCTGGTTGTAAAACCTAAAGCTAATAACTAAACAAGACATTTCAGTCTTTCTTTGCAGATGATGTCTCTGCATATACATTTTTGTAAACAGTTTCTATCTTTTTCACCTGCCTTGACACCACATAGTGCAACAGACCGGCCATCAAGTAGTAAATAGGAATTAAATTGCTTCAGTAGGTTTAATACAGAATGTAAAGCCTGGAAAAGTTTATGCTTTTGGGTTTAGTTTTGCACAGTTTCCTGAGATGGAATGGGTCACCTAACTCTAGAGGCTCAACCCTCTCTGCTCAACAAAGCTAAGACTACACTGGACCTGTTTTGTATAAACATATCAAGAGACAACAAGGTGGTTTGAGTCAGCAACAGGGCCAACCATGCAGCCAAATCACCTTGCAGCCCTGGTTGTAGACTAACTAAATTCTTTATGTTTCTCTTCTGGAAGAGGCAGCTGATGACACCTTTTCTACCCTTATCAAGATATTGGAAGGTTAAGATGACACGTGCACAGTGTTTAGAGATTCTTGGTGCAAGAGACAAACACACGCTGCTACAGACCTAAGTGTCAGCACAGTCAGTGTGAATGTGTCACCTGCCTAGAGTTTACCACCTTAAAAACAGAACCTGGAGTTTCCACAGCTCTGGTGCCTTGGGAGACAAACTCACTCTTATTTTATTTCCTAAATAAAACAATTTATAAAAGTACTTCTTTCCAATATGAAGGAATGTCTCAAGGTTTGAAACCACTGGGCATTAAAAATTGCATCTTCGTTATGTTCCTAATGTCAGATATTCATCCACCCGAGCCAAGGTTCTCATCCTCACCACAACATCACCAGCTTTCTGTAGGTGCTGCAAGCTTTCACACGTGGCTAGATAGGATTGGGACCTTCATAAGGACAACTCAAACGCATTTAGAAGTTTAATGCTTTATAAAGACATCTCAGAGGTTTTGAGCAGAAGGCTTTCATCTCGCCAGATTTATTTAACCCCGTGCTTGGTTGCAGGATGCATGTGGCTTCTTCTAAGGCACAAAACACACACATAAATACCAGGGAGCAAAGACTGCTCGTTCTAGTGCAGCTGTCTACACCAGCACTGTTTACTTGCAAACATCTGGCAGCATGAAATGATCATTCTTCAATTCAAGTGACCTAACACTGTTTGCACGCTATCAGTGTGCACCAAGAGCACATGCATGCTGTTTCTCATAGAAGCCAGAAGGGCCCTGGGAAACAGTTGTTCTGGATTCAATTTAACCAAGGCTGTCAAAAGTTACTTAGCACCACAGCCCTGCACAGAGAAGTCAGAACTGCAAATGCCTGTGAACAACTGGAATTAAGGAAGCTGATGTGAGCAGTTGAGAGCTTCAAGGAACAGAAAATGCAGCTGGAATTCCATCTAAGGGACAAGAACCTCACCTGAAGCACCTGGACTCTGACAAGCCTGTCTGCATTGTTTTTCAGTTGTAAGCCCATTTATTTGCACTACATGGACTCCTCTCCCTTTCAGGACAGAAGAACTGTGTTCACATATACAGAAGGAAATCAGCAGGAAGAATACAATGGCAGTCCACATCTTCAGGGTTGGCCTTACAGGGAGGCTTCTCTTCCCAGAAGCAATTCTTTCTTATATCAACTTCAGATCTACTGCAATATACCTATTATAAAAAAAAAAAAAAAAAAAAAAAAAAAAAAGACATTTTATATTCCTATCAGCAGCAATAGGAAAAAAAAAATGTACAAAAGGCAAGCAAGTATCACTACACACCACAAACAAGCATGGACACAGAGAAAGGAAGAATAAAGACCATTCCCAAATTCACAGAGAAGCTCTTTCTTTGGAAAAGGTACTTCGCCCTTCTTCCCTCAGGATGCAATGGAGAACAGCTTAAGTCAAAAGCCATGTGTATAAAGTCAACCTCAAAGCCCACGAGCGTATGACAGCACAGGCATGATGGCTTTTGACTCATCCTGTGACCGTTAATGTTGTTCCAGGCTCAGCAGAAGGCTTTTCACTGTCTTGAGTACACTGATAGTATGGGGAACCATGGTCCTGGCCCTGCCTTTATACCAAGTCAGTCAAAACCAAGCAACTGAGGTTGATTTCTGCTTTTTCCTACTCATTGCAAAAAGCTAAAGGAATCTTTGATTGAAAACAAGCAAAAGCCAATATTTCAGGTCTTCCAAGACATTACACAGACACATGGGCTGTTATGAAGAAGATTCACAACCACAGCCCACAGTAAGCCTTCATTTGCTCACATAAAACAACAGACAAAGTCTTTCCTTCATTATCAATGCACACATGAGTCTCTGTCCCAATGGAGAGGCTTTCATCCTTGAAGGCACTGAAGCAGCTCACACTGATATCCGAGCAGATCACAGGCTTCTGTCTGGATTTACACTCTTGTTGCTGAGGCTTTTTAAAGCTTTATATGAGCTTCCAAACAGTTCAGCCTGAACCAGACCAATTTGAAGTCTGTGCCTGAAGTAATTTTTAAGGGTAACTCTCTTCTTCATCACTGAAGCAAGCTTTAGTCCTCATCCTGAAGTTATGAAATGTCACAGCTTTCAAAGGGTGCTGAGATTCAACTTCGTGTGACATCTCAGAGATGTATGTGATGACTGCAAAGGCAGCTCTCAACACAGAATGAGCAGCATGTGTGAATGGTATAAATATCATAGTGAAGAACATCTAACAGCCATCAGTAGCACGCGTAAGACCCTGATTTAGCCATCCATGCAGGAAGTTCCAGCCTGAGCTCTCAATTCCAGTCCCAACTACATTTGGGAATTTAAGAATCTGACTAAGAGCTTTTTCTCCTCCAAGAAAGACTAACGTAACATTTATTAGCTTTGACTCACAGATTGCAACATTTTGATGCCTCATACCATAAAACTTCTGTTTCAAATTTTTCCTTCTTCTTCTACGCCCTGAAGCCCCAAAAAGGGCAACTGTTTTAGCTTAAAAAGAACCCTGTGTGAAAAGGGGTGAAATATAAAGAGCTACCCCAAGCTTCACAGAGGACATATAATATACAGGTCCACATTGGACTATCAAAGAGACAAAGATGAGGACAAAACTGAATACTGAAATGCAGTTCCTCAAACTCAGCTTCCCTGTCACCCCACAAATTCCATAAGGAACTCATGAGTCTCCTTGCCTGCTCATTCTAGTAAAAAGAGCTATTTTACGAGTTGAAAATAGATGGAGTATTTCTGTATCTTCTGCCTTCCCAGAGAGCAGGGGAGCCAGGACTGACTGGCCTGTAGGAGGGTACTTGCACTGCTGACTTTAGCTCATGCACCCCGGTTCAGCTTTCTCCCCGGAGCAAGTGTGCACAGCATCCCACTCACCTTGTGTGAGCAGGTTTCTCAGTGCAGCCAAAGATTCATGCCTGTGTCATCCCACCTGGCAGCTGGAAATACGTCTAAGTTTGACCTGACAACAGAAGTCTTGGCGGGGAAAGGCAGCTCAGCAGCCCCACCTAGTCCTGTTTACCAGAGACTCATCCTGGTGTCCAGCCAGCAGCAGGTTCCCCAGTCTCCCCATTTCACACATACTGACTTTGCTCATTCCTTATCACTTGCTCTTCCAAGTGCACCTGAGCAGGAGTTCAGAAGAATCAGCACAGGAGAGGATATGACCTGTGCAGTACTCAAACACAGCCTTTGCAACATGCTGCACTGCACTGCACTGGCATTGGCTGCTCAGGAAAGCAGCCCCATGTTTTTGTCAGGGAATTGGGAATATTCATTTGCATTATTCAGCCAAGCTAACTTCAATACTTTTACCACTGTTCCAAATTACAAGACACGTCTACATTTGCCTTAGCCTTTAGCATGCTCTTGTTGTCACTCTTAGCATGTTCTGTAGATTAACAATTGAAAACTGCAGTTGACCAGACTGGGAGCAAAGGGGAAAGCAAAGGAAGACATGAAATACTCCACCCACAAGGGATTTTCCTAGAACAGGCAGATCCTTATTGCTGTCAGAAAGCAAACATTTCCTTTAAGCTCCAAATCCTTCAACTTAAAGCAAGCAAATGGGGTTCCCTCACGGACACTATCGGTACCTCGCCTCAGAGCATTGTTTGTCAACCTGCACTCCCACCACATCATGCCAAACCAAGTGCAGTTTTTGTAAATTCACCAGTCACAGGCAGAGATTCAGAAAGCAATGTCTGACCCACAGAAGTAAAAAAAAAACAAACAGGAAAAGATATACATCATTAATGGTAAATTTTACATTTTAAGAGTGCAGCTTATGTTCGCTGTCCCTTTTCAAGGTAAAAGGTTTATAAGAAACATTATTTTATAGCCTAATAAGTGACCCTGAGAATGAATTGCCTGTGCAATAATGAATGCATATACTGTTTTAAATAAACTAGTGAAGAATAACAGCAATGAAAACAAACACTAAACACTTCTTATAGGATTTTTTTCCCTAGCTTTACTAATAATTCTGTAGTTATATTAACCACCCTCAAAGAATAAACATCTTCCATTGCATTTTGAAACTGCAGACATAGCAGCATTATATCTCTGAACAAGTATTACAATTATTGTAATAGTTAAAATCCCAGTATTTTAGCACAAATAAATCTGAACCAACCCAAGACTTACAAGTATTTGTGAGATCCAATGTTGATCACACTCAGTGTCCAGCTGTTGCACTAGCATAGCTATCTGCCCCCTATGCAAAGAGATGCTTTGTATCCTCAAGCACCTTAATCCACCTGAAAGAAGTCCTTCCCATCATGGCTGACGTTGGTTCCACTCGAGTGCAACAGCTCCAGAGGAAAGCAAAACCCCAGCAAATGACTCATCTCTAAGTACCTGGCAACTTTTCTGGGTTAGGCCAGCACTGGTTTAGCCAAACTCACACACAAGACATTTGTCTCTCCTTTCCCTCTCACTAAACATGATCTCCTCAGGGGCCAACTGATAATATCTCCCCTAGGGCACTTGATACAAAATTCCAGGCTTAAAACACTTTTCAGTGCTCTGTAGTCAGTTATAAAAATCCCTTTACAGATTGCAGAGTGAGTGTGTGAAGGAGACAAACACAATGCACAGACCGTAAGTATGTCAGACAAGAAAATAGCTCATTTCCAAGTCCAGCAATGGGATAACCAGATGCAGTCATACCTTAATGCAGTACAGGTGACACTTGGGATGCTGTATTAAATATTAGAACCTCCAGCCACAGGTGGGTTTTTTTGGCCTATTCCACCTTAGCCAATCCCATACATCCAGAACAAGAGTTACAGTTACACAGATCACTTTTCCGGACTTAACAACTGCCTTTTGTTATTACAAGCAACAGGCTGTGTTTCTGCCTTCCCATCACACTTCTGGCCAGTCCCATATGGCTCCGCTTGTACTCAGAGACCCCACTGAGCACCCACCTCACACACCTACATCCCAGACCAGCACCAACTAAACCTTCTCCAAATAGTGTTGATCCACAGAAGAAACCATCCTTTGTCTGGACAACATGATGGAAGAGATGAATGCTACTGTTCCCAACAGAAGTAATTTTGAGAAATAGGGGCCAAATTCATGCTTTGAGGACTACCTTCTTCACCTGTAGAGTGCCCTCAAGGAAATGAAAACTCAAACCAAACCACAAAAGACAGCAACAAATAAAATGTGGGAAAAGTCTACACTGAAAAATGCAAAGTTCACTTTTGTCATCATTGTGGCTATAATCTAGCAGGGAACAGAGTAACTTTGAGTCAACTACTGAACGACTGATGACTTGACAACGTACACACATATCCAGGGGGCACTGCTTGCTGTGTTTCAGAAGTGTTCCTCCCTTCTTGCTGATCTCACAGTGCTCAAGCCATGGAATTTGTACAAATAAAAAAAAAAAATCACAGCATTATTTCAAAGAAAATGATTGGGGTGATGTTGCAAGAGCAGAGAGAAGCTTTTGGAAGATAAACCCCTTGCCTCCATGCCCTCCCAGCCAGACTCACTTGTTCCTGGTTAAGCAGCTGCAAGGTGTGTGCAGGGACTGCATCAGGGTGAAAAGAGAGATGTAGAACTAGACAAAAAAAAAAAAAAAAAAAAAAAACATGGCAAGAAGGAGTGTGGGTGCTAGAGATCACAGGTACAAAGCGTGCAAAGCAAATCATTTAGGGCAACACATGCTCCTTCGAGCTGTCATTGAAGAGCCAGCACACACTGTCTCAAAATTCATTCTTACAAGTGTGCACGGACTAGGTATGAAATGAGGTCAAAGAGTAGCAAAGAAAAGTTCTAGCTTCAGTATAACAACAAAGCAGGGAAAACAAGGATGGAACACCTTTTGCAGACAACAGTGCTACTTTCCCATCAAACTGAGAAGACATAAGGCCTGTTTCCCACTTGCCTTTGCTGCTATACACTTGATGTGTTGTCAGCCCTCTAAACAAGTGCTATACTTCTGCCTTTAGAAAAAGAATTCCACTAGATTTTGCTAAGGGAAGACAAGCACACCTCATTTTGTAAATCAAGGCAAGAAGATGGGAGACAGGAAATCTGCACTGTAATCTTGAGAAGCATTTCACTTCCCAAACTTCTCTCCAAGACTGAAGATGCACACACAGATAGGGCTGGAGATAGAAGGGGCAGCACCATGGCACATGAGGCTGACCCAATGTCAGCTGAGCAGGACCACACAAAGTTATACGAATCTCTGAACAGCAGCTTTGGAGCCATTAAGTTCCTTTGGCTCCCCAAGAAAGTTCTTGACAAGCTGTTTCTGCAATGTGTCACTTGCTATCAACAATGAAGAATGAACAGATTGTGAAGAGAGAAGCATTTCAGACTACAGAGGAGGAAATGTGTTGCTAGGCCCCTGGTCTGGACACAGTTCCTTTGACTTCCCAAGATACCTGCACAGTGTGAAGCATTCCCATTTTCTCAGAAAACCAGGATACAAAAGTAAAAGGTCCATTTTTTTGGCCCGAATTCTGGCTCTCTGTGCCCCTACCATTTCCACTATTAACAAAATGCTCCTGTAGAAAGATGACGGAGGTGGAAAGGGTACGGTTCCGTACTTTCAGAGGGAGTTCAGAAGGAAAATATGCCTGGAAATCCTGAGTCTTATGTCATGGATACATTGGCCAGGCTAGAATGTTGACCAGTCAGCTGGATCTGATAAACACCTGGGGCTGACATGAGGGCAGCAGAGCATTAGAGGCTGATCTGCTTCAACAATAGGATGCAAGTTACACATGCTCTGAAATGCAATTCAGAGGTAAAACACCGCCAGCTCAGGTCCAGAAGTACATCATTTTATATTCTTTCCCCTACACAAACCATCAGAGTGTAACACTGCAAAGCTGGCCACGTATTACAGAAGAGCTGGCACATCCCTCCACATTAGCAGCACATTCCTCACTGCAGCAGGCGGAATACGTATTGCACGGACACAGGTTTGGGTTGCTGCTGCCTTTTCTGATGTTTCTCCCAATACATGTTCACCAAAAAAAAGATTTAAAAATTCCTACAAAGTCAGAAAGGCTACACAGATTGCATCACACTAGAATCCATTAAGAACAACAGCCCAAAAAGCAAAATCACTTTAATTAGGCAGCAATAAAGTTATACATCTTCTCTCCTAAATATAAACCACTTCCTTCAATTTGTAGTATAGTCTCCACCTATGGTTGACTCTCCCATCAATCTGCACGACACACACCCCACAGGAAAGGAGACTGCAATGCCTACAGCAGCATCTACGAGCTTCCTGGAATGAGTGTGCTTCTCACCCCATCCCACCAGCAGGAAGGCTGGGGGGCACACGAAGTCAGAGGGGATACACCCAGGACAGCTGAACCCAACTGACCAAAGGGATATTCCAGACCATGTGACATCATGGTCAGCATACAAAGCTGGAGGAAGAGGAAGGAAGGGAGAGATGGTGTCTGTCTTCCCAAGTCACCACTGCACATGACACAGCCCTGCTTTCCTGGTGATGGCTGAACGCCTACTGGCCCATGGAATAGTGAATGAATTCCTTGGTTTGCTTTGCTCGCACATGCAACTTTTGCTTTTCCTACTAAACTCTATCTGAGCCAAAGAGTTTTCTCATTTTTACCCTTCCAATTATGTCCCCCATTCCATCACGTGGGACTGAGCAAGTAGGTCTGTGGGGCTGCATTGCCAGCTGGAGTTAAATCACAACAGGCACGTTTATCTGCACTGAGGTTTATGGGTGGGGTTTTTTGCTTAGTTTGGCTTCAAATATTACCATCTTTACCTGTTTCCATCTTTCTTTGCCCCAGTTCCCCACCTGTACTCCTCTCTCAGGATACAAGGTAGACAGATTATACAGCTGAGGACAGTCCACGCTACCACCATTGAGGCTTCATGGCCACCACACTTTGCCTCTGAGGAAATAAATGTTAAAGCCTAAAACCCCAAAACCAGCATCACCCATTCTTCATCTTTTCTCATCCATATTAGTGCCATGTGCTGCCACTCCAATGCTGAGAAATACTACTCAGCAGGACACTTTTCCTGTGAAGAATGATCAGACAACTATTTGATTTATGAAACTGTGCCTTGTTTTGAAATATCTCAAACAATCTAGTTTTTAATATACAGAAAAGTGAACTGCCAAAGACTAACTGCATAAAGCTGCGAGTGAACAATAAATCTGTCAACAAAAATACCTCCAAGCAATAAAAATGTGTATTTATGGCTCAACAGCAACCTTCCCCAGTCTGATCTGAACCCAAAACAGATAGCAAACTTTCAGACATGGTGTTGTCTCATGGGAACCAGAGATCAAATGCAGGGCATCTCATACCATGTGTTTCAAATTAAAACAGCTTTCAATATGACCCTCAAAGGAATCATCCAGTGGCTCCCACATGAACTCTGCAGCCATTGAGCTAATGCAGAGCAAAGTTGATCAAGAAGGGTAAAAGGCAAACTCATGATTTTGGTTTCTCTAAGTGCCTGCAGATCAGGCACTCTGCAGCAAGGGTGGTTCATGCTTGCTGACAGATGGCATTAGAAGCTAGAACCAGCACAATGCATATGCACAGGAATAAATTGTGCCTGAGGTGCTATTAAGTTCAAAATTGTCAAGTCTGCAGCTAACAGACACTTAAGCAAGCAGCAGCTTCAGCCTGAAGGTACAAGTAACCAAGTATTACTTTTGGAGCAAGTAAAACTGCCAATGTGTTGGTCACCCACCCACCTCCTGCCCTGCAGAATTTTACCACAGTCAGCAAATTCCTGGCAAGACAGATCAAGTCAAATCTCACTGAAATGCCATCCTTCACTCCAGATATTTCTGAGAAATCACTATGCTCCACTACAGGTTCATGTAGCTGTAACACTAATTTTAGGCTGGTAGAAGCAGAGAACGCATCTCCATCCAGAACACAAGGTTCTGCAACTTTGCTCAGGAATGGAAGCATGTGCACGGTTTTCAGCAGGCACCTTATTGTACAAAAGCATCAGGCAATACTGTGGGGAGCTCAGAAACTGAAAAGAAAGTTCAGACAGCCTGGAAACAGCCAAAACATGGTCCCAGTGCAGTGACTGAAAGTGAACTCCTGCTCAGCACTGAAAGAACTGGAAGGAAAGCATTTTTGGGTATTTCTTCTCTCTGCAAGGAAGTAAGATCTTTGTGCATATCCTGGAATATGGAGAATAAATATAAATTCTAAAAAAATAAAAATATATGTCTCTCCACCTCCCCTTATCTTCACAAGCAAAACAACTGGGAGGTTCCTAGATTATAGGAAGTTTCTTCTTTTAAAGTAAAAAAGTCAGGTTAAAAAAACAAAGGTAGCTTCATAAGGAAGATTTCCCAGGTTAAGATGCAGCAAAAAGACACTCCAGCTTGTCAGAATACAATATGATACTGGGGAGCTTCTCACCATACATAAATCACAAATACACAGCACAAATCAACAGATTCTTCCCAAAGTCCTTAAGCCAGGAACACATTTACAGTGATACCAAATAAAGTTTGTTGGCACATGCCTCCCTGCTTTGTGATTTCGACAGCTTGAAAAGCGTGGAAATCACAGGGCAGGGTGGGTGGGGAAGCTTAGCCAAGTCTATTTTTTCTAAATAAAGAAAGAACCAAATGCAGTAGCAGCTTTCCTAATGCTTGCTGGCCTTCCCTGTGGCATGTTCCTCATGGCCAGTAAGTCTTCACCAACCTGAATTTAAAGCTATGGGTTATTAGAGCCTAGAGGAAAAACATCCTTCCCTCTCCTTACTCCCGTGGATGTTCATGGCTGGTATGCCAGAATCTGCAGCAGTGCTTCAGCCCAGTATCTTGTCTCCTAGATGGCAGAGGGGCAGCAGCTATGCTCTGCTGTTTCATTGTAGGTTCCCTCTTTTCACTTTCAGAGGAACTCATTTAAGTTTTGAGTTCTTCATGCCCAAAAACTGCCTTTTTTTTTTCTATGACAGCCATCTGAAGAGGAATTACATCTCACATCTTGCTTAGCAAATCCTCTAGCACCTACAAGCCAAACTAGAAAACTCCCTACCTATACAGATGCATATTAACATCTACAACACCAAACAATCTCTAGCCATTTAAACTGCATGCCTACCAATTCAGCCTTCGCTTTTTAAAGCACTTCTCTCTGGCAATAACTTCCTGGAGGTGAGAGCAAAATACTGAAATAAATTTTTACACATATTTACAAATTCTCTCCTTCATCCAGACATCTTTTATGCAGATGAAATGTTGTATGCAATTCAGTGTTACAGCTGTACATTCACTGGATGGCATTCACAATATCTTGCTCAGAAACAACTGTAAATGTGAATGCTTGAGTCAGCTGTGTATCACAATTTTAGAGCATATATTTTAAACTCCAGAAGGGGCCCCTGCAGGTGTAATCTTACTGATTTACTGCAAACAAATTTGTCACAAGTCATGCAACAACTTAAGAGCTCATTCAGTAGAAGGGTTT
Source organism: Acropternis orthonyx (assembly GCA_035583155.1). Lineage (NCBI taxonomy): Eukaryota > Metazoa > Chordata > Aves > Passeriformes > Rhinocryptidae > Acropternis > Acropternis orthonyx. The sequence goes on along the minus strand of JAWWEU010000158.1, from coordinate 18,776,738 downwards.
GCAGTTTTCAGACAGTTCCCAAGGGACAGCTTGCCTACTCCACCGTTTGCATTACATCTGTTTCCACTTTCAGAGGGGTCAAGGACCAAGTGCAGAACATACCACCCAGAAAGATCCGCTTACTAATATCACCAAAATCCACAACCTCCTCACCTCACCAGCATTTTCTGTTTATATTTTATCTTAAAACTCTTTCATTCAGACGAACATGAAGAATGAAGATGTGTTATCAGCACCAGAAATCCACTTCTTCTACTTCAGTGTATTCCAGTGCATCAACACACAAGCAGTTTTTATACATTGCAAGATTTTCAAAGCCTAGAAAAACTTACTCTCTTTGCAATGGACAGAAAAGCAACAAACAGGAATCTGTGAATACACAGGATTCAGTCAAAAGCTGTTTGCTAAACAGCAAGCAAGCACAACTTTCTGCTTCTGCTTATCAAGTCAGCTGGTAACAAAAGCCACCTGCATTACAGCTCAAGCAGGCCACACGCTTCTCAAACTCAAGCAGCAAGTGTCCCTGAAGAACATGATCAGCTGTTTCCACATCAGCTTATCTGTCTTTGGCAGTAATTCTTCAAACACACGAAACACATGTTTAACTTTATATCTGAGAGTAAGTCTAGAAGAACTAGTGGAACCTGTGACCTGCATAAAATTGAATTATGTAACCACTGGCAGGCCCATGACATTGCATTGCCTTGCTGGCTTCACCACCCAGGATGTGCCCACTAGAGTCAGGTATAGCCCAGATATGGTCAGTGACACGTTTCAGCACAGCACATCTACTCATCTCAGAGATGGCCACTACAGCCAGAACACGTGGGTCCTGTCACTTCTACAGCACAAATACAAACTGCTGGCAAACCCTAAAAAAAACATCCTCATAGATGAAGATATAATTCCTGCCTCAGCAGCGTGTACTTGCAGCCCAGAGAGCAAGCTGTGTCTTGGGCTGCATCAAAAGCAGCATGGCCAGCAGGTCAAGGGAGGTGATTCTGCCCCCTACTCTGCTCTGGTGAGACCCCAGCTGGAGTACTGCATCCAGCACCTCTCCTATGAAGACAGGTTGAGAGAGTTGGGGTTCTTCAGATTGGAGAAGGGAAGGTTCCAGGGAGATCTCACTGTGGTCTTTCAGTACTTCAAAGCGGCTTATAAAAAAAAGAGGGAGAGTGACTTTTTACAGGGGCAGATAGTAACAGGACAAGGAGAGATTTAGATTAGATCTTAGGAAGAAATTCTTTGCTGTGACAGTGGTGAGACACTGGCACAGCATGCTCAGAAAAGCTGTGGATGCCCCAGCCCTGGAAGTGTTCAGGGTCAGGCTGGATGGGGACCTGAGCAACCTGGTCTAGTGGGTGGCATCCCTGCTAATGGCAGAGGGATTTTGAATTGGATGATCTTCAAGGTCCCTTCCAAACCTAATCATTAGATGGTTCTATGACCTAGGGAATAAATACTCTCTGCTTGGAGAATTTCAAGATATCCCTGGGCATTTCTCACCCATCACAAACTCCCTTCCTTAGCTCCCTTGACAAGCCAATCTCTTGTTTATCATATGGAAAAAGAAATAGAAACCTCTTTTCCACTATGTTCTCCTTTTTTAATTAGATACAGAAAATTAAATCCACTTGCTACTGCCAGCAAGACAACACACTGAGGATGTAAAATTTCATCAAAGCAACTGATGGTATGAAGGAGCTTTGCTAAGTCAAAAACATCAGCCCAACCTTTGTAATATCCCCAGCCCATGGGGGCATCAGTTCAGAAGTGCAGAGTACAGGTAAGATAGACCAGCCCTCCCTTATCTCATAGGTATGAGAAGACTGAGTCATTTGTGTATAGCTATAGGAACTAGTCAGAGCTGGATGTGAAAATCAAGTCTCTTGAAATCCAGCTTAATACATAAATGTAAGGCAGTTTACTCTTCCTATGAAAGCATATGCTTATTAAGTGTGTCATTAAGAACATCTCAGGAACATCCAGAAATACCTGCTGTGGAGTTTGTCTTTTCTGAAGGAGAGGTGGAAGAGGAGTGTTCCTATAACATAAATCACATACAAATCAAAATAATCAATACTGATATTCAGGGCACGATGTACGTTGAGAAATGATGAAATTAAGAGGTAACACAAAGGCATGAAGTAGCCTTCTCTCCAATTAATGGTTTGCTCAATCTTAGACAGATCCCAAATATTTCCCTTCAACCAGTTTATGTTCATAACACTTCTACTTTTATTTCCTGTTCTTCAATTTTTTCGCAGCTCATGAACAGCGAATAATTTTGTCCTCACCCATCTGCACACACTCAGTTCCTGCTGACTTCTACAGAGTTTCTGTCTACTAATTGACTTGTTTTACCGCAGTTTCAAATCTATCCCGAGGGAGCAAAAGTAAAAATAATGATTTTGAGTGTAGAAACTTACCATGCAAACACTTGCAACGGTTTTCTTGCTATCAGGAATTATTGCGCCTTTAGGGGAAGCAAAAGCCAATAAAAGCCTGGAGACAGTGGGACTACAGCTGAAAGCACAGGAAAAAGAGTGTAAAATATTACTGTATGCAATCAGAGAGAGATTTCTCTGAGACTGTCAAAGCATTTTCACAAAGAGGTAGAAGAGTGGAAAGATTTATCCTTTAATACAGAGAAGCCAAACAAAAAAAAAATAAGATAGAGGAGAAGACTCAGCAAAAGAACATGCTTAATCCTATTAAAATTAATGAGATTTCATCCTGGTCTCCACACACAAGTTGTGCTAGGAGTTTAACTTAAGTGGATTTGAAACCAGATTTAGTTAAAGTGCTGAAAAGTCTTCCCAAGTCAAACAAATATAAATCCAACACAAATATACATGTAAAATTCCATGCAAATTTTATCAAGTCACTCCCCTCCACTCTTTAAAAAAAAAAAAAAAAAAATTCTGAAACCAGGACACATCAGAAGTATATGCTCAAGTGTTTTGCTGGACTATTGCACAAGCAGTTATTCAGGCCTGGCACCAAGTCAGGGTCTGACAGAGCCCAGGGAAGGCAATCCCAATGCCCTCCTGGACAACCATCGCTAGCAGAAGCAGTGATGGTTGTGAAGAGGACTTGTTCAACGGCCCAGTAAATTAATAAAAGGCTCTTGTTCACAGACAACCTCTCCTATCCTCTTTGTATTCTTAGGGAATAACAGAGGTAGCTTATGGGGGCTTGGTCACTCCATAGTCACATCTGCAGAGCGTTATTTAGTTGTCCTTTAGAGGACACAGGGCAACTGAGATTCCCCAAGCAAAGGTGACAGGAGCTGTGGTCATGAACAGGGATAATCCAGGCACCCAGCTGCAGCCTGCACTGACTGCACAGACCTAACTCCCTGCTCTGATGGAGGAGCAGCTGGTTCCTCAAGCAGAGTACAAATTCACTGTGGGTCCAGTCACATGCACTGGAGGACAGTCCAGCTGGCTGCAAATAAACACGTACCCATATCCCTGGCTCTCTGCCCTCTGTTCCTTTCTTCATACCACATTGTCCCACAAGAAAAAAAACAAACAACTGCCCAGTGTGCTTTCCAAAGAGTTGACAAGCTATCATGTGAAATGGGAGGAAAGGACGTGATGGAGAATCCAGACCCACACACTGTCATTCCAGAGATCTCACATTCTGCCAAGTGCGTTTAAAGACCAGCTTTCCCACCATGGCAATGCAGCCACTGGTGACAGCATTTCAGTCCCATCCTGTCTGGCAACACTGCAGAGCACCAGTTTGTTGTCAGTGCAGTAGCACTCCCACCTCTCAGCACTGAAACTCAAGATCTGATCCTTGAGGCCATGCCCAGAACAGCAAAGAAAAATAAAGCCTGCAAAGGCAACAGAAGACTGTCAGAAGCTTTGTACCTATGCTGATGGACATTCAAAGTTGCCCTGAGGAAACCTCATTCCAGTGAAATCACAGTAACAGCAAAGCAGAGCCCTCAGCTAAATGCTACTCTACACACCAGCAAGGAAACCATGTGGTTCCACTGTGCATTAAAACCCACTTCTCCAGTTCCTTCCACTTGCTTTGACTGGGTAAGTAGTTCACAGGAACATGCAGCAATGTCCATGCAGACATAGCCTCAAGAAGGGGGTCCCCATATCATACTGGAGATAAGCTGTCCCTTCCTGTATGAATTGCTGTACCACAGGCACCTTGGGCACCTTACCTCCATCGTGACTGTCTTGGATTGCCAGCAGTCGAAAGCTGGAGGACCTGCGAACCACATTTCCAAAACGCACAACCAGATCCCACCTGCAGCAATTTTCAGCGTTGTTACTGTCCCTGCAGTGCCAGCAGCATCCTTAGACCCCAGCTGTCAACTCACAAGCTGACTGCTCCAAGTCTAAGTTGTAGAAAGGGAACCAGAAATGACTGGAGGAACAAATGTGTTAAACCCTTGCTGCCATCAGGCAGGAAAGGGTGCAGTCACAGTTTACTTCACAGGACTTCTTGGCTGCCCAGTCAACAAAGTCAACAGCCCTCTGGGGGAGCCCTTTCTATGCTCAAACACATCATTGACAGGAGGGCTATGACAAAGGATTACACTTGCAGGATAGGCTGGAAGCTGGGAAGGGAACCAACTTTGCTGAGCCAGAGCACACAGTGTCAGATGGCATCCAGCAACAGCACACACAGCAGGGATATTGCCCCCACAATACTTTTAAGGGCAGAAGGAAAAAATTTCACAATGATCATCTAGTTCAGCTCCTGGTGCAGCATCAGCCACAAAGGTTCATCCAACAATTACTGTTTGGGTATCTCATCTACCACACAAATGAACTTTGTATAAGCTGTGTACATAGGGACAAACACCTCCTTCAGAAAGGCCTCCTATCCCAATTTAAACACTTCAAAGGGCAAATGGCCAGTTGGTGTGGATTCCCATTGCTCTGCAAAAGAGTTGCAGCAATGCACAGCAGCTGAGCATCTACATGCAAGTGTCAGTGAACTGACTGCTTTTTCTGCCAGCTTTCCCTGTGCATCATTACTTTTGGTATTAGAAGTTTGTATAAAACACAAAGCAGCAATGAAAAAGGCAAGGATAAACCTGAAACATGCTGCATTAGCAGTGGCTGAACATGTTTATTTGCGGCGTCCAGAGATGAGAGTGGAAACAGGTCAGAGCAGAAGGATTTGAGCATGGCTGTTCGGCACACACGTGCAGAGGATGTACATCTCCACATGGAGACGAGGGCTGCAAGGAAATGCACGTGCATGACACCCAGCCATCCCCACCACTGCTCCGAGCCTTATGCCCAGCACCACTGCATGGACAGCAGCCAGGATGAAACAGACAATACACCTGGCTGGTGCATACACAGCAGAGCAGCAAGTGCCTTCCTCTTACAGCTAGGTTCCCCCACAATTTTTCTCTGCAAATATGCTAGTATAAACTCTTGCTGAACTTGCTTAATGGTGCTTTCAGTTTATAAAATTGTGTTCAAGTGCGGATGATGGCACATTGAGCACATACTCTGTTAACATGATGTGTCAGAGCATGGGGAAACATCAGCAGAACTGCATACTAAAAGCTACGTGGAGAAAATTTTTATCTATGCCTTTAAAAAAAAAAAAAAAAGAGGCAAGAAACTCTATCCAAACAAATCAATTCTTCACTGTTTCTTCAAGCAAAGTTTTGGACACTTCCAGCATGCACTGCTTTAAATAAACATCTCCATTCCTTAATGTCTGTGCCATATTTTCTCTTGAAAGTTTAGTCAGTAACACACAAGTGAAAAAGTCTGCTAGTATATTCCTAAGTAGTTACATTAGCTAACTCTGTAATCCAGGGTATGCATCCTGACATTTCAGATACATTATCAGGCCTTCAGCATGGATGATTTTCACCACCATAGCTTGAAATTTTGCTTGCAAATTACTCCCATTGCCTTCAAAAAGTCTGTGCCAAGAGACTTCCCTTAGAAGGCAGAGGCTTTAGGTTGTATGGGTGTGCCAATTAGAATTTCAATAGGAGATAGCCAGATGCAAAGTCTGTTTTCTGGCAGATGGGTTTACAAATACAGCAGGGAATTTGCAATTAAAACAAAAAAATAAAGATGTCCTCACCAACATGTTAAGAGGCACGTAGTCTGGAATTCCTCCCAGGAAAGTATTAAAGCAATACACGTGTGTATTCATACATCATATAAAGAAATCTAGAACCAAGCAGCAAACATGCACAGCACATGCGCTAACCTACTACAGACATGAAAGCTAATAAAAATGGATAGATTTCTTCTAAGCTATCCATTACTATACAATGGACTGCATTAACCTATATAGCAGTGGTTGATTACAGTAGATAGATTGGATTAATACAAAAATACACGCACTTTTGACAGAGAAACACTGAATGGACACGTAATCTTACAGCCTAGTTTTCAAAGGTACTGTTCAATCACCAACCCTCTGAGGTCTAAAGGGCACCAAATGCTCAACAGTCAGCAAGTTTACCTCACTCACCAAGGCTGCATTGCAACTTAGCTTAAGATGGAAAGCATCAGTATTTCTCGGGTTTGTTCCCCCAGCAAGCTGCCAGCTAACTCACTTTATCAGGAAGCGGGAGTGGTGTTGCATGACCAAGCCTGGCAGGGAGTCAGCCAGCCAACATGCAGGACACCCAAGGCACTTCACTTGGCAGGGTCCTCTGACAGGAGTTTTCGTTGCCAATCCTGAAAAACAAAGTTTGGGAGACGGAGAGTTAAAAGGTTCGCTGACTCCACCAGAGGACCCGCAGCGATAGCAGACCCCCGCTAAAGGATGCCGTGGGGGGCCCCTCCCGCCCGCGCTCCCCTCAGGCCCAGGGCGAGACACCGCCCGCCCGCAACTCACGGCGTGGCGCAGTCCGGCGGAGGGCGCGGCGCCGGGGCGGGGGAGGCGCTGCCCCGGCGGGCGGGGGACGGGACGGGAACGGCAGGGAAGGGACGGGAACGGCAGGGCAGGGACGGGCAGGGATGCCCGCGGCCCCGCCACATGCCGCGGCCCCGCCCCGCCCGCCCGAGCCCCATTGGCCCGCCCGGCCCCGGCGCCGCCCCCTGCCCCGAGCCCCCGCCCGCTCCGCCCCGCCCCGGGGGCAGGGGGCGGGCCCGCCCGAGGAAGTGACGGCGCCGGGAGGGCCGTGAGGGGAGGGAGGGGGTGGCGGCACAAAGGGAGGGTGCAGAGTGCCCTGGGAGCCCCCCCACGGCACCCGGGCGGGGCACGGGGTACACAGCAAAGCGTGCCGGAACGGGGAACGGGGGTTGCCGTGGGGAGGGGAACCCTTCCCCTGCTCCCCGTGGGGTCCCTCCCGCGGGACGCGGCATTGCTTTCGGAATTAAATACCGACTCGAATACCAGAAATCAGCTCCGCCTTGTTTCTCTGTTCTCAGTGCTGCTGCCCGCGCCGAAAGTTCCCCCGTCAGCGGCCCAGAGCTGCTCGGGGCACACCCTCGCAGCAGTGGGGCTTTGAGTCCTTTATTATACCATGTAATGTTCGCGTACACAAAGGCAAATACATAATATATATGTCAGATCTGCACTCTGAGGGGCACGGGGCTGAGCTCCATGATCCCTACATTCCCCAGCGACCCAAACCATTCTATAAGTCTGTTAAAGAAGGATCATCACAAAAAAAACCAAAACAAAACAAAACAAAAAGGTGCAGAAATCAGCCTTGTGCACACACAGGCTCAGCCCAGGCTGTGAGATGCTTCACATTGTGCGACTGTGGCATTGAACAGGTGAGGGAAGAACCCTTGTTACCTCAAATCTTGCGTGGATTTGCCTGCTCCTGCTAATCCGGCCAGAGATGAAAGCGATGCTGAAATCATTCGCGCATCCCCATGTAAGTTTAGAACACCCAAATTCGCATTTCAAAATGATCAACGAGAAGGAGGAGGCGGAGGAGTTGAAGGCCCGGTTCATCAGTTAATTAAAAGTAGACAAAATGCAGAGCTGGCCAGCGCTCCACATGGAGTACTCCGTTTCAAGCATGTCTGTATGCGTTGTACAGATACATCATGCCATCATTCATGTAGGATACTGACATCTACTGAAATCCCCCCTCCCCTCCTTTCCAGAGGAGGAGGAAGGGAGAAGGAAGCTCTGCAATTTAAGAGAATTAGAGGAGGCAGTTTCAGGGGGGGAAGGGGGCTGCCTGCTGTAGAACAGATTATCTGGCAGGACCAAGCACAATGGAGGAGGAAATACTGTGAAGCTGTTGAGCAAAGCAGGAGGGCGCATGGCCCTGAGGGTTGGTGCTGTGGAAAACAAGCACATTTCTTGGAAAAACAGTCTCAGGAGAAAGAAAAAAAAAAAAAACAAAGAACGAAAGCACATGTATAAGTCCAGCTGTGGAATAGGAAAGTACAGGCACTGAAAAAAAAAAAAGCTGTAATCAAAGAGATTGGGTTGTCATGAACGTACCCTTGCCCACCTGCCTCCATTCCATGCATGGAGAAAGTCAGTCAGTCAGTCCAGCTCTTTCATTTCAGACAGCCAGGGGACATAATTTTGAAGTGTTTAGAGATCTTTGCAATTTTGCATGCCTTGTGTGAAAAGCTGGGGTGCTAAGACATGCTTGCAATAGCAGGTTTTTACAGAATATAAATGAGGACTAAGTCACCGCTGAGCTTTCAGTTGGTTTGTATTTATTCCAGATCATCAGGACAGCAGACGTTATGGGGTATAATGAAATGCTGTCAAGGGGGATTGGGCTGGAGGTGTAGGGAAGGAGATTTTAGGATATTTGTTTAAACAGAAATGGCTTCACTACAATCAAGATATGTCCCAGACATTAACCCATTCAGGGATTTTGCATTGTCTGAGCTGGAGACTAAAAGGCAGGCCTGTGTTTAAGAATTAACACATTTCTGTTTTAAGAACAGATGGTGATTTGGATGGGGAATATTTGCTCTTCTGGACTGTTTGAACAAACTTAACCAGTTGTTGCAAATTAAAGAATAGTCATACATCTCCTATTATGTCTAAGAAAAGGTGTAACTACATCCCTTTAAACACGTGAAAGTTTGAAACTCTCTGCCCTGCATTGCAATGGCCCTTTTTGTCCCGTGCCAAGAAAGGTTTCCAGCGTGCCTGGGAAAGCCGTGCCCCTGGGGAAGCATCATCTTTCCAACTCTGTGTGTGGTACATACAAGCTGCTGTAACAGAGTTTTACCTTCACGTAGGCCACATTCACCTCTGGTATAAACTCCAGTCTTAATTAAGCCAGAAACCTCTTTAGCCTGCTATTATTTTTTCTGATACCCATCTTTTCATGGCAGACATGCCTGTGCCAACTCTCAGGCTGCGATTAGGGAAGAATCTGGATAGAACTGTTGACAATATGTTTGCAGAGTACTAAATACCATTTAGTATGATCTGTAAATGTTTACAGTTGGAGGAAGAGATTTGCTCTTTGCATAGTTTTCATGCTGGCATCTGCTAGACTGAATAAATTACTAATGAAAATCACATTGTGAAGAAAAAAAAAATCTGTGTTGATTCTTTGGAGCTTTTTTTTAAAAGACAATAGTATGATAATGAAATACATGCCTCGGGAATTACACTCTCTGCAAAATGTCCGTGCTGGAATAGGTAGTGTTGCTCTGTGGAAGTGAGGCAGCGCACACTGCAGGAGTGCAGGTTTTCCCAGCAAGGAATTCTAGGTTAACACAAGGGACATATTAGCTGGGGAAAGAGAGTCCTTGTCTTCCAGCAGGACTAATACCTGCAGCAAACTGTACAGAGGCTTGGTATGACAGTCTCGAAGGGATTTGGCCATGGTTCCTTTCTGATCCTGCATCTTTCCCAGCCCTGAATTCAGCTCCACCAAATCATGAGTCTGGCCAGCTTTTGTAATTTTCGAGTCTTTTCAGAGCATTCTAACTTCCTCAATCAAGATAGTGCCTACAAATCTTGACTGTCATTTTAAAAAATGGCTTTGGTGTATGTGAGGAACCATCTGGAAATGTGAAACAAGTGCCCCTAAAACTGGTAACATGGATAAACTTATCTCAATTTCAGTGAGACTAACTCCTCGTATTTGGGCAGAGGAGTTCCAATCCACTGAGAGTAGTCACTAAAAAGTCAAATTTCATAATTAAAATTCCAAATGCTCTTTAAAAATTTATTTTAAAGCCAAGATTCTCATGTAATTTAATTTTAACAATATACATCAAATCAAAGAATTGGTCACAGGAAGAGACCATCAAATTTAATGCATTAAATACATGCAAACAGCTACAAATTATCTTCTCTGTGCATCTGCAGAACATTACAACCACAGATATAACATTACACAGGACCCATGAGGATGTTCCTCCTATGTTCAGGCTCCTAGGGCTGTGTCACTGGCATCATGTTACTGCAGCTTTGTCATGAAAAATGCATATCCTACTCTGCCAGAAATCTTCCCTCTCTGAAGCCGTGGGAATCTCTGAAGCACAATATACATTGTCTCCTCACAGAAGCAGCATGAAAGATATTTCTAGCGGTGCATTATCAAACATGTATTGTACCTGATATTGTGGCAAAATGTGTTGCATTGCCCTGTACGTAACTATCTTTGTCCTGACTAGCTGGCATTGCCTCCTGGTGCAGCTCCTTGCCAGGCTCATCGTCCTTGATGGAGGATGTGCAGGCTGAAAGGGGAGGGAACCTGGGAGCTACAAACTGTGCGAGAGGTAGGGCAGAAAGGGGCTGTCAGAAAACGGCTCAAATTGCTTTGGGGCCATGACACAAGGCAGAAAGCAGATCTTGAGGAGTTTCTAACCCCAGCCTCACCGTGTTACCCTGCCAACACACTACAACCAAGAAAATCTCTTAGCCAAGTACAGATAAATGCATGCTTCATCCATGGCAGATGATGTGCCCTGTGAAGTCTGGGTGGCAGTGCTGGTGTAGTGCTGCAGCTGGCAGCTCCACTCCGCTGATGTGGCCTGTTACGCACTTCAGCAGGCAGTGGTGCCATCACATACCACAGAACTGGAGCTTACAATATGGATTCATTCCGATTCCCAAAGGTCCAAATTCAAGCTTGTTGGCTGTTCCAGCATTCGGATTTCTCATGATGCAGAGACTCCATCTCACCACAAGGGGGAGGATATGGTGTTTGCTGCTTCTGGTTTGTAATGTTCATGTCGAACAGGTGTGGAAGTTGTCTGGTAGTTACTGTGGGGGGACACACAAGAACTGATCCTCACATGCAAAACACCATCCAGAAGAAGAAGAGCAGACAGGTTTTGTCCTTACTAATGGGGGTGGAAAACACTTTCAGTGCGTTAACTGATTAATTTTTCCTAAGGAAAAGTGAAACAAGCTATAGCTGGTCAATATAACCTGCACTGTCGACACAAAGATTCCTGTTATAGGTGTGACCATACAGGGAAGTAAAAGGGTTGAGAGAGAGACAGATCAGAAGTACCACTCCAGGGATATAGCTAAAAATTCTCACAAGAGCCACTGTTGACCTGGTTTCGGCTCTGCTGTGTTTAGCTCATCCATAAGGATTTCTGACTCATGCCAGAATGCTTTGCACTGGCTGCTTCCTTTTTTTGAAGAGCAGCCCAAGCTGATGCAAAGGATGTATTTGGGAACAAGAGGAAACCCCTTCAGACAGTAATGCTGGAAAAGCAACAATAAGCAAGAAACCATACAGGGGGAAAGGTGGGGTTTTGAATGGGGTGGCAGAGACCAGGGAACCACCATTCAGAAAACAAACAAACAAACAAAAAAGTAATGACAGAGTCACCAAATCCCATCTTTGCCTAGAGCTATGCCAGGAGAATTTTTAACTTGAGGGATTAGGAGTGCTTAAAAATAATAACCTGGAACTTGAAGCTATATCCTTTATGCTGAAAGCAGGGATTTTCTTGCTTGAAAAGATCAGCCACCATAAGGAATCAAGCTCAAATGCTGCTTTCCCAATTAAATAGATGGCAGACTGCACCACACCTGATTTCGAGTGCAACGTAATCAAGTCAAATACAGGACTTCCTGCTTCAGTCCTCCTCCTCACACCACAAACCAGGACCTTGATCTGATGCCAAGAACACCTGAAGATTAAGTACAGCTGAAGCCAGAGCTGGCTGAATGCTCTGCAAATGTTACTGTTGATTTTTTGCTGCTTTTTTTCCCAGCCTGTGTGTGTGCAAGCAATGGATTTGCCAATGAATTTTCCACCATTTTCACTCTATTTGCCATCCTAACAGCAGCATCCGTTGAGCCACCAGCCTTCTGACCTTAGACAGGCACAGTAGGAAGAGGCTGTAGCTACTTGCATAACTCAAAGAAACAAGGATTATTAAAGCGGTGCCTGGCAGTGTTGCTGTCAGCCTCATGTCTGGTGGCATTTCTGCAGGACACCATTCTGACTGTTACCTTTCCACTCCAGGGTTTATAGCTTTGATATTAAAACACGAGATGAACAGGAGCCTGCACAAATGAACTCAGTGTGGAGCAGATGTGGTTTTCGTTTGTCTTGCTACAAAAGAAAAAAAACCTAGTTATTTTAAAATAAAGCCTTTTTGACTGAATTCAGACAAGTTCTGAGGCAGCTCTGCTTACAAAGAGGCACTGTATTATTACCAGGCTGTCACAGTTTGTACTTGTAGATTTTTTTAGAAAAAGAAAGAAAAATCAACCCAAACAAATCACACAATAGTCTAAATAGTGAAAGCACTGACGGAAGAGCAGAGTAGCTGCTCTAATACATCTTTTTAAACAGGGGACCATGCAGAAACTGAAGGACAGTAATGCATGGTGCCAATCTCCTCCTGAGATCAGGTGCAAACAGGGCAAGAGAGCGCAGTTAACTATTAGCATACTTTCTGGTGCTTAGTTTCCTAAATAGTAATCTGTCTGCTGAGCTGAGAGCTGAGCACTCTTGGTGCCATATGAGAGTTTCCTCTCCAGTCTGCCCAGGACACTGGGGCTTTCCCAGCCACAACCCAGGAAACCTCAGGACTGCCAAAAGCCTCAAAGAAGGAGTGGGGTGGTGGAAGGAGATTGCCTACACACCAGGTGGGGAATTGGACCGACTGGAAAGCAGGCTAGACAAGGAGGTGTGTGCACACATCTAAGGGTGACTTAAGGACTGATTCCCCTTTCCAGAGTCTGTGAGGAAGCAGAGAAGGTTTAAGGCATCTTCTGCTCACTGCTTTTTCTGCTTGATTAACCTGTTGCCATCCTGTCAGCCAAAATTAATGTCTCTGATATAAGCCCACCCTCATGCCACTTTGGCAACAGAGCTGAAGTCTCTCTGTACAGCCCCAAGACCAGCATTCAGCCAGATCCCGTAAAGCTTTCTTTGACCTTCTCTTCTGGACTTGACCCTATCCCAGAAGCAGAGCAACCGTGTCCAGTTCATGCACATGCCACCCCACATTCCACAAGCACTCCTGGCAGCTGGCTAAGAAGTGTGTCCCCACCAGCATCCACTGTGGGAACGTGTCCTGCCGCCGGACAGTAGAGCTGCAGCACTCCATGTGCTCCAGACTGGGGCTGAGCCTCCCGGACATGCACACACACACATGCACAAGGACAGGAAGATGTGCACTGTGTGCAGGTAGAAGTGAGGAGCACAGGGAATAGAGAGGGACTGCACACCACCACCGTCTCCTCCCAGTGCACCCCATCTCCTGCACATCTCCACAAAGCAGCTGCTAATAAGCATGAGGCTGTCCAAAGGGACAGTGTAATGTGGGAGCTTGCTGGCAGGGGAGCCTTGCTCATTGCCCCACAGACTATTGCAATGAGGCAAGCTGGGATGTTTTCTGCCTTTCTCACCCCCACTCTGCAGCAAGTTCCAAAGCAGTCTGGGTTTCATACTGCGGCTGCTGGTATCATGGAAAATGGGCCTCCTTTGATATCTACACTCCTAAAGACCAATTCACACAAACAGTGCAGAACAACAGACTGCCACCAGCTGGTTCTGTTACCTTTCCTTCAGCTTGGTATGTCCTTCTGCACCTCATCGCTCCTTAATGATACCTTCAGTGATGGTTTCAGAGCAAAGTCCTTTCCAATGGGCTTCAAAGTGCTGGATCTTACAGCTGCACTACAGTCTCTGGTCATAGCAGTGCCTCTTCTGCCTCTTTCAAACTGGCAGGTGGTATGCACTGCCTTCATCCTTACAACTAGGTCATTTAACTCTGAAACCTGGTGATAATCACTTTGAAATGTCAGTTGTTTGGAGGTGGCACCCAGCTGCTCAAATCAGAAAAGACACTACACAGTTCTCTGGCGGTGAAACCATATATCTAGATAGTGGTAAAAATACATAGAAATGTCCCCAAAAATGTATACATAGAAGTACATCCATGTCCCTAAATCATCAGTGGAGAGATATTTGCCTTTTTTGGCTTCACATGTTTTTTCTTAAGATGACAGACTTAATGGGAATGCAAAGCACTGCTTAGCACAACAGCAAACTACAAGTATGCAAATGTCCATATTAATGGGGCAAAATATCTATTGCCCTTTATAAGCCAAAGTGCTTCTTTCTAAATGGTACTAAAATGTATGTTCTTTTACTGGAAAACACTCCTACATTCACATTCACTATCCCAGAGATGAACATCTGTCAGCATTCATGTTCATGACTTGAGAGAATCACCTTTGGAATAGAAAATGACTCCTTGACAAACATTGGCTCACTGCCAAGCCTTGGAGTTCTGCTTTTCCACAGGGCAAATCATAGCCTCTGTCTTGTGTATATGCAGAAGCCAGACCACCAGAGATGATGATCATCTCCTTTTCATGGTGCCCTGCTGTCTCTAAGGTCTTTCTGTTCACAGCCAAGTTTAAAGTACCCTTGCAATGGCTTATCCTGATGGCTCCTTGGACATAAACGTAACACTGTGACCCCCCCAGACAGGACAGTGTGGAAGGGGGGGCATGTTGCAGTAAATGTAGATCTGTGGCCTCCAAAATTTTTTAATTGCCTACCACTATCAGTAAAAAAATTTGAGCAAACATCACCAATAGTTGTATATATATTTAAACATTATATACATGTATATTGAAGTTACAGTATGATCTTCCCACACCCTGATGAATAGTCTTACAAACTCCATGGAATGCACACACCCCACTTTGGAGACCACTGATCTAGTCAACAGCTAGACCTTCCTGCTTGTGGCTTTGGGCTGACCCCTTCTGTAATCTCTATTTCCCAAATCAGAAATGCAGAAACTGCATTGGTTCAGGTTTGCTCTTCAGCAGTGCAAACTGGCTTGCTCAAGAGGTATTTGCTAGAGGAGAGAGGGAAACCCCTAAAGGGAAGAGTGTTCTGTTATGGAAAGGCGGGGGAGAAGAGAGTTTAAGCAGGAGCTGTTGAAAGCTGCCCCTGAGAAATAGTCTTACACCAAATTCCACCAGGTGTTATAGGTGCATTGTGGCACTCAGACTAAACTTTGGGGTTTGTAAGAAGAAAGAGGATAGAGGAAAGAAAAGGAGGAGGAATATGATAATGATGATGATGATGATAAGAATAAAAATAACAAGGCCCTGTACTATCTGACAGCTGTGCCTAAGGGCAGCACAATACTTACAGGTGGTTTAACTCCTGCAAAACTCCTTACAGGCTCCAGAGGAGTATCTACCACCATCAGTCACATGGCATGCTCTAGTGCAAGTACTTTTTAATACAACCATGTGGAAGAACAAACTCCAAGAAGTAAGAGTTTTGTCCCAAGCTGACAAGAGCTGGTGTAGAGGAGAGAAAAGCTCGGTCTGTGTCTTGGACAGGGACATGATGAATGTGATAAAACACAAGCTGAACACAGATATATGGAGCCCTGAAAAAGACTTAGCAAAACAAGCTTTGGGGTGAATTAACAGGTGCAGAGGGAAATCTCTATTTTGATGAGTACTAAGAATTAGCTGTGGGCTAGTAGGAGCCATGTAGATTGATCACTCTTGAGGGAAGAGGAGACAGGACACAAAGTGACAATTCAAACAAAGTTTCTCTTCTTGCCTTTTACTCTCATGAATGTTCCTTGCTTGGAAGAGAAAAAATTACAACTAAGTTACTGGTCTGTCCGTTTCCCTATCTCCTTTCTTTGTGGATAATAACCCAGTTCAGCAGCTGTTAGATCCTTCGGGACAGAAATCATAGCCAGACATTTCATGCCAAGAGAGGAAGAACAGCGGGTGAGGAGGGAGCAGGTGGCTTGGGAGCTCATATCAAAGATCTGTGTACTCTAGAGAGCTGTTTATAGGAGGAGCACAGGAAAAGGAACCTGGAATTATTCAAGGCTGGCAACTTGCAGTTGGATTTAGAGTCATGAGTCATATATCTGTGTTAGGCATCTCTTTGATAGTTTACAGGTGAGAAATAAGAGAGGACTCTACATCCCTGATATTGCAAAAGCATTTTAAAAAAGCGTAATGACATCAGGAAAGAAAAACCCTTAAGCCAGCAAATACACTTGCAGGATTTTTTTTTTTTTTCTGTCACCATGAAGCAATATGGCCACATGGCATTCCTCTGCTCATTTGGTCATCAGAAAGAACCCAGCCAGAGGAATTTTCATCGCTCCACTCCAGGGAAAGTGTTCACAGTTGTTGGCATAAAATGCAAACAACCCCCTGACACCCCAAGAGGTCCTTAGTTCCTCTTTTTCTAAGGCTGGCACTATGCTATTTGAATTAATAAGGTACTGGGTGCAGTCCTTCTAAACCCTGAGTGGTTGCACAACAACATAACACACTGAAAAAATCTGCCATAGCTGGCACCTGAGCTGAATGAGTGAGATATATGGCTCTCCATTCATTACTGACTACAGGCAGCCGCTGTTTTTCACTACATCGCTCAAGCCATGTCAAACTTTCAGCAGTCCAAGCAAGTCAGGCTGTACTTCAGACAGTTCACAGTTACCCAAAATGCTACAAAAATCTCCCTGGATTTTTAGTAGAACACAAACCATTTCTAGTAGTTTTTAAACTCACTAAAGTAACATATGGTTTAATATTAGAGAGCAAAGGGGAAGTGAAAAACTGCAGTTCCTGGTAGAGAGGGGCCAACACCCTTTAAAGAAATAAGTACATTTCAGAGATCATATTCACGGATTGCAACCATGGTTTGCTGCCTTCCCTTTGAAAGGGCTAGAGCCTGTAAAAGAGCCAGGGAAGACACATACCTCCAGACTGATCTCCTGATGATGTCTCTGCAAAACCCAGGATTATTCAACATCCTCCCTGACTTCTGCCAGCTTCATCTTGCCTGCTTGCTAGGTGCCAGGAGACATTACTCATCACAGGAGAATTTGTTACTGAGTAAGGTTGTTACTTGGCCATAATTTTTTCAGATGGACTTTCAAATTGGTTTCATCTTCCAAGGGTTTGTGTTGTCGAGCTGCTTTTTTCTTTTGGGTTCATGTTAAGTTTCATTTGAGTTGGTTGTCACTCATGCACTGAGGGTGCTTTTCTGAGTATGGAGATGCATATATGCCATCAGAGTTTGTCCCTCTGGACATTCTGATAATGTTGCTTCTCACATATTTCCATTTTGCCTGCATGCATTGCTGGAGGCCACATACCCAGAACTAACAAACACATACACATACCATTTATTCCCAGCCCAGGAGGTGGGATCTTAAAGCTGGTGGTAGAGCCCAGAGTCAAGAAAGCCTTGGAGTCACGGGCTCCCCAGCAGAGTTTGGAGGAGCTGAGGAGCAGCAGCGCTGTCTGTACAAGTGTGTCAGGAAGGTGTTAATGGAGCTGTGACTGGTTGGACCAGCTCCTCTCAGTGAGATACAGGAAGACAGAACATATTTACATTAGCAGTGGTCCAAGGGTTTGTTCAGGACATGAGAGCAGAAATTGCAGGCTATACTTGTAGGTGAGAAGATGGGCTGATCTGCTGAAGGGAAAGGAGCACTGCCATTTTATTCACGCTGAGAACCTGTATTACTACACCCCTACCAGCACTGAAACACATCTGAACACTGTGAATAGAAAACAGGAGAGTGAGGTAATCAGGGCATCATTTCATCCCATAGAGGATATTATGTATCTTAAATGAATTACCATAGCAAGAGCATTTAGACCATGTCTGCTAATCAGAGGCCTCTCCACGCATCTTGCACCACTGCGGTAAAGCAGCCACAGAGCTGACACAGAGGAGGTTCCCATTTGAAGCACTTCTTTTTCATCCTCAGGTACATATTTACTCCTCTGGCTTCCTGATGAAGTAAACAGTCCTGCTCTCCAGAACAGCTGGGGACTGTGGGACACAAAGCTTGTGTTCTCTGTTGCTGAGTTCTGACAAGCTGAGACTATAAGGAGGCAGGACCCTGGCAATACTTCGGCTGAGGAAGAGGAGACACAAACGCTGTATCCATCATGAGACACAAGGGAGACATACAAGATGCTTGTCGCTCCAGGAGTCAACAGAACCAGCCTTCCTACCTAGCTTTTCATCTGTCTCATCAAAGCACTGTCATGATAAATACACACCTCAGGGGAAAACCATTTGTTGCTTTATTGAACTGTCTCTAGGGATTAATGCTGATTTTGCCTTCTCACACATCTCTGCATTATTAATCAAGATGACCCTCATCAAAGCAGCCAGGAGCCTTTAGGGGGAGGAATTGCAGGGTAGGAACCTTTGGAAATTAACTCGGATGCTTTGGGCCTGACTTCTCTGCAGCAGTGTCAGCTCTGGCTGTTTTGCAGTTGTGCAATAGGGCTTTTGGGCTGTGTATTTCCAGTTTCATAACAGTGATTTATATACCCGAGCTTTCACCCACTAGCAATAATACAGATTTATAATCCTTAGGATTAGAGGAAAAAAGCCTAAGAACAAGTGTACCTTACAGCATGGCAGAGTGCTGTTTTTATGGGAAAATAAACCCATAGCATTCCAAGATGTTTAACACTGAACTAGTGCATATGATGCTTATGATCACTCTCTCCATCCCCTAGCTCCACTCTTCCTTGAGGTATCTGAACCTTAAAGCCACTTCTTGAATATCCAGCCAGACTCTCACTGGGCATGTAAAACACCTCCTTTCAACCACCGCTGCCAAAGGGCACTGGCCCAGCTTTACCATCAAGTGACAGCTGAGCTAAGCCTTTTATTGCTCTGTTTGTATCCAACAACTTTTGAAGGTTGAGCAGAGTAGAGTGATTTGATCTGTAATTAATGACATTAGAAAACATCGGTAGCCACCCCACTCCTTGGGCAATTCCTGGGCTCACAGTGACATAGCAGGGCTAAAAGCCCCAAATCCAATAGTGATTTAAAAATTTTCCTCTGTCCTTGCAGCTCATGTCCTGATGCCTCTGGTGGCCCCTGGGACTGCTTCACCCCATGGGTGCCCCCTGGAGTGTACGTGTGTGGCACCGTTTTGCTGAAGGCTGGCAAGAGAAGTGACCACTTGACCACAGAAAGCTAGGTCACCTGAACAGACAGCCCTCCCTCCTCCCCACAGGTTCAGTTTCTGATCCCATGGAAGTCAGTACATATTTCATCAAAATCTGGTGCTTCTTTTGCAGCTGTTTCTTCCTGACTCTGGCAATCTTCATGCATGGCCATGCACTTGAGATGTGTAATGCGGCATGTCTGTATGCCCTCGAGGTTGCTGGCTCCTGCCAATACCATTCCGTATGGAGTTATTCAAGTGTAAGAGAGTCCCAGATTTGACCCCTAGCCTATGAACATTTCTGTTTCCAAGTGAATTTTTCAAGTATTTCTTTTGATTTGGGGATGACAGATGGTCTGCCCCATGTTCTGACTCCCCAGACATTAGCAGGTAGATGAGGTTCAAAATTCACCCTTGTAAACCATCTGAGTCAGCATCGATGCAATAAAACCACATTCCAGATCAGCTAGCAAGGTCTCTCCCTCAGGGCTGGACTGCAGTGGCTGCCAAAAGAAAACAGAAGGTCTTGAAGGTCTCCAACAGCACTGTCAAACTTCAGAGCAAGGACACAGGCAGATCAGGGGGCATCCTGACTTCACCCTTTACCAGCCAACCTCTTTCTTCCCTCTTTGCTGTCCACTAATGCAGATTTAGCATCAGCTGGCAGAAAAAAAAACAAGTGCAGACTATACAGGGTCAGAAATTTCTGTGTTACCCATGATCTCAAGCCTGCAGAGTTTTCTTCGATTTCATCATATGCTGCTGTAACCATTGCCCTTAGTACCATGTTACAGACAGTGACACTTCCTCTTAAACTGAAAGTTTTCATTAATGGCGATAGCCACAATAATAGACAACTTTCTGGGCAGCTTGGGTTGCAGCATTAGCTGCTCAGGTTATGAAGGACAACTGACTGCTGGAAAACTCTGCCTAAACAGAGAGGGACCTCATGGGGGAATCATATGCAGAGTAACATGCAGGTTTTTTCACTGCAGGGTGTTCTGTATTCACACATGAGATCTAGGTGGAAAGTTCACTCCCTGACCCCCATAAAACAACCTGGACCTACAAACCTGCGTCATATTCTCATCTTATAACTACTACAGTCAATAGCAAAATGTCTTCTCTCTGCTTTAAATGTGATTACATGCTGTGAAGTAATAAAAAAATCCTGAATGGTGTTTATACAGATTAAAAATTACCTAGAAAATTCACTTCTTACACTTGAGTTTGCAGACCAGGTATCCATTTGTGTCAGTCTGAGATTGATTCGTTGCTGCAGGACCTCACTGGTGGAATTGTGAGCCTTGCACCAAATGAATCAGACCTCTCTCTCCCTTTCCACTGCACACCTGCGTGGATTTGTACAGCTCAACACACCAGGCAGCTGCAAACAAAGCTGCTGCAGGTAAGAAGAGTGCAGCTGGCACCATCAGGAGTGCTGGGGCAGGATAGGTGAGTGCAGGACCTGCTCAGACCTCAGCCAAACTGGGAGCAGGGAGGTCTGTCAGGAGTGCACGACAAAGGCAGTAAATGAGTCTGCGGGATTCTAGAGACTGTTAGGTAAGAAATGAAAGGCAGAAGGGGAAAAAATGCCCAACCGTACGTAAGAGTGGTGACTTGCAAAGTGCTGTTAGAGGACGTCTCCAGGACGATGTTGTGCTTTCCTGGGGTGGGGCAGAGACAGGGTATTTCTATCTGACAAAACCCTGTAAAGACAGCGGGGACTTGGCTGCAAACCGAAAAGGATGGATACGGCAGGAGAGGGCGCCACTGGTTTGCTGGCAGCTCCTACTTCATCTGCCAGGCTTTGCTGTTCCCTGCTGACACAGATCCAATTTAAAGCTGATTGAACTGTTTCTACCAAGTGCAACAGACTCCGGATAAAGTGGACAGCAGAGAGATCTGAGCGAGACATTCCGAAACATCCCTTCTAGGAGAGTCAGGCGGAGTTGTAACATCCCCTGTAGCGTGTTATTCCAAGGACACATTTCTCCTGATGCACACCCCAAAACCAAGCTCGCTTCGACCCACAGCCATTGCCTAACACATGCTCATGGCCCACGCAGCGTGGAGCAGCTGCGGCTCTGTGGGTCTCCCGGTGTGTGGGTCACAGCAGCCTGCTCGATGCTGGGGCACAAGCTGTGGAGCACTGTCGCCTCTGCTTCCCTCTATCTCCATCTTGCTCCTGCCAATCGCTGCAGGAAGCACGGCACAGCCTGGGCACGAGAGGAGTGAGGAGGCAGCACGGCGGGCAGATACACGCGGGCTGCGAGTCCCTTTGCGCTGCCAACTCCCTCTCGTGTGACAGCTCGGCTCACAGCTCCGTCAGGCCGATGCGGCTCCCCCAGGGTTATAGGCAGGGGAGGAGCAGGGAACGCTGATGACAGATCTGCAGTTCACCCTCTCCTGTCCTGCAGGGACATGGCTATGCCCAGCAACGCAGCCTTCACTCCGCGGATGGGAGGAGCAGTAGACGCTGCCACTGGGGAGGGAGAGAAGCGCAGGGTGGAAAGCCGTCATTTGCCAGTAGGATGTACGACTGCTTTTCCTGACTTGGGATGCACCAAAGACCTCGCATATTTCACAAGACACTGGCTCCACTCATGTGTTGGTGAACAGAAGCAAATAGGAGTATTTGGGAGCAAGAACCAGAGTGATCTAGAAGGGGAGTGCACTGCAAGTAATCCCGGAGTCTCCTTGCAAAGCGTCACCGGTGGTGTTTGAGAGCCCGCACTCACACTCTTGCACATGCACAGCTGGAGGGCAGTGCTGCACAGGGTGGGGATGTGGGGAAGGAAAAGATGAGGTCCAACCCAGAGCTATTCCTTGGGGCTGGGGTGGAGGATGGAATAAAGCTCAACAGACAGACAAGCTGAAACAGTAAAAGAGCAAATTCTCCTGAGGGATTTTCCTGCTCAGCTCACCAAAGCAAGGCAAATGCTTTGGGATCAGGCAGAGCTCTGGAGAGGACTGAAGGTTCTAACTACTGGAGGAGCCTTTGGGAATAGAACAGAGGGGCTTTCTTCTAAGGAACTGTGACCCCACCTTCCCACTTCTCACCCATTGCAGGCTACTGGTGGTCCTCACCATCTACAGGGCACCAAGGGACCATCCTCAAAGGATGGTTTCTTTGGCTGGCACTCAATACCTTCCTGACCCTTTTAGCAGCAATGATGTTGCTGCCTCTGAAGGCAGAGGATGACTCCAGGTAAGAAAAAACCCCCAGTTTGACTACAATATGACTGTCTCAGAAAGGATACCCAGCCCTGGTGTTGCTTCCCCTCAGCAAGAAGTGTACCAGCATCTCCCAGCTCCTCTCTGCGGTCTGTCCTCAAAACTTGCAGGTGCTGCATTATTTTGATGCTGCGTTTCTTTCCCTGCTGCTTGGTACCACCTCACCTCTTTTCCTCCTAGCAACCAATCTTCCAAAAGTGAGGACATTCAGTAGCACCTGGGTGTGTCCCAACCTACACAGATTCTGCCAGTGGGGCAGGAGATCCAGCAGTGTAGGGGTTAAGCTATTCTGCTCCAGCTATCTAGGTCTCTCCCCTTCCATCTTCTCCCATGAAATAATCAGAGTGCTTTAGCCTTGCAGGCATGCAGAGGAGATCCAGCTGCTCTTGTGCAGCCAGTAGTATCCTCTAAGCTGCTGGGGTCTGAATGTCCGAAGGAATCATTTCCAGGGACACATTCAGAGTTGAAGGGTAGAATTGAAAGAAATAACAATTGGAGAGAAAACAGAGAGGTGCAGCTTATTACAGTGACATTTAACACTGAGGCCAAGGTCTCAGTGTTTGTATCTCCCAGTATGTTAGGGAGAGGTGGGATTGTTTTCCTCAGGCCCTGACTTTAAAAAAACCCAAGTGTATAAAGAAATACTCCTCTCTGTGGAGGGGATAAGAGCACAGCTGAATGTCAACTCCCTGTCTCAAACTGAATTTCCACAGGGTGGCTCAGGAGATGAGTGGCAGATAAAGACACAGAGAGAAAAAGTGCACTTTTCACCATTAGGTCACAGCAAGCAAGGAGATGCAATGGGATTTCATCTGCCTAGCTGGCCTGGCAACCAGCCAGACCAGGATAAGGCAAGAGAAGCCATGGCCCTTCACAGTGCTGGTAGCTTTCTTTTGTCTGAAACACTCTAGCAGTTGCAAGACTGGAGAGAAGCATCTCCCTGGGTACCTCCGTCTCTTTCCCTCTATGCCATCAAGTTACTTAAATCAACTCGTTTGGTGGCAGAGAGAAGTCTGCTACCAATCCACTGCATGTTTGCTGACATTTTGGAGCACACAGAATTTGCAGCCTTCAGCTATTCTGTGCCCACTGACATGAAATCAGCAGTTCAGATGACATGGAAGAAATCTCTGAAAACCCTCCCAAGTTGGACTCTGGGCTTGCTCTGTTCGTAGGCTCCTCATGTGCCTGTGATTGCCCACTGCCAGCCACGGAAGGGGAAGCAAGGTGGCTTCGAGGATCTCACCGTAGCCAAGACATTCACAACTTTTTCAGCTGCTCCTTTGCAGGTCTGTGTCAGGACCTGAAGGACACAGAATCATTAAGGTTGGAGAAGACCTCTAAGACTGTAAAGTCCAGCTGTTAACTCAGCACCTGCCGTGTTCCCCACTAAACCATATCCCTACTTGCCACACTCACATGCCTTTTGAAGACTTCCAGGGATGGTGATTCTGATGCTTCCCTGGCAGCCTGTTACAATGTCTGACCACCATCCTCCATTTTTTGTTTATCTGTAATGAAAAAAACAAGCTGAGCAAAAAAATACTTCATTTGTCATTTAAAAAACAACAAAAAAAATGAAAACCAAAAAACCAAACACAGGCGGTTCACTGGAGGATTGGGAAACTGACTGCTTGTGCAAATGAATCATATCAGCATGACACAATAAAATTTTGGAAAAGCTTTTGGCCACATAACCAGTTTGAACACCATATCCTACTTGGAGGCTGGTGACTGAGCTGAAGCAGAATAAAGTCAAGAGTCCATTGACTGACATCACCATTAATTCAAAAGCTGTCTGAGATAAGGAAAGGGTTAGCCAAGAGTGAACTGTGCATGTTTACAAATGCATCACTCCATGACTGTCACCACTGCTCAGCAAAAAATGATAGCAGAAAGAGAAAATACCCTTAAAACAGGAAAAATTTTTAACAGTGCCGAATGTGGTGTTCTTGCAGTATCCCTCTGGAATCTGTTTAGTAAAGGCTTTGAAAAGGCTGGGCTGGCAGGACACACAGCTCTGGACAGGGAGATGAATCCATCCAGGAATGAGGGGTGCCTGACTGCAAAGTGCCATTTGCTGCAAGTCTCCCACAGGCCAGGCTATGCTCCCTACTAAGAGATCCAGGAATCTCAGGACCCACAGAATCCTGGGTCATGGCACAGACCGTTGCTTTGCTCTGCTTTTGTAACGGGAAAAGCTGTCACTGAATAGGGGGCTGAGTTAAAGGCTTGAGCGTGTGAGGAGGAGGTGATCTGCATCTTTCTCTCTGGAGTAATAAATTGCCGGCCACTTGATGGTTTCAGATTTGCTGACATCAGACTGGTAGATTATTGGCAATTTGAGAAGCAGGGAGAGGCAATTTATTATGTTTGCACCATGCCTAGTAAAAGTATTGATACCTCTAATCATCACTGTAGTAAAAGGAAATACTAGTAATAAAACTAATCCTTTGCTCAGGACTTCACCACCATAGGAAGAGGGATTTGCATGATGTTCCTTTCAAAAAATGGACTTCTTGCTCCCTCCTTTCGCCTTCTATGACTCTTCAGTAAAACAAAAATCTCCCCAGGAAGGCTGGAGCATGGGACATATGACAAAAATGAGCAGTCTGAGCTCTCTGAAAAGCAGTGATACAACCACACACACACAGTTGCAGTAGCTTTCTGCAACCAGTTTATCATTAATCTACAAGAAGCATCTCACGTGTCAGCCTGTCAGAGTTCCCTTAGAAAGTTAAATGGTGCACACTTTATTTGTAATTGGATACAAATTAAGATATCACTCATGAGAGGGCTGAAATCCTGAAAGGGCAGATTGCATGCATTAAGCCTTGGGATTTGAATAATGTTAGAATATGCTGTTCCTTTTTACAGTTTGCTTCTGTCCTCTGCCACCCCAGCAGAGTGAATAAATCAGTCTCTTCCCCCTTCCTGGAAAGTGAAAGGGGAAGATTCAACAACTGATGATGAAAAGCATTTGAGTCATTCACAATCTGCGGATTGAAGCTGTTCAATCCAAAATCTGAAAGGCAGGCATGTCAGCAGCTCTGCAGGGCTTGGAGCAGGGACAGCCAGCCTGAGCCTATGTGTCTTCCTGGGCAGGCAGCCTGCCACATCCTCAGAGGCTAAAGAGAAGCACTGGTCCTGCTCTTTATCAGCTGTGAGGAGGGGACAGTATTGGGAAATACCTTCCTTGTGCTTGCTGTGAGGTTGGACTCTGACGAGAATATACCCAACCTCTCTTGTGCCCTAAGGAGAAAAATGTCTTGCTTAAAAGCAACCAGTGAGCAAAAGCAACTGAAAGATAGTTTCCCTAGTTTTTTCCTTCCCATTCCCTGGGCCACAAGAAAAGGTCTCGTGCCTCCCTTCACCCAGCCATGTGGATGCAGACTAGTAGATTCCTCCCTTGTTCCCCCATCCAGTGAAATGCCTTTAGGGGGTAAGAAAATGCAGCAACTGTCTTTATCCTAAGGGAGCCCTGGCACAAAAAAAGAGATGAAAGCCAGGCTTGTTCCAGCTTTCATGAGCAGCCATTGGCCAAGGATGTATTGCTGAGGAGAAATCTCCTGAAACTGCTCCAGAAGGAACCAATGGGGTTCCTTACTTGGCTCCATGCCCAGAAAAATGGTTGAATCCTGCGGGATAAAGATGGATAACACGAAGGAGGTGCTCAAATTCACAGCCATCATGTCTTCCTGTCCCAGTCCTGTGGCTGGACTGCCAGTTTGCATTTGTATCCAGCCCAGTGTGATCAGTCTTGCCTTCACTGCCATTCTGCTGTCTTTCTTCATAGTCATTGGATTATTTCAGGAAGGATGGGAAAAAAAACCACCCCAAAACCTGTCAGCCCCAGGGCTACTCATGCAGAGAGGCCAGGGCAAGACCATAGCTTAGCAGTGCAACCTGAACTAAGACTGGCCTGGAGGGGGTTTATGAGGATATCACATCTTTAAGGTAATGTCCTATCTATTGGTGACATCCCATTGTTCTTTGGGATGTAAAAAAAACTCTAGGTGCAGACAGGAACATGGGAAGGAGGAGGATGATGTGTCCATACAGGTGTGTAGAGGAAGCTCATCAGGCATACAGAAGACTCTCAGGGCCTTTGGTATCAGGCTTCCCTCAAACAGAGTGATCTCTTTAGCAGTAAAAGAGAATTAGCAACATCTGGCATTTCTGCTGGAAAGCAAAACGATCCCTCTGGGCAAACAGTGACAGGTCACACTGGCTTTTGAAGCTTGGAAATAAGAATAAGAGGTGGAGAGGTGCAAAACTGATGGCTCTGCAAAAGGACGTTGCTCCTCCTTATTACCTGGGATAAATATTGTCTTTTGAGGGAGTTTCTTGCAGTATCTCACCACAACAGCTGCCTGCCCTGTCCTGTGGTTTCTTTTTATTAACAAGCCCAGGGGATTATAAGCTGGAAGGGAGCAGGGAAAGTCCTTCCGACAGCATATGCACAAAGAGCTTGCAGTGGGATCAGGACCAGGTTCTGAATGCTAACAGTTCAGATCACTAGGAGGATGCTTTTCTCCCAACTTGCTGGAAGCACCTGTCTTCTTGGGTGTCTCAGCTCCATGTGGCATCCTGGCATCTGGAAGTGAGTTGTGGGCCGAGTGCAGTATGCCCTCTCCTGCTGTCTCTTATTCTAGGGAAACTTAAATCAAAATCCAAATGCAATGAAGTAGCTCCAAGACCTGTTAAACATTACTTGCTTCATGAGCAGCATATAAACACTCCAGTGTCACACATCAGCCTCTTTATAACTAAGTCACCGCATTCCTCAATGCAAGGCAGAAGCTGTCCCCTCACAGATGGCCAGAGAAATTTCTCAGAAGAGGCTTTATAAAATGCCTCACCTTCCTAATATATATATATATATATATAAAAGGTGCTAAAAGACAGGACCCTCATAGATTAGGAACAAGAGGAGAGGCACACCATCTTCCCCCTTCACTGTACATATTCAAGCTCCCCTTCTCGGCTGCCCTGTTCTCTTCCCTGTCGCTCACCTCAGCAGGGTCTGAGAAGGTCCACACCACCTCGTGAAGAAGAAACTGAGTGGCAAATAGCAAGGCTAGTACCAGCTTGTTCTCTTTGTTTCCCCCAGCTCAAGCAAGACACAGAAGTACCACTACATTTGTGTGCCAAGACAATTTGAGTTAGTGTCTGTGAGCTCGCAGGATGGAGATGTGGATGCAAGATTGATACCACACAGGAGTCAGGTGTCAGTCACATCCCACACAGACAGTCTGGTTTGGTTCCCCCCCGATGCATGCGTTGTGCAGAGGGAGATGTGTTTGTTACTCTGCTTCTCTGGAACAACTGTCAGCAAAGCCCTGGGGAAGGATAGAAGAATGGTGTCCAGGATCTGTATTATACAGGCACTGAGGCACAAGCTGAAGAAAGGACACCATACCAAGAAACACCAAATGAAGATGTTGGAGGCATTTGTTCCAACTCCCCCCTTCTCCCACTCAGCTTCGTGTAACAAGTGTAGCAGCTCTGTATATCTTCTCTGTTAGTAGCCTCCAGGGCACTACCAGGTGTCTTCTTAGACCTATATTCCCTTTGCAACTTGCCTTCCTGCTGCCAGTAGAAGCAAACACAACCTTTCTTTTTACATGGAGGTGGTCTCAGAGGTAGTATCATTTTTCAAATTTATGATTTTCCCCCTTTTCTCTTCAGACTTACAAAGATTCAGTGCTAAAACTTTGCTTTGAGCCTTTTCCTAGTACAACCATCAAATCCTATGACTGTAACTGGTTTTGCTGAGTAAGTGAATAAAATTTTGCTGAGTAAATTCATTAAATTCTGGTATTCTTTACAAATACATAAGGTCAGGATTATTTGTGGCCTGTCACAAAAAAAACCAGGAAGCAGCTTCTGATCAGCCAGATGCAGGTCATGCTACAATCCCATATTATACTCATGGCATGATACAAACAGGAGGTTGTTCACCAGGTAGCCTTGGTCAAGTACAGCTGATTCTTGTAGAAGATCTGCTATGCAGTTTAGTCATTTGAAACCTCAACATTCTTTTATCTCGGATTACAAATAATCAGATTATTTCTCCCCTTTTTTGGCACTGCAGGGGAACCAAAACATGAGTTAATGCTAAGGTCTAGCCCTGGGCCAATTGTTAACACTGTTGCTAAGGAAACTCTATGCAGAAAACGATACTGCAGAGCAGTTGTAAAAATCACAGTGTGACCCAAAAAGCAGGAGCAGGTGATTTTCCTTAGGTCTTGGTTACTTCTGTAGCTTTTAACTTTTCCTCACTGCTTGACACAGATGCAGAGCACTGTCAATATTTAAGTCACAGGTTTTAACTGAAAGGGCGAAATGCGGAGGGGCTGCTAAAGACCAGCTTCTGCACATAGTTCATAAACATAAGTGTGCTGGTGAAAGTGCATGAAATCACATTGTGATAATAGGAAAAAAACAACAACAACAAAAACACAACAAAAAAACCCCAACAAAACTTTCTAATATTATTGCCAGCATTGAAATGCCAAACCTAGGGAGAGGCAGAAAGGCAGGGTTTCTTGGGCACTGATTTAGCTCATCTTGTTGATAGTGTTTGCAGGTGAAGAGGACTTGCATAGCTGATGAGGCCAAGGTGGCTGCAGTTTGATAATGGCTACTTTAGTGCTGACAGGTGTTTCCTTTTCTAAAGCTGACTGAGAGGCTCCCTGGCTGTCTACCCTGAGGAAACACTGGTTGTCTGAGCTGATTGACCTTCGTGGTTTAGTTTCTATGAAGCATTGCAGCCATGAAAAAGAAAAAAAGGGGGGGAAAAAAAGGGCATGCACTAGGATGAGTGCATTTGGGTGTTATTTGAGAAATGGTAAACACTTGTTCAGCTCTCTCAGCATGGAAGTGGGTGGGCAGCAAGGTCTGCAGACCTCACCAGCAGAGTTTTTAAAGCCATAGTCACAGGCAGCAGCTAACCAGCAAGGCACGGTGCTGCTGTGTGAACCTGTCACCAACAGCTTAGCTGTCTGTTTGGGGTACATGCTCCAAGATTAGCAATTATGGAATTCAGTAACACAAATTCATTAGCATGGAGCAGTTTTGCCCTCCCTTACAGTAATGAAGAGATATGTCTTGTTCTGGTACCATGATGCCCCTCACTTCTGTGTACCACTTGAAACGGATTTTTTTACACTGCATCTGCACTAGAGGTGTTTAACACTGATCAGAAGCATGAAGGAATATATGTGTGAGTGCTCAGATCACACAAACACCCATTTTCTCAACAGATTTTAAAAAGCTCTGCAATAAAAATGAAAGATCATGCATGTAACAGCTAGGAAGTAGAACCCTTACAAAGTTCCTTGGTGTAACAATCAATCTGCCATAACATTTAAGGACTAGCTTGCAAGATTTGTTACTCTATATTATCTATATTGTTATGTTCTATCTATCTATCTATATTCTGTTAGGATTTTTTTGTCATAAAACATGTGTCAGTATGTATTTATTGTTTTGACTTGTCTGATTTTTCCTAAAATAATTATAGTTGTCATCATACTGGTCAAAAAAATTTCCAACAGATAGACGGTGACAAAACTGAAGTCAACTGTACTATGTCTGTAATAAGCAACTGTAACAGCAGCATTTTGCAAATCATAAACACAGTGATTGCTGTAATATGGGAGGAACTGCCATGACACAGAGTTTGTATGTGTTTATTTTTAAATTATTAATTGAATAATTGCCAGGTTTACGGCCGTCATTTGTGGCTTCGAGATTAATGGCTGCACCAAGGTGAACGGGGGCTGGGGTGGATAAGGGAGACTGTGCCGGATCCCTTGCTGTGTGCAGAAGTGTCTTGCACGTTGCTTGAGCCAGCAGCCAGCTTGGCACAGCAAACAGCTCGGCTGCACTTCAGGCAGGGCTGAGCTGGGAATGGCCTTGTCACCCTGGCCTTGTCACCCTGCCACGGGCACGGGGGGCGTGAGACGCTGCTGCCCGTGGGAGGCTGAGATGTGCCTGTCCCTGTGCAGGGCTGCGTGTGCCTCGTCGGGGCCAGGGAGCAGCGCTCCTGCGGTCACACCGCCACACCAGAGGGGATGCAGGGCACCAGCCAGGGCTCTGGAGATGGGGGGAGAAACAAATCTTCAAGGCAATTTATTGATGATTAAGAGACCTGCCTCTGTCTTCCCACGTAGTAAATGCAGACAAGGTTTTGTGTGAACTTGTCTCCTCTGCAGGGCCAGGGAGTAAGTAGTTAATTTTTCTCTCTCAGCTCTGTTTTATATGTATGTATTTACTTTATAATGTTAGATAATTAAAAGCAGGAGAAAACACAGAGCATTTTCTGCTGCCAATGAGCCAGTGACTTACCTGTAATTAAAGAGGAGGCAAACTCATTTATTTGTTGATTCAGGTTGGGCAGGGAGGAGCATGTTGACCCTTCATTGCCCAAATTAGAATTGGGTAAACCCCATTCACTGCTGTGGATAGAGAAATCACCCTTAAACTGTAAAAACACAATCAGTCCAACAAAACAGATGACATTTAGGAGATCACTGAGTAGATAAATTCTATTCTTTGAAGCATTAAGTCACAGTGTGTTGTTTCTCCCACCTTCAGCAGGGGGGGAAGTCTGCCCTACAAATCAAAATTCTTACAAGCTTAATCCTTAATACCACCAGGCAGTCTCCATCACGTGAGTGTTTTGGTCCAAGGAATATGCAGTACTGCAGATAAAGACAGATAGATCCTATTAAAAGTTAAATCCCCCACTGTTCATTGCTGTCCTCTGGGTTGGAGGGCATGCATAGAGGCAGTAGTGCCAGTGGACAAGGCTGAGGCAGAATCTGTGCTCTTGAGGGTTTATTTAAGAGAGGGTTAGTAAGCAGCCTTTGGGACTTACAAGCTCATTCGTTACCTTTGTTCCCTTAGGAGCTGTCAGTGTAATCCATCAATCCATGATTCTTTCCCCTGGAGATCCTGCCTGGAAGAGGTCCTGGAAAGTACAGATAGTCAGGAGGCTCAGTTCACATGGCTACAACCTACCCATTCACTGGAAAAATATCCACTGGAAAAGGCTGGTGTTGACCAATTACATTAGTTTGGGGAGGGGGTGGGGGGGGAAGTCTGTATATAAATGCTGCTGCTGTATCTCTCCTGTTCCTGTTAGTGCTTCTCCTTGCTTTGAATGGAGCCCACCTTTCCCCTCAGCAACACACACTGTAAGGGCACACTGCAGGACCTCGCTAAAGATCCTGCAACAGGGGGGTATGACAGATGGGGCACCACAAGGTAACAGTTTGATAATTAGGATTAGAACCATAAACAGCGGTGGTGGCAGACATTACGAGAGACATTTGCATTAGCATTGGATCTTTGCTCATGAAGAGTTTATTGCTTCCTGCCTGTTTTCACCAAAAAATCATGTTGCTTTGACATCACAGTTGGTTGCTATGGAAATGCTGATGCTACCAAAGATAGGACTGTGCTGGAGGGCTATAAAAAGTCCTGGACACCCAGCTGAGTCCATACACATTTAGGAAAGGCCAGCACAGCATTTATTTTTGGCAGTGGCACAGCAGCCCATTCACGTGACAGAAAGTGACACCAGAAGTGGATGAGGGGACGTTTCAATACAACAAAGTGCCATGATGCTGAGGTGGGGAGGGGACAGAGTTAGGAGCAGGGGGAAAGCAGAGTACTTAAACCAGCACCACCCTGGCGATAAAGAATAAAGCTCCCCTAAAAGAAAATAAATTTTAGAAAGAGGAAGTGCCAGAAATGGAACTTCTCTGTTTCCTGAAAGTTGTCATAGGCTTTAACGACCTTGTGAGAGATGTCTCCTGTTTAATTTTACATCTCAGTAAACAGAGAATCATTGAATCATTTAGGTTGGAAGAAATCCTTAAGATCAAGTTCAAACCTAACACTGCCAACTCCACTACTAAACTGTGTCCCTAAGTGTCATGTCTACATGTCTTTGAAATACCTTCAGGGGTGGTAACTCCACAACTTCCCTGAGTAGCCTGTTCTAATGTTGATAACCCTTCAGCAAGTATTTTTTCCTAATAGCCAATCTAAATTACCCCTGTAGTTTCCAGGCTGGCTTTACTCTCGTGTCATCACTTGTTCCTTGAGACAAGAGACCAACACTCACCTCGCTACAACCTCATTCCATGTAATTGTAGAGAGCAGTAATTCCCCCCCACCAGCCTCCTTTTATCCAGGCTGAACATCCCCAGCTCCCTCAGCCATTCCTCATAAAACCTGACCTTGCTGACAAATACTACAGCTGTTATTTACAGATGAGCTGTCAGCAGGTCATCATCACCGTGAATGTTTTTAGACCTGGTTAAAAACAAATAATTTCCCTTTACAACCTTCCTTTTTTCCTAAACAAAAGCATTTTCAAAAACAATAGCCTCTCAGCTGTTGCTTGCAGGGCAGTGGGTCAACTCAGGCTTCACAGGTGATCCTGGATGCTTTTGAAATCTACTGTCTTCTACTCCTGGGCAAATGTGCCTTTATCTGTGTGTGACTGCATTTCAGTTGCTAGCTTTACCCCTATTCCACAACCAGGACAGAAGATTTGTCTCCACAAGGCCTAATGAGTAGCATTTTGGATCCTCCAGTAAATTAACCCCTAAGCTATTGATACTAGTCAGTAGTAATGGGTGCCCCTTTCCCTCCCAGTATAGCTTTAACACTTCTGCATCTGCAAAGAATCTTTACCCATGTTCTACGTCCCATCCAAAAAGCAGGACAGTGCTTTCTTCAAATACCAGTTTGTACATCTCTGAATGAAAAAGGGAGATAAGAACAGAAAACACTGCTTGGGCTTGCAAGCACTGTCCCCAGTTTTCACAGGTAAACCCATCACACCTTTCTTACTCCTGTCAGGCTTCATTTGGACTAGGCAAAAGCAAGGAGAAATGCTACACTCGCAAAGGATGTTTCTGTAGTCCATAAAACTACACTGTCTGTGATATGTCTGAGTAGATATTATAGCGATGCTGCAGAAAAGCTCGTCTGGTCTCCTTCCCTCTGCTTTGTTTGATGCCACAGAAATTTAGGGCAGAAACTACTCTCTACCCCTGCAAGCTCAAGAGAGACCTGTAACACTTGTATATAAATGGAGAGTCTGGGTGAAAAAAAAAAGCAAGAAGGAAAGAAACTGGGTTAAAAACCAGTTTCTTCATTTAAGAAATTGTTGTGCCAGTCTAAGGTGAAACCTTGTAGAAATACAAGTAAGGGGACACAAATTGCTCCAGTGCATGTCTTTGCAGGAAATGTTTTGGAACATGTGCTTTCCTTCCTCAGGGAAAGACAAATAATGCCTTTATTGTAGACTTTGGAAAGAAACAGCAAAGGCTTTTATTCTAAAAGCCACTGCCCAGCAGCTGAGGCATCCCTGGAACAGCTAAAAGCCTTCTAACTTCTTGCATAAATTTATATATACTCCTATATATCCCAATTAAACTTGTTAGGTTTTGTGCCAACATGTGTCATTGGCTTTAACTTTCTCTCTTCTCAGCCAATGTTTACACAGATGCAGGATTTACAGACAGGAATCATCACTCCTCCTCCATTCCAGATTACCTGGCTGAACAGCCACGGCCTTTCTGATTTCTTCACTTAAGACAGGATCTTCATTCCTTTATCATCTTAATAACCTTTCCTTGTGCATACTCATTACAGCCTGAATTAATCTTTCTTGGAAGTGGAAGTGGAGTGGGGGGTGCCTCCAACAGTATCCAGTATTGCTGATGCAATTTCAGCAGTGTTTATGTAGTGGCATTAATTCTGCCTTATCTGTCATCCACGATGGATTCCCTCAAAACTGTAACCCCATGGTGTCTCACAGTTATAGAATCATCGAATAATTTAGGTTGGAAAAGACCCTTAAGACTATCAAGTCCAACCACAAGTGTAATGCTGCCAAGCTCAGCACTAAGCCATGTCCCTAAATGCTGCACTTACATGTCTTTTAAACACCTTCAGGGACAGTGTCTCCACCATTTCCCTGGGCAGCCTGTTCCAATGCCTGACCGCCTGCCAGTGAAGAGATTTGTTCTAGTATCTAAACCAAACCTCCCCTGGTGCAACTTAAGGCCATTTCCTCTCACCCTATTGCTTATAATTAAGGCAGTTGTAGAGAGTGATAAGGTCCCGCCTGAGCCTCCTTTTCTCCAGGCTAAACAAACCCAGCTCCCTCAGCCAATCCTCCAAAGACTTTTGCTCCAGACCGTTCTCTGGACTCGCTCCAGCACTTCAATGTCTTTCTTGTATTGAGGGGCCCAGAACTGGTCACAGGATTTGAGTATTCACATCCCAAAACCAATCACACATGCCCATCATGCCCATTTGCCATGGCTTCTGAGCAGAGTTACCGACTTTACCGACAGAAATGGATGCCTCTGCAGTTGTGTGAGGCAAGTTGAGAGCCAGTATTTGCAATTTGATACTTGTGTGCTACCCCTCCCTCCGCAGGGAAACAAGTGGTGTGGGAGAGCAGGGTGATGGCTGATTGTCTGCCATAGTTTTGGCAAGTACAGAACGGTGTGTAGTGCTTTCCTTCCTGTACCCTTAGAAAGAAATGCTCAGGGATCATGAATCATTCTCCTCACCTTGTGCTAGGGACTGGGATGTATCCGTCCGAAAAGAAAATGAATCACAGCGCTTCCTACAGAGGCAGATAAAGATTCCCAGCTGGGCAAAAGGCAAATGCCACTGGTAATCATCAGTCACAGATGTGCTGTCGTAATGATTTGGGTGGCATAGACATACCTTACTTTATTGTTTCTGTTTCAGAATTACAGTGATTCATACAGAATGAAAAACGGAGAGGCCTGATTTAAGCAGGAACCTGTTTGACTGAAGCAGAGAGAGAAGTAGGTCTAAAATGAAGCTGTAAGTTGCTGTGGGTTTTTTCTTCTCCACCTTCCCTCCATGTCCTGTTGACCTATGAAATCACACAATACAAGTTCATTTACTCCTTGGTCCCATCTACTGTCAAGTCTGCTTGCCCTTTAGGTGATGCACAAGCTAGATAACAGCACTGCAATTTCTAGAGCATGCCAGTTTAAGCAGGCATGCATGTGGCACCTCACCTGCTCTGCTCTGGCTGCCCTTGGTCTGCTCTCCACCAAGGACAGGCCCAGAGGGTCCAGGAAAAGCTGCAGGAATCCCTGACTGCTCTTAGACAATTCGTCTTCCTGATACAGTCCTGAGCAACTCTTCCTGTCCTGGCAGAACCGAACCACACTCCTCAGGTTTGCTAAGTCCATACAAAGAAGTCCCTAAACACTCATCAAAGCCAAGCACGGCTTCCCTTTGAGGGTGATCTCCCCGCACATGCACTATACAGAGGATGGATCTCCCCTCCAGCCCCTCCCCTCGTGTCCCCACACTGCTGGGCACCAGGGGCAGGAGGAAGGGTGTGTTGGACATATAACCAGATGCTGTTTCCAGCGGAGGAAGAGCTTGCAACTCCACCCATACATCTCTCAGGCCAGAGTTTTATTCTGTAACAAAACACTAGACAAGACGCTTCTTGTGGCCAGTGCGGATTCCTGCTCCCCAAACCTCTCTCAACTCCTCCCTGTAGCTCCTCCTGCCTTTAGACAGATAAGTGACCCACATCTGGTGCTGCTATTTGAACAGAGCTCCAAGCTTTGGCCAAAAAGGAGCAAATTGCTCTTGTCTTAGAGCCACACAGAGGTTTAGAGAGCAGACAGGGGAAGACACACTGTTGAGCAGGCTTATGGCTCACTGATCCAAGATGAGATAGGTCTAAAGGATCCTAATTCAGGCACCTACAATCAGTTCCTTACAGCAATCTCCTCTGCACAGAAATTCAAACCCATACCATTTACACCATCAAGTCTTTAAGCCTTTACTACTGATAGGTCATAATTCTCTTATTTACTACACAAGCCCCCTGTTTTTTTCTGAACAATGCAAAATACCTACATCATGGCCATGTTGCTACTGCTTCTGCAATTCTTTGTAGCAAAAATCCCAGCAAGCTTTACCAGTAGTAGTGAAGTGAGTCTCACATCCTGCCTCCTCTGAGAACCAGGAAGCACGTTAATGTCATCCTGCAGTTCTTCTACTCTGCTGCTCGCAAGCTATCAAGATATAATCAAAAATCATTCAGCAACTCAAGAGTCACAAGGTAGAGAACTCTTCATTCAGCTCCTTGGATGAGAAGCATTCTTTTTCTACAGCTTGCTGTGTCACAGCCATAAAGACATAAAGTTTTACAAAGGTAAAGTCCTGGACAGAAAATCTGACATCATGCAAATGTTCAGTGGGACAGCTTATGAGGCAGAGCACAAAAAAAATGCAGAAATGCAGAGAATTTGACCACAGAGAGCCGAGTGGATCCTGCCAGGCTCTTTTTAAGCCACTAGCGCTGTATTTCCTAGTGCACAGACCCCAACATTGTGATGTTGAAATGTCACAATGGTGTTTGCTTGACAGACAAGACTGATCTCCAGGTGAACCTTTAACTAGAAATGGAATTTATGTGCAAAATAAACTAACAGAAACTTCCACCTATTTTGTATTTAAAACCTGGAATATGTTCTGTACTTCTCTAGTCTTCCCTTGCCAGCAATCAGGTTTTACCAGATTTTCAATCCCACACTGTCCTGTCAGCATGCAAAACTTTCCCCCTTTGATTCAGATCCCCCACCCACCCCTTAAGTGTATAACATAATACTGGAGGTACTTGGGGCAAGCACTTGTGATTGTGCTTATGTGTCATTGTTTTTGTCATTGTGCCAGGTCATATGAAAACAAAGTAATTTTCAGTACAGTGGGTGAAATAGTTATAAAAATAGTTGAATTGGCTATTATAGGCACAGTACTTTCTTTTTAAATAAACGAGTTCTTGAGGTATATTGTAGGATGATACTAAATTTGAGGTAATTTTCTCAGCCTGACTACGGGGGAATATGTGTGCGTGGGTTTTAGGGAAAATAAATTGATAATGCTTTGCAGCCTACCTCCTGATGTCTCATAGACAACAGATGAAGAACTGCTGTTCTATATCAAACCATACCACTTTTTAGAACCCACTTCAAATTTCCTTTCTTACTTCAAAACCTGTAAAGATAGCAACCCATAACGGACAAAATACCATAAGCCTTCAGGTTGCTTGAAAATCGTGGTAAGTACGGCACAGTCAGTTTCAGGTACTTCAGCCAATCTTACTAATTTGCTGTTATGCAACTTTTTTACATAAGCCCATACTAGCAACACATTGTTCAGCTTCAGAACTAACAACAAAATAATTCTGTGAGTAACTTTCACAGAATCTGGTCTCAATTTCCCTGTCCTAGGCATGGAGTCAGAATTGTGGAGAGTTCATTTTTCACCTGTTTTTATGACTGTGAGCAAGATGCAAGGAGCCACATCAGTCAGCTGATATCCATATGTCTGTTGACAGTATCTATCATTTTCAGTGTTGGAGGTGACTAGCAGGGATAGGGTGGGCACATACGGCAACTCAGGTTGTCTCAGGAAGACAGGTTCCCTTGCTGAGCTGGTGAGATGTGTCTCAGCAACTACTCACATCTCTTCCATCAGCCGAGGATTCGTACAGCCCAGTGTCATGCACCCCAGTCCCATCTAATGGCCTCTCACAGGATACAGCCACAGGCTGGCCACATCCCAACTTTCCCCCTGAAGCTGACAGTTTTTCACAGAGCAATTTCAGATCTTTCTCCTGACAATCTCTGTTCTTCTTGGCCGATCCATACTTGACTGCTTCTCTTGTATTTGTGTTGTGCCTTCACTGGCCTATGTCCAAAACTCAACTTCTCTGTCTCTTCCTTCTGGATACAGTCATTGCTCTTGTGCTGTCCAGGCCAGTAATGTCTCATCATATGGCCAAATGAAACAGGGCTATCCCAGGGTATTTTGCCTGCCAGTTCAGTGTTGTGCTCAATCCCAACAATTAGCCACAAGGATAGTGTTATTGTGAAACCCATCACAGATAGACTATTAACATGAATGGGGATAGCATAGTCAGTGCCCCTTGGCCTTCCTCCAGGCACTGTGCACCTATCAAAAGCCTTTCAGTAAGAGCTCATTTTTACAATAGAAAAATGTCAGATTAAGGGGTGAAGCTTTGTCTCCTCCTTTAACCTGTAGCAAGCCTGCAGCCTTTTTTTCCTGCCTGGTTCATGCTCCAGGCCCATATGCTCAGAGGAAGAGAGGAACATTGGCCTCATCGTGCCTGTGAAAGGTCTGATCCAGACAATTAGGTCACGTATTGGCCGATGGAGCATGTACTGCCATGCACAGTTATCATTACCAAGGGGGATCTCTATTGCATTGCTGGAATCCAAAGTATTTATTGGTTTTGGATGTATCTTTGATCATGCTTCTCCAAGTCCTTTTTTGTGCCCTGGAGCCCACTGTTCTGCTTTGTTTTCCTATCTTTCATATGTCTTTGTTTTGAAAATAAGGTCATACAGGAAAGCTGTGAAGACATCTGCATCCAAATGCAAGATTTTGCATTTCTTTTTCAGTTTTTTTGCTTATCTTGTCTGCAACTACTGCGCATGTGAGAGTGATGATCTGTTCCCTGGCACTACCACTGTACTTTTCTTTATCTTCCCCTTGCTATCTGTGGAGAGCCTCCATGGATAATTTTGTGTCTTTCTGTGGGTCAGAATAATTCCAGAAGTGATGTTCATGTCAGAACATCCTTGACATACTTCAGTTCCTTCATATGTGATGTACACTATCGGTGACCTTGTGCAGAAGCATCCTCACATCTTAACCTTCTAACCTTTTCCCTTTGTCGGTATGTGCTCTCCCAGCTCAGTCACTGTGCTTCCAAACAACAGTTCATTGCAGATGTTTTTAACCCTTCCATTTTGACAAACACTTTACAGTGACCATGCTTCTGCCAGTGACTGATGGCTTTGACTCTAAATTGAAAGACCCTTTTCATTTTGATGCATTGTGTTGCAATCCTCAAAACATCTCCTTATCACATGAGGAATCCCTTTCCTTGCTCACTATGCATTTTTCCTGCATTTTGTAACTGTTTTAAGTTACCTCGGTCTGTTCTACGTATTTCTTGCACCATTTGTGCAGATTGCCACACCACTGATACTGTTTTCTGCTTTTCATATTTCTGCTCTCCCCCAAAATTCGTTCTGTTAAATTTTTCTTAACTATGAGCACTGAGTGATCTTTTCAGCACCTTCATCTTCAGGAAAGACAGACCAGGAAGGCGCAGTGGTGGAGTGGCCCTCTATGTGAGGATGCATGGAGCTCTGTCTTGGTGTGGACAGCGGGCAAGTCGAGAGCTTACGGGTCACGATAAAAGGGCAGCCTAGTAAGAGTGACACCACTGTGGGTGTTTGCTACAGGCCACCTGATCAGCGGGAGGAAGTGGGTAAGGCCTTCTACAGGCAGCTTGAAGCAGCCTCAAAGTCACAGGCACTGATTCTTGTGGGGGATTTTAACTACCCTGACATCTGCTGGAGAAGCAACTATCCATCCAGCATCTGTCGGGTCAGCAAACTTTTTAATATCCCTTAGAGAGAAACAAACTCTTAGTCCTGAACAGACCTCTGTCCTGTTTTCCCTTTGCTGTCACCTTGAACCCTTGCTCAGTAAATGACTTTCTTTTTTTTTTTTTGCAAGAATACCTCAGAGGTTCCAGTCTTTTCACAGAATGCCCTGCCGCTCCATCAGATGGGTGTGACAGCCTTACCTCACACATCTGGGTCTGTGCTGTGGAGCAGTCTTTTCTGTTCCTTCAGTTTCCTTGTGCCAGTAACTTTTACTTTCCATTTGACACTTCCACATGTCTTTAGTGTGTCCCATGATTCTCGAGGCTGCTTAAGCTCAGGAGCAGCTTTCAAATAGACCTCTCTTTCCAGGTCTCTCACATTTTCTATTGCTGTTTTCTTGATGAGCAAGACAGGTTTCATGATAAGTCCTTCGAGACAAATGAAAACTATGCATGGAATAAGATTTGGATTTTTTTTTTTTTAATCTGCTCTTCCCTAGATGTAGGCTACCACCATACACTGTCACTGTGCTCTTTTATTTGACATTTCGCAGCCTGGTGTGCTGACAGACACACTTGTTGAAGCCTGGCCATGTGCCCACTGGATCTCTGCACAACTTGTCATCAGATGTGTGAATCTCATTAAGTTTCAGGTTTCAGTGCAAACCCATGGCTTCACTAGATTGTCTGAAACCTGCTCACTTTCTGAAGCTTCTGGGTGAGGCTTGACCAGAGTGAGGTGACTTCAGGAGGAAATAATGAAAAACTTGAAATTTTTGCTTAGGTTTGCCCCAGTTCGACACCAAAAGCTCCATTGCAAGCTGAATCTTAAAGGACTTAAGTTAAAGCACAGTAATCCAAACTAGTGTGACATTTGAGGTTTCCAGTAATGAAGTAACATTTGAGAGTTCATAATGTATATGTCACCATAAGTGTGCTGTCCTCAAGTAGCTCCAGATTGCTGTATTACCAAATATAAATATATATATTTTTCAGCAGTACTTGATAATGAAGTTCTGAATTGATAGCTCACAGTGCAAGAAACTCTTATTATTAAATTACTGCAATTCTACCTTTTCAGATCGACTATCAGGACTGGCCTTTGCAATATTGCACTCGGCCAGTTCATCTTCTTGATAGAAATCTGCTTTCACTTAGTGACACATTCATTGATGATGTAACCCTTAGAGATGACAGAGAAGAAAAAGATTTATTTCAGCTTCAGGACTTTTCTCTGTGTTTGTTGTATCAAATAGGTTGGTGTGGCAGAGTGTCCC
Source organism: Acropternis orthonyx (assembly GCA_035583155.1). Taxonomy (NCBI): domain Eukaryota; kingdom Metazoa; phylum Chordata; class Aves; order Passeriformes; family Rhinocryptidae; genus Acropternis; species Acropternis orthonyx. The sequence continues at coordinate 18,735,330 of JAWWEU010000158.1, read as the reverse complement.
ACGAATAAAACCTTCATCCAGTGCCATCCTGTCTCTGCTTAGAGTGAATATCCACACGCTCATGGCTAAAGGCTCTGGGAAGAATTGCTGCCATTCTGAACACAGTCTGAAACGTCAAAAGAATTCCACACGGCTGAAAATTTTCACCGCTCCAGGAATTTCATTGTAGCACAAGCATGGATCTGTCAAGCCAGCTCTGCCTCTCCTTTAGCATATAAGCATCCAAACACCAAGCATGGTAAAATACAAGCCGCTGTCAACAAAGCTGACCTGAAGGGCTAGCCTTGCTTCCCTCAGTGCTGGCCTGCAGCCGTGCTGCCAGGGGCTGTGATCACATCACACGGAATCCTGTATCCTCAGCAGGGTCAGCTAGCTTACACAGAACCCAGCTGCTGAGGGGCCACACGCGTTTTGTGGCAACTGGTTATTTTTTGGCCTCAGCCTGTGCTTCCCTTCCCTGTGAACTTCACTCTCCGTGTGGTCTCAACCCAAATGCCATCAAGTTAAACAATACTGAGGGCAATCTTTCAGCAGAGCTAAACTGGTTGATGTGGGGTTACTGGAGATGTCATGCCACCCTTCCCAGTGGAGAAGGCTGTCCCTGGGACATGATGAGTCCCACTCTAGAGGTTGGCTTCTGCTTCCTGCTCTTTCAGCTCTTCTGACAGTTTCAGTTCCCCATCTACAAACCCGTGTGTAACACTGAGGGTCCAAAGGACGCCAGTGGCAAGGCATGTGTAAATATTTGTGTAGGAGGACGGGGGAGGTGAGGGGATGGGGTGCAGTACTTTGCTTCCAGTTTCTGAAGTGCTTCTACATCAGTCTGTGGCAAATAAGCTCTAAATTTAACTCTGCTTATATATACGTGCGTATGTACGTGCACAGGTACAAATGCAGAGGTCCATATCCTCTCATCTACGTAGCTACTGTCATCTTCAGACTACCTCCAAGTAATAAGAACATACTTCTGAGATAATATAAAGGGACATCTTCCCTTTCTAATACACTGCAGAACATAGAGGTGTGAGCTGTATCTACGAGTCTCTGCAGCCTACTTTGTAGGTATTCACTGAAACTGCAGGAAGCAATTTTATAGGGGCAAGTTTATGGACTCAGGTGGGCAAACTTCACAAATTTTTCCTAGGGCAGCTGGATATACCACCATCTTTAGGTTTCTGCTAGCCTGTTGGGGCAGTAGCAGACCTTGCAACCCAGTTGGCGGAAGAGGAAAAGTTGCCAGATGCTCCAGTTCATGGACTAATGTATAAGTTCAAACTCCCCTTTATTGGTAACTGAAGCTGAAAGGTTGGACTATGAACAAAGGGCAGGTATACACTCCTTTGCCTGCCTTTTGTGCAATGGACTGTCCCATCCAGCAGCTAAACGTCCACAATTGGTGCCATCTGAAACTTGTGTGGGCAAACCTGGGTCAGAACCTCATGTGAGACATCCGTGATGGGCTCAGATCAGGGTGATTCTGGACACCAGATTGTCCTGTGATCCAACAGCAACCCCAGTCACTATCCTTCAGGGCAGGGGGCTTTTCACCAGGCAGTATTACTAACCTCTCTGGTATCAGAAAATTAGACAGCTGGACTTGTGCACTGACCATCTCTGTGGCTTAAGACAAGTTGCTCTGCACCCCAGTGCCGTGGTTTTCCTTGTCTCTAAACTGCCATATACTGCCAGGCATACAAATACATGCCACTCCTCACTCACAGCTCAAAGCAAAGAATCAACAGCATTCTGGTGGTTGTGTCCAGGTGAAAACATCAACAAAAGCAACAGAGCAGCAACCCTGTCTTTATTCTCTCCCTTTCTCCCATGTTACTGTGTTCAGTGGTAAAATTTACAGTCTTAATATCTGGAAATGCCCCAAATGCCTTTAGATACCATGTGCAAACTGAATTAGGTCTTGGTTTAAGAATGTTGTTAAGAAATTTAACAGCTCTGCAGAAACAAGTGCAAATCACCCATTCCCTCACCTCCCTTCCCCAGCCAGTGAGATAGTGCAATAAAGTGCAGTGAGGCTACCACAGAACCAAATCTGCTGCAGTCCTTCTGGATGCAATTTTGGGGACAAAATTTCAAAAATGTAAACGTTTCATTAACTGAGGTAGACTCAACCACCAGCAGCAGCAGAACGGGGAGGAGGGGCAATAAGCTACACATACCTAATGGTAAGGTTTGTGTTGCTGGTGGAGATCATTGATGTAAAATGGAGCCCAAAGCACGCAGTAATTGCTCTTGTTAGTGCACACCCCTCCCTTGAGAGCAGAGAGGGATCAAACTATTTCAGTCTGTTTTCCCACCTTGGCTTCCCACTTGCCTGCTGGAAATTCTGAGTCTGTGGCCATCAGATTCAGGTTGTCTCCTGTTCCCTGACAAACTTCTTTTGGCAGCCTTTTGGGCTAGGGAAAAATGAGTCTGTGATTCTTCTGTCTTTCTGTTAATGATGAGAAGTGACAGAGCCAATCCGCGGCTTCAAATTCAAAGTTTTTTAAGGCTAAGATTTTTAAGACTTGGGTGGAAATCTGAGCACGCCTTAAACTGCCATGGAAACCCAACAACTTGTCAGCTCAGGAAGGATCAGTGCTACTGTGTGGAGGCAGAGCTTGTGCCACCTCCCCTGAACCTGAGCAGAAGCCACAGTCACATATTGGATGTTGGTACAGTCCAACATAAACCACTCAGGAGCAGCTTGTCAGCCTCCTTCCCAGCCCTGGCTGGGGCCCTTATTCAAGCTGTGAGGGTTCAGGGTCCCCTCCTCTCTCCACCAGCGAGGACAATTATGAGCAGCTGTTATGACCTTCATGCTGCCTGTCAATGGGAGCTCGCTTTCCACCCAGTCCCCTACAACTCCTTGAAGCTGCAGGGATGGGCTGTGTTTCAATGAGTGCTGAAGAAAGCATGAATTTCCCAGCTCACCCCCCCAAAGGTCACTGAATTCATTGAGCTTTGGTACAAACTGTAGCATTTCCATGAGTTATGACATATAAAGGGAGTTTACATTATCAACTTTATCAACCCCTTTGCAAAGGGCATTATAAGATGAGTATTTTGTGTCTGAGGGCCCTGAAAAAAGGGAGTCACACATCCCTTTCCATCAATGCTTCACAAGATGATGCGATACAACTTTGAGCAGTCACAAAAAAATACTCTTCCCTCTTAAAGAAAAATGTTAATTCTTCTTCCATAAAGTAGGCTCAAGCTTTGGGTCATGACATGTTGAGCTCCTTGTGAAAAGCAAGAGGCCAGCACGGTTGGTTTTCTCAGGGTAAAACTAAACGCAGTGTTAAATGAAAAAGTTTATTGCTAGCCATAAAATTTAAATTACGCTATTCAGAGCTTTGATTTTGTCAATGAAGAGACTATTTTCCTACAAAGTTTTTCCAGATTATATTGATTCTGTAATTGAAAATAAAATTAAGCAGAGAAAAGTCAATAAGGCTTCTACAAGGTTCTAGTACTATCACCACACTCTGTGTCAGTCAACAGCTCTTTCGTTTCACGGTTCAGTTAAAACTGGGATCCTACTGGCAGAGCTTGTGTAGGCTGGGAGCCTTCTAGAAACAGGGCTACGTGATTATATTTCTGATACTATGCATGGGAAGCAGAAGGCTGGTTTATACCTCTGGGCCAAATTGAGTTCAGTAATTTGCCCTCGAGGCATGGCAGATGTCCCTCATGCCAAATGAGGCTGCACATGCTCGTACTTGGAAGGACTTTGAACTAGCACTCACTTGTGAAACAAACTCCCGAAGACTGCATGGCAATCAAGACATGTCATAAGAAATCCTAAGCAAAGTTTAGAATTGCTGACATTCAGAGATTCTTGAAAAAAAATTTTGCTTATCCAGGTTAAAACCTAAAATAAAGAGTCAGACCTTATCTCCGACACAGGGCCAAATGGTGAGGAGGTGCCTTTGTTACATGGAAAGCATTGCACACACTGCTGTGCACATCCATGGTCATGCTGGGAAATATGGAGTTCCAGGTGCAGAATACCCGAGATGGAAAAATGGACAAGAACATCCTGCCTGCAACTTTCAAGGGAGTGAGGGGTTACTACTTAGGTCAGATGCTGTGGATAAGCCTTCACAAAGTAAGGATAGATAATGTTGTGCACATTGGCATGCTGGACTTGTAGCAATTTCCAACTTTCTATATCAAGATCTTACTTTATGTGGTACCATTCTTTTTTCTTGCCAGGAAATAGCTAATGTCAGAATCCAAAAGTATTAGGGTCAACACCCTGCCTACAATTTTGCAAGTAAAATGTTATATGATTTGCCTTTGAAGTGTTAATTATTTTAGCACCTAAGAAAATATGATTCCAGGTTAAATAAACTGCTGGTCTGATCCAGAATTTGCTCTGCTATCCTCACTTGGTGGAAAAAAGTACATAGCCAATTCTCTGCTTTAGCCAAAAGCTACAAGATCCAACTCAAGACTTACAGAAAGAAGCTTTGTGTCCTCTCTTAGATGGGAAGGGTGGAGCCAGGCAGTAACAGTGATCCTTTCTGATTTAAGTTTGTGACTCTGCCTCTCTGCATTAGCCCCACGGGAACAATCACACGGATCTCTGACAGCAGCAGAGCTTGTAAAAGAGGCAGTGGGAAGGCAGGATGATCCTCATGGCAGAGCTGACAGTGGTGGCGGCTGTTGCTTAGGAATGCACATAGGAAGCAGAATTACAAGGCGGCTGCGAGTGCTTTCAAGAAAGCAATGGCTGAGGCTTTGCCACAGAGACTTGAAAGCTGAATGCCAAGGGGAAGGGAGAGCAAACGTTAAAGAAGCCCTTTTGTGATATTTCTCTTTTTTTTTCAATTTCGAAGAGGTAAATCGCCTGAGTTTTGGAGAAGGCGGTGTTTGCGCCTGGGCAGAGCGAAGAGGGAGCTGCTCCATGGACAGCTCAGCCCGGGCACGACAGTTCAGCAAAGGCGGAGGAGTCGGCGACGAAACAGCGGGGAGGAGGCACAGTCCGACTGCACGGAGATTAACTCCTTCCCTCCACTTGCCATGTCTCCGCAAAACTCTGCCGGAGAAGGAAGAGAAAACTCCACTTGTGTCGCTTCCCCCTCCTGCAGCTGGCCAGAAGCACGTTATGCTGTGGCCGACACGGGACATGCTGAGGAGGGACCTGCCTGTCCCGTCCTTACCTCCTGGGCATCCTGCCATGGAACGCGTCACTTGCAGGGGAGAGGACTTTTCCAGCGCTCGGAAACAGCAGCCGGGTTTTCCTTTCAGCTCTCATCAGATCAGATGCTGCTCGGTTCCCCTAATTCCTTGGGTTAGCTCCCGTTTTCACTATCTGTGCCTTTGTCGTGCTGCTGCCCCTCGGTCCTGCGGAACCGGGGCCGTGCAGAGCGGGATGCCATCCCAGCCCCGAGCCACGAAGGTTTTGGAGTTGTTTCTCTCAAAGCCTTCCTTATTCTAAGAGGGTGAAAAGAGGGTCAGGTGATTCTGTCGTTTAACTCTTTTCTACGTGGTCGAAGAAATATCCGTGTAAATTAAAAACCAGTGTTAACACACGCATTCCCACCCCAAGTCCGCCGCGTTCCTTGTTTGTCCTTTCTAAGCACTTTGCTCCAAAGGTGTTTTATTCGGCCGGGATGCTCAGGGAACGGCGGGTTTCCATACCAATAGCCGCATACGGATGCAAGCAGTGCATAAACAAAGGAACTGCCTCACACATTTACTACACTCATCGCGGACTAAAAAACCCCGAAACAACAGACATGCAAGACAACAAGAACATGAAAAAAGTCCCAGTTGATCAGTAATTAATTTCCACAACTCGGTTTGTTTATTCACAAATAAACCACAGGCAGAGTCAGCGAGGAGCTTTTGTGGTTTTTTGTTTGTTTGTTTGTGATTTGTTTGTGTGTTTGTGGGTTGTTTGGGTTTTTTGTTTGGTTTGGTTTTGGGTGTTTTGTTTGTTTGTTTGTTTGTTTTGCTAGGAAGGGACAAGGAAAAGGTCTGTCTTCTCTCAGTGTTGGAGTTCCCGAGGTATTTGGGAAATGACACAAAGAATTTCCCCCTGCTGCTGAGTTACATCACCATCAAACATTCCCCTTATCCTCCACCTCGTACACCTTAACTGGCAGATAATTCAAATCCACAAGCGTGGACACGCTTGCAGGATGACCACATGTAATCTGTTGGCTTCCAGGGGCTTCCCAGTCCAACCACCTAAGGTCTGGGTCTAGCATCTTGACTTTGTGTCTGGCTGTGCTGATGGGAGTAATTAGGGCAAGTGACTTCTTGGTCTCACTTTCTTCTGTCTTTCTCTGCGATGTGTTTTGCAAGAACAGGTTTGCAAGAACAAAGCACTGCAGAGGAGCAGATAATAGGTACATACAGTGCCTTCTACTTGGCACCCTAACCCCAAGTTTTTCTCCAGGCTGTACTGTAATAATAGTAATGTACAGAGATTAGTCAACTCATGATACCAAAAGCAACTTGGACATGCTAAAACAGCTTCCAAGAGAACAAAGTGAAAATAAAGTAAAAATTACACATTTTGCTTACCAGCTGCAGCAACAACATCAAACCCATCAGCCGGGCCATTGTCTCATTCAATAAACAGTATGAATATGTATTAATTGGCAGGCTCAGAATAGAATTCCTTGAGCTGGGGCAGCAGGGGTTCAAAACAGAGGAGGGTCAGCACTTGAGTCTTCTCCAGTTGCTTCAGTTTATTTCAAGTGTAGCAATTCCTTACTCTGGGCAGGTCAGATTTAGATTCCTGTGAGGCTCTGGGTTTATGCAGGGCTGCAAACTATGCATAGGATAGCATTTCCACTACTATGTGATAGTCCCCACAGAATGTTTCTATCTGCCATTTCATGCATCATACCATTGAATATGACCTGACTGCACAAGGCACAATTAAAGGATGGTATGAGTCTTGAGTACTGGACATCCAGCTTTGGCTTTCAGCATTGTGCATGTGTGCAAGTGTATGCTGATTCCTGAAATAAATGGAAAGGGAGAAAGTGCAAATATTTAATCACCATTTTTCTTCCAATCCTACCTCACTACAAGAAGAGGGATGCAGAAGCAGGACTGCATGTTTTCACTTTTTCCATATGAAAATCGTAGGGGTCTCAGTGTAATGAAAGAGAAACCTGACAAGGCTAGAGGAAAACAGTAAAATTAGCAGGCAAATACTGTGAGAAAGCGAGGCCTTTTCTATTCTACCTTTATAATCTAGCTGGAGCATCTGCTATCCAAGTTGACAGCAGCAATCCAGCTAAAAAAGAAATGCCTCCTGTCACTTTACAGCTTCTCGTGAGTTGCATCAAATGTTGTCACTTCAAATTAAGTAGTGCTGTTTCACCCTCCATCCTGCCTGCTGCCTGACTCGTTGCACTTCTGCAACTGCATCCTGTGCACCCTGGTAGGGGCTGGTAACTGCCCTGCTCCCTGCACAGTTTGAGGAAGAGGCACGGTCAAGTTGGCAAAGCACTGGAGGAAGGATCAGACTTGCCCAGCTCTGCAGTTCTCTGAAACTCGTCCCTTCCCTCCCTGTTTCGCTCCAACGTTTTGTTTAGACAGAAAACCAGCAGTTCAGCAGGCATTCAGAACAGGAGTCTGGTGCTTGTGCAAGCCCACGGCAAACAGATTTCCAGACTCAGCTAAGTACACAATCTCAAATGAAATGCAGTGGCACTGAAAGTAAATGAAGAGTGTCCAGCTTCTGCAATAGTATATATTTAATAGTGTTCCATATCCAGATGCTTCTACTTTCTCCAAGGACCATTTTCCTACTCATGTGAAATGTCAACAGGGAACATTCCAGAAGTAAAAATGGATACAGTACTGTAGCAAGAATTTTTGGGGGAGATGAGAAAATCTCAAACTGTCAAGATGTAAAATTATGTCCTTTTGACAACCGGAATAGAAGAAAACCCATGCACAACATTTCTGGATCCTGTGGCTTGCCCTCTCAATTCTTACTGCAAATATCTCTCCGGATCTGAGACTGTCATGGTTTAACCCCAGCTGTGAACTCGGTCAGACAGAGCCACTCACTTGATCCCCCACAGCGGGATGGGGTAGAGAATCAGAAGGGTAAAAGTGAGAAAACTTGTGGGTTGAGATAAGGACAGTTTCATAGGGAAAGCAAAAGCCATGCTCACGAGCAAAGCAAAACAAGGAATTCATTCACTTCCCATGGGCAGGTGTTCAACCATGCTGAGGACACCAGGACTACAATGCATGCAACAGTGACTTGGGAAGGCAAACAGCATCACTCCAAACATCCACCCTTTCCTTATTCTTCCCCCAGCTTTCTGTGTTGAGCACAATGCCATATGGTCTGGAATATTCCCTTGGCTAGCTGTCCCAGCTGCATTCCCTACCAACTCCTTCTTCACCCCCAGCCTCCTCACTGGTGAGAGAAGAAGTAAAGGCCTTCACTATGTGTAAGAACAGCTCAGAATTTTCCATGCCGTTTCCAGCACAAATCCAAAACACAGCCCACACCAGCTATTGTGAAGAAAGTTAACTCTTCCCAGACCAAACCAGCATGAAGACCAAACACTCTTCATTTCCGCTCATCTGTTAAATGATCACACTGGACTGTTGAGCACAAGAGATTAGATCACAGTAAACACAAATTTTCCCTCATAACACAGGGAAGATCATCTTTGATACCATGCCAGACTCTTAAGGGCTACCAAATTAGTGCTCTGTTTTAGCTCCCCAAACTAGCAGACACTGAGTTTCCAGGGCTTTTAGAAGTCACGTGCACAAGGTTTCAGACTGACTACTTCAGGAAAACAAGTGGGGGTCAGAAAAAATTTTGCTTTACTGTGGGTTGGAAAAAATCTTTTATCTCTCCTGATTTTAGAGACTACCATCCTTTTCCAGGTGCTCCAATAACATTTTAGGGCTTCATCCGTTGGACAAAATGAGGGCTATTTGGCACAATCCAAGGGTTTTTTCCTATGTTCACCTGGGAGATACTGCTCTTTCAAACATCCTTCCTTATGCAGTCATTGAATTCAGCTGCAATTATGCCCCTAGGTCCATGTGGCAATGGGAATTTCTTCACAACACGTGTATTTTTTATGGGCCACTACACCCACCTCATGGGAGGAATTCTTTGCCAGAGCATATTTCCTCTTTGTCAAGACACACACTTCACTGCAGAGCAGTCCTTTGTTGAGCAGTAAAGGAGGCTGCCTTCTCTCACAAGTACAAAACGAGTGTCTCAGAAGGAGTCATCTCTTCTCACTATTTATTCATGAAGCCTGCCCAAAGGAAAAACAAAAGACACACAAAGTACAGGTTCAGGTCCCTTAAAGTGTGCTGAGGATTATGTACACCACCCATTTTGATGGACTGTAGTGTGATATAATGGGAAACACCACTGGAGTCCACAGCCATAATGAGCCCACAGGACATCCTAACCAGTTTCCAGCCTCAACAGGTAACCCTAGTCTCTTGACTACTTAATTTTTTCCTTGCATTCCTTCTCTGGTTCCCAGTGCATTAATTTATCTTGTACATAGACCCAAAGAATCTCTACTGTCTTCTCTGCCTGCTTCCTCTCAGATAGGGCATTGCTTTACTGCTAAAGACTTCAAGATGATTCCCAGTCAAGTAAAAAAGTGCAACTGGCACTTGCTGGGACGTGCACATACAACCACACCCTTTCAAACCATTTGAAAGAAGTGTCTCAGAGTGAGTTTTCCTACCAAGAGATGTGATCTTTCACCCGTTGACCTCTGGCATGGAAATTAAGAAGGAACCTGTCTCAGCAGACCATGTAAGTGTGAGGAGAAATCCTGTTCCTGATACTGCTGAGAAAATTCTCTCCTCTTCCTCCTTCTCTTTTATTTCAATCCTTCTCCTCAAATTGACGAAACACTTCTCACTTGAAATGTCTACTATGTTGAGACATACCTTGCTGCACAAGGAAGGGTGATGTAATGAAAGATTCCTGCAGTCACCTTCCAGAACTTCCTGGTGCTAAAACAAATAGCACACATCCACTGTGGAACACCAAAGAGCTGCAAACTGGCCGCTCCGTAGGAAAATCTCACTTACAGCAAAACGGAGGTTGAAAACTGGTGGGCTTCCAATGTCATCATAGCATGGAGTATTAAAAGAGCTAGCCCTGAAAACCATAGAGCATAAGCAGCATAAAGATTTATACAGGCTACCTTACACCTTCTACTCTGCAGTTACTTTGAGTATCTCCATATCCATGGAGTTTTTCTGCAGACAATCAGTAAGAGGAAGAATGCCAAAAGCTTAACATATGTCACAGTAAGGACAATCAACCATGATCTTTCCCTGATCATTATTGCAGAATAAACTGATTGGAAAGAGAAGGCAAGAAGTGTTGGTCAAGACAAAGGAGGTTTTGAGTTTTATTCTTCCCTCTGATTTTCCCACAGTTTTGGCACTTACATTTAACAACTGTTCTAGTGCTTCTCACTGAACAAAGAGCTAGGTGTTACAGTAAGTGTCTGTCAGTAATGCTGGCTAAACAGTTGTTGCCCTGAGCAGATGGAGAAATGCAGCTGAGTGGCATCACATGCATTTTATTCATTTCTCCTTTTCTCTTCTCTGTAGTCTCCACTAGGGACATAAAGATTGCTGAATCCACTAGTCCTTCCCCATTTAGTGTCAATATCCAATTGCTTCTGTACTATTGTCTACTGCTTTATCAGTCCAGTCTTACCTAAATCATAAAAAAACCTTTCATCACTTTCTTTGTGAAATAATTCACCAGTCTCCTAGACAACATGACAGCTGTACATAGGTCCTAAAATTAAACAAGAGAAGCTGTATTCTAATTCCTCTGGAAAGACATCCTGCGAACAAACCCGGCTGCACAACTTTTCACTTCGCATGTTTCAACTACCGCCAGACAGTTCTCAAGCCTCTGTAGTATAGCCAAGTTCTTTATCGAGTCCTCTTTTCCTCATTGTCTTGTTTGAATGCAAACACGATTCCTGGTTAGAACCAGAAGCTGAGTGCTGTCACTACGTAATTTTCAGTCTTGTTCCACAGACACGGAAGTGACCAAGCATTTAATTTTAATATAGATGCTCCCAGTTCTGTGTTGAAAGTTGCAAAGGTAGATTTGAGACATTTTTCTAACCAAGCCAAGTTGCTCTGTTTTCTCCCAGTTTCCTGTTTAGGTCTTCCTTATTCAGTAAAGTCCTTCCTTTGGCAGAGTATATTGGATCAGATGTTAATTTTTTTAATGACTGGCACTTGTTCCTGTTAGATCAGAAATCCAACAAACCCAGGTACAGAGATTCCTAGCTGTGTAATAAATGGTCCTTATTTATGCCAAGATTGTAGGTGTGAGCAAAGGCTTCTGCAGAGGTGAAGTTGCAGTGTTGTTTGTCCTACCAGTAACCACACATTTGCTGGAAGTCTTCCGTGGCATATACACTGAGGTCCAAATCCTGAGAAGTTGCTTAAGCAACTAAGTGGAAATTAGAAATCCCATTACTCATGGATTTGCAATGAAATACCATACTCAAAGTGATGACTGATGAAGGTCTCTCAGTTAGAGACCACTGGGAGCTTGCCGTGCCTATGCACAAACAACCAGAAGTAGATTCATCCTTGTCAAGATTTGAACTGCTACTCTGACATACATGGCACTTGAAGTTAGTTGGTGATTTCCTATGTAGGCATGGGGACTCGAATCAACCGAGTAGGAAGAAAGTAGGACCTAGAAAGAAAAATCAGCGGAGAATTTTGAGGGGATAGCATCTTTCTCTCATATCTTACCTATTACTGAAAGAAATGCACCAGTACAGGCTGGAGACCAACCTGCTAGAAAGCAGCTCTGCGGAGAAGGACCTCAGGATCCCGGTGGACAAAAAGGTGCCCATGAGCCAGCTGTGTGCCCCTGTGGCCAGGGGTATCCTGGGGTGCATTAGGAAGAGCATTGCCAGCAGGTTGAGGGAGGTGATCCTGCCCCTCTTCTCAACCCTAGTGAGAAGTCCCCTGGGATACTGTTGTCCTGTTCTGGGCTCCTCACTAAAAGAGAGAGATGGAGCTCCTGGAAAAGGTCCAGCAGAGGGCAACAAACATGAGTAAGGGCCTGGAACATCTGTCTTACAAGGAAAGGCTGAGGGAGCTGGGGCTGTGCATCCTCAAGGAGAGATGAGTAAGAGGAGTCCTCACCAATGTTTATGAACATCTGAAGGGAGGGTGTCAAGAGGATGGAGCCAGGCTCTGCTCTGTGGGACAACAGGCAGAAACTGATGCTCAGGAAGTTCCACTTGAACATGAGGGAAAACTTCTTCCCTGTGTAGGTAACCAAGCACAGGAACAAACTGCCCAGAGAAGTTATGGAGTCTCCCTCTCTGGAGATACTCAGGAACTGTCAGCACACAATCCTGTGCACTGTGCTCTAGGATGACCCTGCTGGGACAGGGAAGTTGTCCAAATGACCCACTGTGGTACCCTCCAACTTGACCCATTCTGTGATTCTGTGAAGTGGGCCCAAACAGACAAATATGAATTTAAACTTGTGTCATTGAAATTGAGATTCAGTGCTATAACATGAATCTATAACAAAATGCTTACTATGTAGAGTTAAGTAAAGTGCTTTGCTAAACTGGGAAGACAATTGCCTGACTATTGACTTGGAACCATTTCCATTGTCTTTTTAAAAAAGAAAACTTAGGATCTTAGTCTTTACCCCTACTCCTGAAATACTTTTCTTCTTTTTTAAATGAGGCCATCACTGGGAATTGCTCAGCAACACACAAGGAATACACAAAGCAAGAAATGGTGTAATGCAAGCAAGCTTTTTGCTCTCCCTTTAAAACATACTACCTACTAAAGATAGAAAACACACATCTTCTTATTTTAGCTCCAGATCATTAGTATTTCACCCATTCAGAGATGGCAGAAACATTATTTTAGAGATTCAGGAATTAGTTCATTTACAAGAGGGGAGAACAAAATGCTACTGCTGAAGGGGGGGCGGTGGGGGGAAAGGGAGGGGAATGTTCAATATGAAACGTAATATCCCTCAGGCTATTATGTTACCCACTTGTGTTTGTGTTAACATTCAACATTTCTTCTTTAAAATTGCAACTTGTATGCCTTGTATTTTAAGGCATCAAATTATACTGCCATATTGAGGATTATTTAAGCAATCCCAGTAAGTAGGTCAGTCAGTAATTTACCCTTAGTTTATTAGAGGGTGCTAAAAGAAAAGAGCAACACCGTTATTTGTTAAATGAACAGCTGCACCCAAATCGTTGGGGAGGAAAAGCCATTAGTTGAGAAACTGTTTTGTTAAGATTTCGAGCAGAATGAAAAATATGGCAAAATCTTTGTTTACGACGTGAATTTTTGTAGGGAGCAAAGAAAATGAGAGCAGCCTCCTTTGCACAGCAGGTTAGATGAGGCATCAGGAGGAACAAGGCAGAGAAGGGCTCCGGCGACCCAGGGGACCGAGACGGAGGATGCATTTGGTCTTTTGTAGCCTGATCAGACTGGGGTTTTCCACAACTGTGTTAACAGACCAGAAGCTGCCACTGAGAGAAAGAAGAGAAAAGGATCCCAGTCAAATTTCTTTAGAATCACAAGGCAAAATCATTCAGTGATTGATTTGACATACATATAGGCAAAAATTATTAAATTGTCCTTATGAAACTAGAATAGCCTTCTGGCACCAGACCTCAGATGTTTACTTGGTAACTGAAGTCCAATTTTTCAATGTTCCCAGTGGAAATTCTCGTCAGTACTGAAATGCATCAAATGAATTTTAAAGAGAATGCATTGATTTTGATGTGTGGTTGTAGGTAAATATGTAAGGCTAGCATAAGGCTTTTAAAAGACACTGAATGGCATAGAAAGAGTGAAAAAGGCAAAGAACTGGTCTTAAAGCTGTCAGATCAAAGCCTTAACACTTACCCTTCCTTCTGAAAGCAGTGCCAGCAACTGCCCCATGCCAATACTCTGTGGTGAGGGATTTTCACGGGTCTGGATGGCGATGATGGCCTGCCCTGTCTGTGCATCATCATCTTCACAGGTACCCGGAGAGGGCAATTGTGTACATTAACACTTGGCATTTATAACAAGGGTAAATGGTAATATTCTTTTGGCTCGGTGATTTTACAACAGTGTAACAGTGCCTGGGCTGTGGTAGTAAACCAAAAGGTTTGCTGATGTTGGCCTCACAAGCTTCCTTGAATGCTGGCTCTCAATTACAGTTTGTCTTTTCCTTTGCTTTGAAATTTGCTCCTTAAAAACAAGTTTTATTCATGAAACTAGCTCTAGCTGGCCTTCCTCAGTGCAGGAGACCCATTTCAAAAGTTCAGTTTCCCTTCCCCTCCCTCACAGAGAAATTTTTTTTCATAACCTCTGAAGCAAAAACATAATTAAATTTCCAAATCACTGCTAGAGGGATTTATGGAAGGCTTAACTTTCCAGAGGAGCCTGCAAGAAATCAGAAAGGCTTTATTAACAGCTAATTTTAAATATCCTGATAATTTTTAATATTTCTAAAATCACAGAGAGCAAGTAAGATGGTCATGTTGTTCTGCTGTAGGAAAGAACTAACTTGGGGCATTGAGGGAGAAATGGGTAATCAGAAGGTCAATATTGGGACTCCAGTCCCTGGTCTCTATTTAGTTCTCAGTTTTCTGAGTTCATAGCTTGTGGTGGATTACAGGATGTTCCTATTAAATATCGGTGAATATTAGGCAGTTACAGAATACTTTTTTGAACATATTACAAAGACCAGCTTTCCGCAGAAGGCGTTAAGTCCAAGTCCCCACAATTCAGAGTGTTAGGAAACTTTGAACAAAAGCATGCACACAGGCATTTTTAAGGATTCAGGAAAACCAGTATAAACTTAAAATATGAACTGAAAGTCAATAAATTAGGGTACCAACCTGATGGGGGAAACACTTTTCATCAGAAACTCATTTTCAAGAAAAGTCCTAGATCCTTCTCTGACAACTGTCCTGTGCCTGAGGAGTCTATTGGCCCAGATACCTCAGACAATCTTGTAAGCAACAGGATCAGTCTCCCTTCTCCAGGTAACCAGGAGTCAACCCATTTAGGACGTCATGCACCACATTTCATCCAACAGTCCAGAAACCAGCAAACACTGCACATCACAACTAGTTGTTTCCTGAGGAAAACACTCTGTCCATTGACTGTTGAAGTTCATGACTAGTCCTAAGGCACAAGTAGGATGAAGAACACAGAGTTTGTTTGACAACCTTCAGGCGACACAAGGATGGACCTAATGTTTTCTCCAAATTCCTAACCCAACTTCGTTCCTGACAGTGATGGGGACCGTATTTGTGTCCAGGCTCTGCTGCCAGCATGACAATGCATAACTGACCAAACAAGCCAAAACAAGAAATTCAGCATGCGGAGGACATGACCTCCGTGGTCTCACCATTAGCCTGAAAAGGCTCTAGCACTGAGGGGCTGACAGAAAAACTTACAGTTCTCAATTCACTTTGAGATACTAGAGGAAGATGATGGAGTCAAAACAGGTAAGCAAAGCTTACCAGTGTCTTTTGCCAAAAGGAAGGCCACCAAAGGGGACATGTACGTCAGAATTTCCACAGTCAAGAGAATCAGAGAGAAATGACCCAAAAGGATCAAGTGGTGACCACAGACAACCACAAAACTAAGGCAACCACCCAGCTTTGTACAGGGTACACAAAATATCCACACTCCAGAGAGTCAGAGGGTGTCAAGCATCCTGAGGGATGAATCACCTTTCCTCACAATCCTCTCCTAAAATAGGAGGATTATGAGCAGACCCATAAATAAGATTGCAAACAGCAGGAGAGCAAACAAGGGTCTAGTAATCCCTCGTTTGAAAGTGAGCTCGACTATGTGCTGCCCTCCCTCCCGCAGAAAAGGGCGCCGTCAGTCTGTCCTGTGTACCTAATGCCTCACCACAAGGTGTTACGCAGTCCATTAACAGATTCCCCCTGCAAAATCCCACTTAAGAAAACCTTTTGCTTAAAAAGAAACTGAAAATTGCAGCAAAAATCAGGTCATCTTATTGGTAAGATATGACAAAACTTTCTACAACAAACACACAGAGGAACAGCTAAACTAAGGCAGTAGGATTTTGCAAAATGCCTGCTCTATAGTATCTGATATCATGAATCACTATATTCCTGGCTTATAACCTGTGGAGTTTCCATTCCCTTACACAGCAAAGAGAAATATGGGCTAGAACATGCTCTAGCCAAACAACTTAGGAGTACAGCACATAGGTACTAGGTACAAAATGCTGCTGGGAAATACACCAAAAGTAGAACCACTCCTGCTAGTCCTGCAAATAGCACCTACTTGTACTTTAACCAAACACATTTTTCTGCCTTAAGTAAGCAAATGTATGAGGAAAACAGTAAAAGCTAAGAGAGGTTTGTTGGTTTGGGTTTTTTCTCCCTTTTTTATGTCTAGTTTAAGCAACAAATAGATTGCTTCTAGACTTATGAGTTCTCAGTTAGGACGGGCCACTTGGCTTTTAAGAGCTTACAGGGACTGTAACTAGACCACTGCTGCTTGCTTATCAAATCTGGCAGTAACCTAAAGTTTCATCCCCAGCATAAAGCAGTTGGAAGAAGAATGCAAAAGAAGCTTCTGTGTGAATGCAGAAGGTGTCACATGAAATCCACACAAGGAGCTTGGGTTCAAAGATGCAACAGCCTCACAAGCCCGAGCGTCACCAGATGGCCAGAGCAGCTCTGGCGAGACAGTGACTGGGGGAGGGGGCAAGGACGCATGAGACTGGCCAACACTGTCTTGGCAGAAGCCAAGTGCATACCTGTATCTGATATTAGGTGTTATTATGAAAAAATTAAAGCAAATTTGTATTATTTAAGCATAGTGGAAAGAAGACCAAGACTGTTCATGGGGATCTAGTAATAAAGAACAAGTTCTGTTTTCAGTCATGCAGTCCTTTAAACGCACTGGTCTTACATACCAGCTCTATGGCTTTCTTGAGGAGGGGAACACACTACAAAAAGCAAAGCTGGACTGGAAAAAGAAAAGGTTATTCTTCTGTGTTTCTCCATTTTAGCACAGAAGCTGTTTCAAAGCGAAGAATAAACTCGCTGTATTTCTTGAGGCAGCTGAGGAAAACCTCCAGGGTTTGCTGTCAAGGTGCACTAACCTCTCTGCATTCAGCACAACGCTGCACAGGCAGCAACATCTTTGGCAGCTGGGCCTTACACACAGTGTGCTTTATGCGCAGGAACACAAGGCAGTCCTTAACGCCCAATCTCAAGCCTGGAATTCTGTTGTGGGTACATAGGGCAGAATCTATCAGACTAGTTAAGACATTTAATAAGACATTGCTCTTATCCTCAAGGTCCTCAGCAAAACCAGGGCCTTCCCAGTGCCTTCAGCGTTCCCTAAATCACAAGCTGTGTGCATCCTGCAGCCGCCTAGACGGCTGTTCCCAGCTACGCCGCCTGCAGATTTGAACCTAGTAGCCTTTTCTTGGGACCAAGCATTTACTGGCTGCCTGGCAGCCAGCAAGTTGTTGTTTTTTCCGGGGTAATTGGGATGTGAAGAAGGCTGCATTGATAGACTGGGCTCTGACTCCTCGAGAGAGACCAGGCCCCCCACTCTGCTTGTGGCAGGTCAGGAAGACATGACCTTTCATGTTGGCAGACATCTGTCAGAGAAGCAGCTTTCTGAACAATGGTACAGTGCACTTCACATTCCTCTTCACGTGAAAAAACACAGACTAGAAAAGTCAGGGCTCCCTAAAAGAAAAAGGGGCTTCCCATCAATATTCAGGAGATTCGAGAAAATTTCCCCCCCTACTAGCAGGTATACTTTTGCATTCAGGTAATGAGAATGAGGAAAGACAGCAAAGCAGAAAAAACAAAATTCCTTTGCTTTCTGTACATAGACATGTGAGCAAGCAACTACTCTGATCACTCCATCCTTGTTCCCACTAACCCTGAACATGGAGACTCCTTGTTTAACCTGGTGCATCACTGAGCAAGTTTCTCTGCTCCTCTCCACCTCCCCTCAGAGGCATCTTGGAGTTCTTCAAAGAAGTAGAGTGGGTTTGGCCTTCAGCTACAGACTCAGAGCCCTGAATCACGTCAGCCAGACCTGCCCGCAGCCTTGAAGCACAGGCTGCTGCTTTGTCACCGCCTCATTAACGCCGTACCTGCACACTGGGGCCTCCTTTCTCCTGCTGGCACAACCCTACCCTCCTATAATGCTGGTTCGGGTCTTCAAAACACACAGAAATTTCAAGAAAGTCAAAACTGCCAAATCAGTCTTCATCTTGCAAGAGCTATCACTGCACTGCCACGACCATGGTTACTTCTGTCAGGAGACTATGAAGGAATGTCAGAAAGTTACGGCAAATTGAATAACATATGTGGGTACAATCTGCATTTGCAATTAGGGAGCAATAGTCTCCAGACTGTAACTTTGATAATTTTCCTTCTAGTTGGTCAGAACAGGAATGACAATTTTTGTCTTCTAATAACACTAAAGAACTTTTTTTTCCAGCTCATCTAGAAAGCTGGATGCAAGTTCATTATTCCTCTAAAGGGAAAGGAGATTGTGAAAGGCTGAAATTCAGGAGGATCTTTTACTTCACTGCAACACACTTTTTAAACACTCTGAAACCACATAGCAAATCTTTGAAGTAGACTTCATTAACTTACTGATAGGGTATAAAAAAAGAAGACTAGAAAGACGATAAACTAACAGAGGGAGACGGGAGATTAGTGAAATGTTTCACATGCAAAGCTAGAACAGCACGGAGGCACCTGTCAGTCCAGTCCTTCCCTCACATCTAACGGCACCATTTTTAGCAGAAGGATTTTGTGCTTTCACATAATGCATCCTCTGCAAACTGCTAGCAAATTATTACAACAAAGTGGAAAAGCAGACAGACAGCTTTCGAGACTGACCAAGAGGAAGGTGTCTTCTGCAGAAAAACAGTCAGAAGAAAAGGCAGGTATACTAGAACATATTATAACCCCCTTTTTTTTTTGAGTTTGTCTGATTCTATCCTTCTGTCACTTAAAAGTATTAGGCCACTCACCAAGTTCAGAGCTTGCAATCCTGCCTCTTACATCTACCATTTTGCAGTTTCACACAATTGCCATAATGGTGGAGCCCATAAAGGAGCAGATAAAAAAGGGGGGGAGGGAGGGAACAAAAAAAAAAAAAAAAAAAACAACAAACCCAAACCAAAAACCAAACAAAACCCTTTCAAGCCCACAAAATCCTTGTTGCCAAGGCAAAGCCCAGTCCAGATGTGTTGGTAATTTTGCACTTGCCTGTATGAAAAAATGAGTACAGAAAAAATTTCCATCTATTGCCTTCCATTCTGCCTCAATGAATAACATGGTCTTTCCATAGCTTAAGAACAGAGGCCTCAAGCCACCTCCATCTACATCCATGGCAGTAACCAGATATATTTTTCCAAACTTCAGTTCTCGACAGAGCTGAGAGGAGAGTGAAAAGGCCCTTTCAGTGACATTTCAATGTGTTGTACAGTCACAAGGAAGCAGGTCAATTATCACAGTTCCTGAAGTGATAGTAACTGAGGCAGATTTATTGCATTGCTCTTTGGAGTCCAGCAAGACTTTCCGTCATATTAAAGGAAGACATCTTATCAAACTGTTAATTCCATTGCACTCAGATATACATACTTACCACAGGCACACTGAGTGAAAGCCTCAAAGGTAAGCACAGACAAATGATCTACTTTTCCTTCACTCTGAGTAAACAAACTATCACAGAGCCTTTAGCAGAACTCACCACAGCACAACGTTATGATCAAATGTTTGAAAAGCAGATAGAGACAGAGTGCCCACTTTAATGACATTTTACCATGATCTCTGATTACCAAAAGAGCAGAGCAACAACCTCTCTCAGTCAGCCTAAGTTTGGCACCTTACATGGATAGTGATTCTGAAAAACCAAAGCAAAGTCACAGAAAATTCCAGCTCTACAGAACGAATTTGCCTTGGGCCTTTGTGAACCTCTTCTGATGCTGATCTTTTAGGGACAACATCCTGTAAAATGGTGTGACACTCCCCTCTGCAGAACTGTAAGGGTGGTACAGCAAAGCAGATGCTTTGCACTGTAGAGTTGTAGCAACAGAGAAACACCAAGATTCCTGTATGTCTTTCAATCTCAAATAAAACCAACGTGGTTTTGCCCACATAACTGATAGCTGGTGCTGCATCTAAATGTCCAACAGAAATTGGCTGGCTTTGAAAGAGATTTTTTTCTGGCCTCCTTCCAACCAGTCTCAAAGCTACCTCCCTAAGACACAAGTTTCCAATGTAACAGAGATGCAAGAAAAACAAGATGCTCAATAGTTGCATATATTAAATCCTGAAGCACTTTCCACTGTTGCACGTGTTGATGTATCATTTACTCCAAACTTACTTCAGCTCATACTTTTTATTCTCCCCCAAAAGAAGAGGAAGCAAAAAGGACTGAATTTTTTTAATTCCTCATCCTTCCTTTCCCTAAATGAACTTCTTTCATGCTTCCAAAATGTGTAATCACATGACAGAAGACATTTTTCTGAGCAAGCAATGAACACAGTAAACTCCATTTTGCTTGACAAAAATGCTGCATAGATGCACTCAACTTATTTTTTGTCACTTGACAGAAATGCTCTGGGTTTTTTAGTCTGTTTTTTTTTTTTTTTCCAGGAGAGAAAAAATGCCAGCCCTGGGACATGAAGTCAAAATTACAAGTGCACCAATTATCCATGTCACTGCACCATTTCTGGGTAAGGCAGCCTCTCCGGAAACAATAGCTGGGGCTTGAAGAATCCACAGGGAAAACAGAACATCGTGCTTGATTTAATGCCCTTCTCATGGGATTTACTCTTGGCAAAGTGCCTGCGTGGTTTATGTCAGAAGGGATACCCAATTTGCATGTGGATCCAGTGCTCACTGTGAGGTAACTCTGTAGTGCTGATGGAGCACAAAAGGACTGAGCATCCTGTGAATTAAAAAAGAAAAAAAAAGGCTTAAAAAACCACAACCTAAAAAACACCTGAAAACCACCCTCCATCAGGAGAAAACCAAAGGCCTGACAGGCTCTGGTAAGAGAGGGAGGAAGGTGAATACTCACATAACTCTCCAACAAATCCAAAAGCGTGGATGAGAAGAAATTACTACGAGGTTCTCTAATCAGATAATGGCTGAACAATGTCAGTGTATAAAAATCTGCACAGGAGACTATAAAACAAGCACATTTCTGGGTCCTTTTTTTGCCCTTTTCCTGCTCTCTGGATCATTTTAGAAACTGACACTACTTTTTCCAGGTATGAGACAATTCATACTAGTAATATAGAGGGACAAATAACATTTTGACTGGCATGCTTAGCTGGAATCAGATCAGTACCCATCGGAAATTTTTCATGATCCTGTACTTTAAAAGACAAGCCAAATCAAAACCCCAAGCCTCCCCCTCAAAAAAACCCCACAAAAAACAAAAAACAAAAAAACCCCCAAAAAAACCCAAAAAAACCCAAAAAAAACCACTCAAACTTTTTTTTGCAAGATGAAAACTCATGGTTTTGCTCTGCTGCTTGAAACCCAGGCTCCCACTGCTGCTCACATGGCTAACAGAACTTCAAATACCATCGCTTTGGATTCCAAAATCTGTAGTGGATGAATGAAATTCCTTCCCCCTTGTAACAGGTGTGGTCTGGGCGACCCCAACAGAAGCACAACCTGGTCCACTACTATTGACCATGGACCAATAAATAACAAACAGTGCATTGTTTCTTAGAGTACTCTCTGGATTATGTCAGCTGCAACAACTACCTCTATTTTGCCTCTGTTTTCGAAGACTTGGGGGACTGAGAGCATTAGGCAGCTCACTGTTGTTTGTGTAGCAAATTGTCTCAGAACTCGCAGAAATAATGCAGGAACAGGGAGAAATGCTGTCTATATCATAATTCCTTAGGACTGCGGTCTTGCACTGATTTGCCAGCCTGCACAAGGAGGAAGAGGCTGGCCATAAAACACAGAACTACCAGCCTTTCTCCTTGGTATGGCAAAGGAAAATGAAAAACCCCTGCCAATCTAAGGAATCTCTGAGGAACAATGGAGCTTTGGGAAGAGAGTAACAACTCCTCCCTCCAAAGCATGAAAAGCACAGGGATCAATACAAATTAAGCTCTCAATGATTTGCACAGCAGCTTTCATACAAACTGGGTCCAAAGTAAGCAAGTAGACATATGAAGACAAGGTAAAAAAACCCCTAACTTGAGTTTGAAAAGGAAGGAGATGGATTCAGATCCAATTTGAGAGGAAATGAAGGACTGTGTTTCAGAACTGACCTGGAAGTTCCAAATCATGGGCAAAGTGTGGTCCAGCTGGTCACCTGCCACATGTATAGTTCCTACACAGCTAAAGGTAAGCCAGGGGAGCGAAGCTTTCAGATATATGCTGCTACAAAACCATAAGAAGTTTTAAAAGCATCCAGAGGTGAGCATTTCATTCCAGAAAGCAGAAGGGGGGAGGGGGGAAGAGAGAGAAAAAAAAAATAGCCATTTTTAAAATACTTTCTGGATACCTTTCTGTGCATTTGTGTAATGTCTAACATAGTGGAATCCTGATGTGATTTGGCTTTGTCCATGACACTGTAGGATCAATATCAGGCTTTCTGAAATTAGTAAACTCATAATGAATTGAAAGGGCTTTGCCTCAAGGCGGCGAACAATTTCTGGAGCCTGTTTTTTCTTCACATTCTAACCTTTGTTTTCTTTACAAATATCATCTTCCTGGTATTTGTACCCCTCACACAGAGACAGGCCAGACAGAGAGACACTGGTGAAGGAACGCAGGAGTAAAGCAGTGTTTGTTTGGTAGCAAAGCAGCATTCCTTACTGAGGACAGTAACTGCAGCACTCTTCCAAGGACTCGTGGAATCTATCAACACACAAAACTAATCTCAGAGAAGAGAGGAGGGAAGAGAGAAAGAAGAGAGAGGGCTGGAAGGGTTTCCACTGGGATCTAACTGGCATCCAAACATTTGCTGTGAGTTCTGTCACGAAATTCTGCATCTTTGGCAAATATAATGTGCATACTTATTTGCAAATGAATTCTGACTTTCCTTCCTGCCATGCAGCTCTTTGTAATTTATTCTCATCTCCTTTTTCCTCTTCCTCTACAACTTGCATTACATTTTTGAAATGTACCTTTTATTTGAGAAACAGCATTTAGTATCATCCTAATCAGCTCCTAATTTGGGGGGAGGAGGAAAAAGGAATGGAAACTAGTATTATTTCATTTGCTTGCATATGCTCACATGTTAGAGGGGTGTGATAAACCTGGGATCCATATTCAGAAAATTTTTATTTTCACCATAACAGGAAGGAAAGAAAGAGTTTTCTCCCTGAACAGGAGTAGTCTGTTCCCTGGACACAAAGAATTTTGGTTTCCAGGCACCTTTTCTAGCCTTCTGCATATGTTGCCTTCTTCCTAAACAGAAACATCCAGTTGTTATTATTAGAGAGAACACTTATTCCTGTTTATCTCTCAGCCCTCTCCTATCTTTCTGTGCTGGACACAGCCCAGTGTGCACAGAGGCACTGACTACAACACTGAGTGACAGAGGTCCCTGGATTATTTATATTTGATGGCGGGGGGGGGAGGAACAAAACCTGAAACAGGACTTATGCAAACCTCTGCAGATATTGATTAGCTGGTTTCAAAAATAACAGAAAGGGTTGCTGTTGATATGCACTGGTGGAGAAAATCTGCCTTTACTGCAGGCAGGCTGCTGAAGCTTTTATAGTCAGCATTTCTTCACTGTGCCCCTGTCTTAGAGTCACAGAAGAGATCTCTGCAATAATCAAGAAATAAAAACGTACACATTTTATAAATAAAATCTGCAAACCGTAAGTGAATACAAGGACGTAGTTCAGTCTGGGATTTCTGCAGCTGTTAATAAATCACTCAAGCTGCACTCTGGCAGCTTATGACATCAGCAGATCCCCTCAAGTGAATTACGGCCATTAATTTACACAGAGCAGGCCATCTATCATCTATTACTGACCATCTGCTACTAAGAATATGTACATTTTTGATAAATTATTAAGATTTTGGCGGGAAACATCTTTAATTTTATTCCTACATATATTAATTTGGGATGTTCAACTTTGGGTTTGTACCCGAAGCCAACTTGTGATATCAGCCAGAGGCGACTACACCTTGATGGCCATGGTCCACCCCACAGCACCTTTAGCAAGGCATAGTGGCTAGTGCTTAAGGCCCTGCTCCTGCACAGAGGGAAGGGAACAATCCTCTCAAAGGTGTCACAGGAAGGTATTTTCTCACCCAGCATAGAGAGGAAACAAATTCTCAGTGTGGCCATGCCAACAGGAAAGTGTTCTTCACAGTGTGAAACCTGTTACCTGTTTGCATATCATCATTTCTTCCCAATAGTGAAAATAAGGGCTACAGAGCATCTCCTTGCTGTGCACAGACGATAAAACATCACCAGAAATGCAAGATCAAGCTCACTACACCTGACAATTTACTTGGGCTCCTTCCTTGTATTTCTGTTTCCTCATAGTTCGCTTGGTGATATTGCTGGGCTCGTAAAATCAGCAGAACTGACAGTAGGGATTTGGGCACAGTATTTCCAGCTTAAAATCCCAACATAAGTTCTGTATAAGTCACAGCACAAGTCATGGTGTGCTTTAAAACTTCCATGGCATGAAGGTGCCCTTGGCAGGCCTGCTAAAGAGCCAGAACATACATGACAACTCTGCTCTGGCACTGGCACAGAAACACTCCCAGATGTCTGTTTCAGAACTGCTTACCCTGGGTCTGTGAAAAGGCACTGCAGAATAAAAGTAAGCAAAAAAAACCAAACTCCAAATGGCTGAGTACAACTGTCAGGCAGGTGACGGACTCTTCAACTGCAGTTAAATGTCTGTAGTTCTCCAAATTACCCACAGTATTTAGATCAGATTTGCAAATAACGTAAGAGTGGACACACAGGCACAAAACATTTGCTCAGCTAGAGCTGTATCTTTTTTCGGCTTAAGCTGGATTTGGCTTCGTATCACCGGGAAGGTTTTGTTGCAGGGGTGGTCTGGAATAGGGAGGCTCTGGGCTGGATGCTGGCCCCGCAGCTGTGGGCAGGAGTCTGGAGCGACACAAAGCCCCAGAGATTGCAACGCACCAGCAAGTTCTACATGTCACTCAAGTCTAAAGTTCACCTTTTGCTCCTGAGAAGACATGGCTTGTACAAAACCACTCATCACATAAATGTTTTAGTAACTACAATTTTTCAGTAACAACTGAATGACCAAAAATGTTTGACATACGAGGACTGTACTATCATAGCATATATGGGATGTTGAAAACATAAGAACTATTCCCAATGTGGGAACATCTACAAAATCTGCAAAAAGCATTTTTTTTATAACTGTAACAATTTAGGAAGACTACTTTGGGAATAAAGACTACTGATTCTTGCCAATGCACACGGAAATAAGCTTACCCATTGCCTGGTGCATGCTCAAAGTCTTTTGGTCCAATAGTACCAGAAAAAAAATTCTCCAGCAGAAGTCACAATATCACTATAGATATTTTGAGTAACATGTGACTGAGTGGAATTTTTACACCTTTAAAAAAATAATGTCATCATCATCATCCTTGGATAACTAAGTTGAAAATGATAAAGTTTATTACCTGAAATTTTTTCAGTTATGGTGAGGGTTTAGGCTGATACAGTAGAATTAATTTAGAAAGTGAAACCAATGTTGAAACTATCTAAGGGCCTTTCACTACAAAAAAATATAATACAATTCCAAAATTACATTTGGGTGGAGATACCAGCCATGTATCTGGTGGTTTCCAGAAAAAAAACAACAGGCACATGTTTAACATAGTAAATTTATTCTTGAAGCATCCTATTTGACCATGGTTTGACCACTCAACTTTCTTATTTTCAAAAACAGTATTTTGTTTTATTGAATCAAAAACCTACAAAGGAAAAGTGGTATAATGTAGAAGAAATAACAAACCCAACTGTAATTGGACTGGAAAAAATGCTTGGTGTTTATTTTTAGGTTTTTTTATTATTATTTACCTTTATAACTGTTAGCAGTCTTAATCTGGTTTAACAACTGGGCACGCAGAATCTCAGCTTCAGAGGCAATTTCTTGTTATGGTGATATCAATTTGCATAGCAATTTGGCTTGTTGAGACACATGACCTTTCCAGGCATCATCTCACTTGTGTTATTAGGGCAAAATTAAACAACGCCTTATGCAAAGTTATATTTTATTGAGAGCCTTTAGCATCCTGCTACGATCAAAACTAAGGATTTGGTATTCCCAATGGGTAGCTTTTGACAGGAGAAGCCTTACATGGCAAATCCTTTCCTCTTCCACAGGCGTTTCTGGTTACCTTAAAACGAGTGCAAAGAATCTAAAAGCTTTAGGAAACTTCTAAAAAGCTGGTGTCTGAGAACAGTCCGCACCGTTATAAGCACTCGCTACAACAGAACACAGAAAGGGTAACAAGAGACACTGAAATTCCCGAACTTCCAGCAGCAAAACCCCCGAGCTTTCCCCAGCCCCTGCGGACGCAGCTCCCGCGTTGAAAAGCCTTTTTTTTTTCCCCCCCGTCAAAGGCGTTCCGCTCGGCCCGTTCCTGCTGCTGGGGGCGGGCCCGCAGCCGCCGCTCCCCGCCCCGCTATCGCGACAGGGCGCGACAGCCCCGCAGCGGGCCCTTTGTTCGGGGGCGGGTGTCGGGGCTGCCCCGCCGCTGTGGGGGGGCGCCCCTGCGGCCCGGGGGGCACCGGGCGGGGCCGGGCCCCCGAGGCTGCCCCGGCAGGCAGGCAGGGCGGCAGGGAGGGAGAGGGAAGCGCCGTGCCGGCCCCTCCGGCCCGCGGGGGCCATTTTTAAATGCCTCCGTGAGGCGGCGGCGCCGCCGGGGCAGCAGGTGCCGGGGAGCTGAGGGTGCGGCCCGTGCTGCCCCCCACCCTCAGGCGGGGCAGGGCGCGGCCCGCGCGGGTAAGGGGCCGGTGCGGGGCTCCTGCCGGCGGCCCGGCCCGGCCCGGCCCCGGCGCTCGCCCCGCGGCGGGGAGTCCCCCGCGTTTAAAGGGCAGCTCCGCGCGGAGGGATCCCGGCCGCACCGGGACTTCTTTTCCACACACACGCGGGGCCGTGCGGGGCCGCGCTGCCCTCCCTCGGCGGGATCCCTCCGCCGCGCCGGGCGGGCATGGGGGCCGCGGCCGCCGCCGCGCCCGGTCCGCGGCCGGCCCCGCTGCGCCGACCGGCCCCGCGCTGTGCCGGCGGCGCCGGGTGGG
>JAWWEU010000158.1:18671033-18706560 GCA_035583155.1 Acropternis orthonyx | reverse complement strand
GCCGGGCCGGGCCGGGAGCGGGAGGCGGCGGGGCCCGAACGCCAGGGGGCAGCACCGGCGGCGGGGGCGGTGCCGCCCGGCCCGGCCCGGCCCGCTCCCCTTCCCTTCCCTTCCGCCCGGCCCGGCCCTGCCGGGAGTTTCGGCCGCTTCCAGCAGGGTCAGCGCTGCTTTGAGTGACACTCCGAGCTTGCCTTAGTGTGGTGGAAGGACCTGACGTCTTGGGTTGTCTCTATTTGGGTTTTTGGTTTGTTTTTTGTTTTTTTTTTTTTTATTTTTTTTTATTATTGTTATTGTGCGTGTGTCGTTTTTCTTCGGGGAATACACGCTCTCAAGGAGGGGGTAAGGCACGTCTTTGTCTCCAACATCTGTACCTGAAACTTTAAAGTCAAGTTACCTTCAGGACGTTGCTCTGCGGAACATTAAACCCGGGGGGTGATGGGGAGAGTACGTGGTGCTATGTGAGGTGTGTGACAGGGGGTGTGCGAACCTGAAGGTGTAGAACTTTGTGGAGTTTTCTGGTGGGTTGAATTCAGGCAAGGCGTGCGGCAGGACAGGAGGACATGGTCTTTAGCTGCACCGGGGAGGTTTAGGTTGGATTTCAGGCGGAATTTCTTCACAGAAAGGGTGATTAGATGTTGGAACGGACTGCTCAGGGAGGTGGTAAAATCACCTCCGAGGTGTATAAGGAAAGGCTGGATGTGGTACTTAGTGCCATGGTCTAGTTGACAAGGTGGTGTTTGGTCATAGGTTGCACACAATGATCTCAGGGGTCTTTTCCAACCCAATTGATTTTGTGATTCTGTGTTATGAGATGGCAATCTGATCAAAATGTTTAATAGTGTAACTATAAAGACATAGCGTGAGGTTTTAATCAGTGAGGTTAAAATGTATTGCAGGATAAGTTTACAGGGAGCCATGCCTTGTTTCCATGATCTTGTCGCTATAGCTGTGGATGCATCCACTTCAGTTTTCATTAAAACTGAACTTTTCTCATCAATTCTCTGAGCTTTGTTCCTTGCAAGTAACCATGTGTGAAGAAATCACGGCTTACTTGATTGAAAAGTGGGATTTTCCTGAGGTTTTTTGTTAGGCTGTTTTGTTATTAGGACCAGATAGACACAGGCATCTCTGCTTTATACCCATTGGAGCTCACAGACTGGGAAATCAGATTCATTTAAAGCAGTCGCTAAATGTATTGCATATAAATGAATGAGTGGGATGATGTATCCTTGTATACTCGGTAACAGGGCTCTTGAATGCTGTTAGCGCTATCCTATTCCAGGACTACAATTCCCAGTATGCTCTGCACTTCAAAGAGCGCCATGCTTTAAAGCAACAGAGGGTTAAATTAGCATAGTAAGTGTTAAGGTGGAATAATTCTGTGCTAAACAGTGAATCCCGAGCTGTGGCTTGAGAATGCAAAGCATTTGGGAGAAGTCCCAGCTCAAGTGTTCCTGAGCACTTCCCTGACCTTGTGTGTTTCCCCTGCCCTGTAGCATCCTCTTATGCCACGGTTCAAGTCAGCAAGGTTCAGACTTGTCTGGTGACTCCCCCGATTCAGTCAGCGAATGATTCGAGTCACTTGGCTCTATATCTGTTTTCCTGGCAGAGAAGGAGGATGGCATGGAAGCGGGCACAAGAGGTGAGGAGGCAGTAGGGCTGCTTTTTCTCTTGGTGCTGGTTTAGAGTCTTCATTGAACTGTTTGGTCCAGCCCTGTTGGGGCTGCGCTTAAACTGAACGCGAACCTGTGTAAGTCACACCGAATTAAATTGGGTTGTGGAGGGCTGAGCTCCAGAATTGGTGGAAATGTTTGTGTGAATTGACAGGGGGAAGGAAGGAGGTTCTCCCTCTCCTGGAAGCAGCGAGCTTTTGAATTGTCTCTGTGAACGTCTGCTGGACGCTGGAGTTGTTATAGTTAGTTGGGAGGATCCGACAGGCTTTTCAGGAGCTTTGCTCAGCCAGTGAACTCGGCTTCGCCCTGAGCGGCCACCCAGTGGAGGACAAGGGGAGGCAGAGGAGCAGGGGCAGGAGCTGCTGAAGCACTTCTGTGTGTGTAATTCCCCCTCTGCCGCTCATTTGTGCCTGGTACTGGGTTGCTTCTGTGCCTGCACTGTGCTTGGATTAGTATCCAAATTGACACACAAAAGTCACATGTGCACAAGAGAAAGGGGGAATGTACAGACTGAGCTACCAGTGGGAGACTGAAGCCTGGCTTTGGGTCAGTTTTGGATTCATTGTGCTCTCACAGGCCTCCATCCGGGGGCTGCAGTTCTGCAACAGTCTGTCAAAACTGACTCAGGTCAGCTCAGAATTTTACAGCCTCCACTGTGCCACTATTAACCCAGGTCCAGTTCTGCACAGAGCATATTCTCAGAACGAACTAGCTGAAAACAAA
The DNA here is from genome assembly GCA_035583155.1 of Acropternis orthonyx. Classification (NCBI taxonomy): domain Eukaryota; kingdom Metazoa; phylum Chordata; class Aves; order Passeriformes; family Rhinocryptidae; genus Acropternis; species Acropternis orthonyx. Next base: position 18,704,164 of record JAWWEU010000158.1, on the reverse strand, counting down.
CACTCAAAACAAAAATACTTTTTTTCCTGGGTATCCAGTTTGCTGAATTGGTTTATCCCAAGGGCAGTAACCAAAATAAGGTTTGAGGCTGTTTTGAATAGCCCCTTAAAGCTGTGCAAGTTTTCATTCAGCTTTGATTTTGATCAGTCTTTTTTACTCTGGTGATTTGACATTTGAGGAAATGTGCCTGTAAAACTGCCATTATAGAATTATGAAAGGCAGTGTAATTATTGAGATTAAAGGTGTTATTAATAAAGGGTTAAAAATACAGTGTGGACATTTACATTGAATTAAAAGAGGCCCCTTGGAAGCTCTAATTGTGCTGGTAAACTTAACAGTATAGGTAAACCCACAGTCATAGGTGGTCCATGTGTGGTGTTAATATTTTTGATGGCAGAACCCTATAGCAAACATTTTGAATTATGTGGTGGTGTAAGTATATTTGAGTTTTTTCTTCAATAGAAAGGTAGTTTTCATCTCTTGCTTTTTTTCCCCCTCACTGCCTGAAGGACTTCTCAGCATGAGTCTGATGTAGAAGGTAGTGAGAGCAAATCACATCTGAAGATGTATTAAAGATCATATGGTTGTCATGAGTGGAGCATCTGCTGCTCCCTTTTAGGTTTTCTGTTGGCATTAGCAGCTGTGATATTCATGGGGGAAGGAAGCCTGTCTGTTGGTTCTGGCTTTTGATATGAGACCGTGAAGGCAGTGTTTGTGTACTGGGAGAAGGAATCACAGGATGGGTCAGTTTGGAAGGGACCACAGTGGGTCATCTGGTCCAATCTCCCTGCTCAAGCAGGGTCATCTGAGAGCATATGGCACAGGATTGCATCCAGATGGTTCTTGAACATCTCCAGTGAGGGAGACTCCATAAACTCTCTGGGCAACCTGTTCCAGTGCTCGGTCACCTACACAGTAAAGAAGTTCTTTCTCATATTCAGGTGGAATTTCCTGAGCATCAGTGTCTGCCCTTTGCCTCTTGTCTTGTTGAAAAGAGGATGAAGAAGCACACTTGCGTTCTTCAAGTTTGTCATTTGGCTGATACTAGAAAATAAAGGGCAGCAGTAGACGAAGACAAAGGTTTTCCTGCTCATTAGGCTGCAGGACTCAAACAATTAAGGATTTTTCACAAGAATTTTGCTAGGCTTTATTAAATTACTTGATTTTGCTTGAGAAGAATTTATGCTGTTGTCTATATCAGTCTATTTTGGAGCATAAGGAAGTGTTTTCCCCACTATTGAGTACAGTTTGAGTATTCTTCTATGGCCACATTGCCTCCTACCTTTGCAACTGTGCCTTCCTTGTCATTACTGTTATTTGTTAAGCAAAAGTGTGTTAGCATAGAAAGTACCCTCCCTCAGTAGTCTTGTGAAAGATGGGTTTCCTTCTCTGTGCAGAAATGGTTTTCCTTCAGCCAAAAGTGCAGGTCCTGTATCTGTTAGCTGTCAGGAACAACACTCTGTTGAACATTTTCCCCGCAGATTCTCGGGTGCAATGCAGTGCCCTACAGTGGCGCTTCATGGTAGACTTCGTGCAACTGTACCGCTCTTGAGCTGTGGCACACCACGAGGTGGAGTTCAGTCCTGGTTTACAAAGAGACCCAGACTGGCTCTAGTGGAAGTCTCTTTAATGTAGTTTCTGTTTTAATGCTCTTCATTACCACTATTGCTAAAATAGGAAGTGGGGCTTAATTAGAGTATATAGACCTGTAAAATAGATTGAGAAGTAGGAAAAGGAAAATTTAAGACTGAGTTTGTCATTAAGTGTTTACATAATAGACAGTCAGTGGCAGATCTTCGTGGGTTTGGTCTTCTGAGAGAAGTTTGGGTGGAATGGTTAACAAGAAAGTTTTGGGGGGTTCTTTGGTTGTTTTTGTTGGTGGGTTTTTTTAGATGTATGTTTTCAGGCAAGCTCTGTGAAGAAAAGGGGAAAAAAAAAAGCCTATCCAAGTATTTTTTTTTTGGAGGTACTATGTTAAAATGTCTGGTTCTGCATATAGCTGAATACAATGAGTAGAGTTTTCCCTAGTGAATTTTAAGTTTCTGGTTTGTTTTAGGCTTTATCTGACAACTTCCTTAAGAATTTTGGCAATATGCAGAGCAGCTTTTGCATTCTGGTAGTCCAGCTGTTCAGTTACAGCTGTCTTAAAGAGCTATATTAAAGCTTGCTGGTCCAGTAACACAGACATTTAAACGTCTCTCTCCCAGCCCCACCCCCTATCTCTTTCCCTCTCCTTTTTGGTTTTTTGCTTCTTTGTTTGTTTTTTAATCTCGATGTTAAATCCTTTCTGTCACTGGCAGCAAGAAAATTGCTTGTCCACTGTATTCTTTTTCCTTACAGTGGAGCAGTAGTTGAGCCAGCTTTTCCTCAGTGATTCTCTTACGTTTTGTTGGTAGGCTTTACTGTCTTTCTGTGGCAATTTGTAAAAGGTTCTAAGACCTGTAGATTTCTGGGTCATGTGTTCTAGTGAGATGTTTGAACCAGTGCATCTTTTATTACATGATGCACTTGTCTCTACTGTTTTTCTCTGATTACCTCAATCTTCTGAATTTTTGTAACTTAGTTACCAATCATGTGGCCATAAGCCTTCCTATAGCTTTCAGGAGCTGGATCACATAGGTGTCTAACAGAAATCTAGTAACTTACTACTCTTAGCTGATTAAAAGCAGAATTTCTACAAAAGACAGTATTTCAAACATCTGTTAGTTTGTTGTGACTGTCTTCCACCACTGTGAAATGCCTGTAACAATATGCCTGTTACCTGCTGTTAGCAGAGCACTGATGTTCTTTTTATAATTACAGTAAAGTGAAAAGGCACAATTTATTTCTTTGTGAGGAAGCAGTGAGGAGGAGGGTGAATTAAAATCAAGTGAATGAATTACTAATGTGTAAATGAAATGGCAAAAGAATTGTGTAAATCAGTATCAGGTTTTGTCCTGCCAGTTGTACAGAATGAGACACAACAGTGTACAAGAACATTATTTTTTGTATAATTACTTACGCAAAAGACACCGAGACTACACACAAAAGCTGGCATGTGCTTGCTAGGCATTTATGGACTGTAAAATTTCAGTTCTGGTTGTGACCTCACCTAGTACTGTCACCATGAGGCAGGTGTGTTGTGACTGTGGGTTTTGTTACATGGAACAGTAAAAGTAGTAGCCTGGGTCATCAAAGTCATCACTGAGGGTTTTTTGAACTGTGATTTTTTTAAATAAAGATTTAACATTCTCACTCCCCCCATACCCCCTCCCCCCTGATTCCAAAAATGTCTTTCCTGACTGGGTGTTTCCCCTTTGTTTTTCTAAACTGTGTTCATCTTTAATTCTTGAAGGATGCTTGTAAAATGTTGTTTGCGGTAGAGTTCTTACTAGATTATAGATTTTATTTATTAGGAGATATAATCTTAACTGGATATGTGTTTGAAAATACTCTGGGTTTGGAGTCACATAGTTCTGTGTGTTTATGCATGTGTATGTATGCTTGCACAGGTATATAAGTGTTTACAGTCCAGCTCTTAAAAATGAGTTGTCATTAGCAGTTTATCAGTTTTAGAATTCAGTCTTTGCTGCCAGATGTCCCTGTAAGTTGTAGGACAATACTTCACCTGTTCACAGTTCCATCTACTAGTGCTAATGAACTGCATTTTTTTTCTTCTTAATGCAAATGCAGATAGCTGTCTTTTCTCCTCTCTTTCCCCACTTCTTTGTTTGTTTGTTGGGAGGTATTATTATTTTTGTTAGACTCTGTGTCTAGGAAACAGTTTCTTGGGAAGTTCTAATCATGTTTATGTTTTACTTCCAGTAGGAATTGGAACTGAATTTATTCATCCGCTTCTCCACGCCTTTTGAAAAGTGACTAAATGCAACTGAGTCAGATTGTCTGTGGTTATGAAGTGGCTGGGAGAATCCAAGAACATGGTGGTGAATGGCAGGAGAAGTGGAAGCAAGTCATCTAATGACCACACGCAGACCAAACTGCAGCATGCAGGAAAGGAGAATCCAAAGACAGGCAAAAACGGAGCTGAGAGAAGATCAAGCAGATGTATGTACATGTGTGCGCTGCTTAGTGCTGTTGTGATAAATTAATCAGTTTGCAAGTCAGGCTTCTGTCTTATCTGAATTCATGAGGGAGGTCTGCAGTTAGCGCGGAGCTAACATCAGAAGTATTCATTATGTTTGTATTTTTTGGATTTGTTAACTCCCTTCAGGAATACAAATCTCTTCAGATCAGTTTAAAAGTTGAGTAAGAGTAGCTGGGTGTAGATTATTTTGGGCTCATATAATTATAAAACACATGATTGGCACTAAGTGCAAACAAGTATGATTTGAAGTAGGTAATATAATTTGAAGTACTAGCCCAACTTTTAGGGAATGCACTTGTAGAAGTAAGCCTTATTTTTTAATGAAGTCACATAGATCAGTAATCATTATTAAATGGTTTAAAGGAATATGGATTTTTTTATTTTGCTGTTGGTCTGGCATGAAGGACTAAATGCAAGTTCAAAGTCCTGAGCCCTTTATTCGGATCTTGGGAAAGTCAGGTTTGAAGTTTCATGGCTTTGTCATGTTTATAGGTCAGAAATTTTAGAGTTGAGCAGTGGAAGTAGTGTAGTCTGGAAAGATACCTGTAGTTGCGGAAGGGAAGAGAGAAGGAACCCAAAATTCTTCAAGCAAAGCCATAAAATAACATTCTAAAATGCTTTCTTCATTGGCTAGTCTGTAAATGAACAAAAGCAAGAGGGAAAAATTAACAATACCTCTACTTCTTCAGGTATTTTATCATCCTCCTTAATCTTTCTATATTTTTTGCCTCCAACGTGTGGTTGTCTATCCCCAAATGTAGCTGGGCTTTATAATGTCCCTTAAAAGATATCTAATTTATGCTCTCTTATTTGCAGGTAGCGGTGCTTCAGGATTTGAGGGTCAAAGTCGTTATGTGCCTTCCTCTGGAATGTCTGCCAAGGAACTCTGTGAAAATGATGACCTAGCAACTAGTTTGGTTCTTGATCCCTATTTAGGTTTTCAAACACACAAAATGAATACTAGGTAACTTGTCTTTATTTTTCTAGAAAGAATGCATCTTCTTAGTTGATGTAAATCAGAGCAAAAATGTGGAATTCCTTGCATGTTTAAGAAAGTGAAAAAAAATGCCAGTTTGTGAGTAGTTTCTGCCTTTAAAATGGTGTTACATGTAAGACTGGAATTCAGTGCTACAAATGCACACTCTCACAGTGCTCCATCACAGGTCTTTCCATTAGCCTCGTGTATCTGTGCTGTCCAAAAGGTTGTTACTAGGTAGTTTCCTATCTTAAACAAATGAATCTCAAGTTTTAAACCAGTAATCATTTGAAATGTTTCAAAGACAAAAGCCAGTGTTTCGTGACTTCTCTGTTTATTTCGTGTGCCTAGATGCCTTTTTTCCTTCCCTTTCTTACTTTTACAACATCACAGGAAAGATGTAGTTCCTGACAGTTCAGTGTTGGCACCACCTGATCTGAAGTTCTTGCTAAAGGAATTGCTACTCAGGCATGTCTGTATGTGTAAGATAAATTAACGTACCGGCTGAAAACTTGCTTACCAGAATTGCACATACTTTTGCACTATTACACATCTGTCTGAATACTTCTGGTGTAAATTCAGCGTGGTGGTCTCAGGGTTTAGTTTTTTGTGCTTCTCCCTCTTTTACGGATGTACTACTGATTTATAACTGTATTCTGTAGATCTCTGCTAAACTTTTGTTTACGTACAAGATCTGCATTGATAGCTGAATGGAGAAGCTGTATAGAAATTACAAGTTTGTAAGGACACGAATTGTGTGCTTATTACTGTGCAACAGTAAGAGCTGGGGTTTTGACACAGCACATTGTGGGAAACAGACTGCTCAACTTTTGAGACTGTTGCTGTGACTGTTTTTGAAGAGGACAGTTTACCTGTGCAGCACAGTCGTGGAACTGCAGTGCCACTTAAGCAGATTTTTTGTATGTATGTATGCAACAAAATGATTGCTTCAAAAATGATTGCTAGATTTATTAGTGTTGTCATGTTACATAAATGCTTGCTGGTATAATCTGACAGCATGAGTTGCACATGAAATTGCAGCAGTGTGGTCCTAATAACTAAGTATAACTTAGTATAACTAAGTATAACTAATAAGCAAGTAAAGACTTGCTCCAAAGAGATTTTTCTTTTTCGCTGAAGAGTGCAACCTCCACCTTCCAGAGGAGCATTTGAGTTCTTCCTGTTCCCTCTATGCTCTTGGTTGGAGTATCACATTGTGCCCAGTACCCAGGTGGATGTTCCTACAGTTCAGTTTGAGGTGTCTTTGTATTTTTATCAGTTAATCAAGCTAAATATATATGCTCAAAGGACTTTTTTGTTTTTTTGCATGAGTGATAGTCTACAGGTTATGCACAGGTAGTTATATCTTTTGCTTTTTGCTAAGAAAATTATATATTCATTGTTTAATAGTTGGGGAAGCTACTTTCATAAATGTTGCTTTATGTTGATATGTTGTCAGCACCTAAAATACTTCTTTAATTACTATTTTGAACCAAAGGGCCAAGCAAAGGCCATCATCTTGTGTTTCTTCCTTTCTCAGACTTGGAGAACAGTTACAGGCAGTCTTCAAGAACAGTAGTTAATAATCTTGGAGCAGTATGGGAAGTACTTAGGTGAGGCTTACAACTCCTACCAGAAGCACATCTACTTGCCTCTTTCATACTGTCCTATTGAGAGAGTTTCTGTTGTAATGAATCAAAATACGGGCATCAGCATAGTTCTTGTTTTCCTTTTTGGTGCAGTGATGGCATCTGCTTGTTACTGTAGCTGTGATGCTTAGATTATCTTTCATCTAGTGAACTGCAGTCTTTCTACAGCTGAGACTTACTGGTTTTATGGCTTTGAGGGAAAATGGGGGGAAAGCAAGTGTGAAAAATCTAGATTGTTTCCAAAATGCCAGATGCCAGTGCCCAAATACTACAATGTAGTGGAAATAAAGATTTACAGCTTATGTTTGGACATCTTGTCTTTCAGTGGCACGGCGTCTTATTAGGTACACAGGTTTTGTATTGAGGTGTGCCTAAAATAAAGGAGCCATTTATGGTGGCAAGCAAATACTTCATGTTCCCTTATTCTGATTTGTTTGAAGATGCACTGTGAAAGTGCCTGTGCCACCACTCTGCTGTGCTGGTGGAAACACAGAAGAGGTTTGTATTTTTGCAACTGGCAGCCCAGCCTAAGTTGACCACTTACTGAAGTTGTACTTCACTTTCCTCTGCAAGCCAAGTCTGCATTTTTGTCTGCATGAGTGTCTTCTCTATAAGCACTTTTTCTACTTCATTTGTTCTTCTAACTGAAGAGTTTGTGAACTTGATTTGTCCAGAGTATATTGATTAGAGGGGAAAAAACCCTCATAGTAAAAAAATCTAGATTGTTGCTGAAGTGTCTTTGTTTTTCATCTTCTTTTTACTGATTTAGTGACCTGGTAGGATGGTGATAAGAATGTGATTGTTCTTCTACTTGTGGTTTTGTGGGGTTTGGGGGGGGTTTTGTTTGATGGTTTGGTTTTTTTTTCTGGGGGGCCTAAAAATTAAGTCCTGCAGTTCCTGAATGCCCTGCATCTTGGGAATTGGGCTATTATCTCTGTAAGCTGCCAAGTCAGGAATGTCTGAAAGAGCTGAAGACCAGTTCTCAAAACATTACAGTTGAATCCCCCAAAGCGTGTTTGTCCAGTGTTCCTCTGAAGTGTCTTCTTGTCACCAGGGACTTGATGGGCAGTTAACATGTACCTCTGGGAAATGTCTGCAGCAGCTTTACCCAAAAGTAGTCTTTTTCATCATCTTGGATTTCTAAGAGGAATTGGGTTGTGTTCAGTGCTTCCAAATCCTCTTTACAGGCTGAGTTGTCATTCTTTCACCTAATTGGTAGGTCTTATCTCGACAGAATAGTAGGTTAGCAGTTAATAAAAGAAACCCTGTATCTTAGGAAGTCTGTTCTTGTCAAGTATAGTTGTTCTAAGAGGTGTTGTTCCTTCTTGTACAAATCCTGTTATATCAGCCCTTGTTTGGGTGGTTTTGTTGTGTAAAAACAAAACTTTTTTTGCAAGCTCTACTTCCTGGGATGAAGTCTGTCGAACACTAGATATTTTAAAACTGACACTTGTAAAGAAGCCAAGTGAATTGCCTATCTTACCGTCACTTATTTTCAGGTGATTTTACCCTAGGCTGAGCTCTGAGTCTTGAAATTGCATGCCTTAATGGCCTATCTGCTCTTTACTGTCTCGCATACGAAGTGTTAGTATTTAAACCTTAAGGCAGACTCCTGATCATACCGCTGCTGTTACCGGTCAGCGTTGTTTCCTGGCTCCCTAAAGCACTGGCATCATGACAGGGAATCCTGCATCAAGAGTCATCTCGGACTTTGGTGTGAACAGTCATTCCTGAACTTGACAGGGCACGTGACTCTTCGCCCCTTAGAGTCGTCACTGAGCAACAAAGACAAAAAAGACAAAGCAGTTCCATATCACTTGCTTTTGTGGGTCTGTGCTGAATCTCATCTGCATTCTTCAGCTCGTTTCGATGTAACAATTCAAGGGTTCGGTATTCATCTTGAATGGGATTTGGAGGTTGAAAACGTTTCATGACTTCTGCTAAATGAGGGTATGAGGCTGTATAGTTCAACTTCAGTGTTGTGTTATGGAGGTCCTGGATTAGAGGTACACAGCTCTTCTGTAGTGACAGCCCATTTCACACTGAAGCTTTCATGTTTTTCAGACCTCAGTGTGTGCTTCCCAAAATTATTTTGTTTGGCTTTTGTGTAAAATCTGCTTCCTCTCTTTTTTTTAGATTACTTTTACTGGTAACTTAATTCAGTATAGTCCTTTACCTTGCTCCTTGTTGTCTTCCTTCACTGTGTATACTCACACAGTGATTATGTTGGAACCAACTGTTTTGTTGCAACCAACATTTGCCCAACGCCCCAAACCAAATGATGCCCTGCCCTTCAAACCAACACCCATCACCTTACTTTTACAGTTTATTTTTAGTTACACTTCTGGCTTCAATAAAAGCTGTTACATCTCCAAAAGGTGGAGTGGCTTTCATCCAGTAGACTTGGTAACTCCTGACTTAAATTTGCCAGGTGGAGTGTCAGAATAGGAATGGAGGAGTGTGCTGGGGGAAGGGGGGTGGTTGTGTCACCTAAATTTATTTTCAAAAAGTACTACTTTGTTAACCATATTAAGGAGAATTAAATTATGTAAAGAACTTTCTTTACTTCTGCTCTAGCCTGTATTGGATTTTTGACCTGGCTGGTGTGTGTTTAGTGTCAGTTCAAGAAATTAAGTACCATAGATTACTTTCTTCATTAAAAATACTGTTTTGAAATTTGGTCCTTAAAGAAATACCATCCAGACAAGGTGCCTGTTGTTAAGAGGCTAATTGGATGATATCTTTTGATAAATTCACTCTTCTTGATGTTCCCTAGTCAGAAATCAGGAAACAGATTTGGACATATAACTCTTTATCCTGCACTCGTAAGCTGTATGGAGCTCCATTCTGGATCTCCTGCAGGATCAATTTATCCTTTTTGTTCAAACTCACTGCTCTCAGTGACTGAGACTGAGCAAGGTGCTGTGCTTCTGAACTTACCAGAAACTCTCCTTTAACTTCCTTTATAGGCAAGCATCTCACTGACCTTTGGCTTTATACCTTGGAGTTTCAAGAGTCTTTAAGTACTCCCGAGGTAAGAGAAACTTGAGAGAGAAAGAGCTTTGCTTCCCCAAGCCATTTTCCTACGTCTTCCTTATTGAGACCACATTAGTTTGCCCTTAGTTGGGATAAGATTATCTTCTATCTGATTTTGAAATTGCAGTAGCCACAGTTTTGTTGGATCTTTTTGACTAAGGAAAAGTAAGTATTTTCTAGGGAAGTGTGAAAAGTTTGTGTTCTGCAGCTTGTGAAGAAGAAGGGCTATTACTGTCTCTTTAAAGATACTGTCATAGCTGAGTTTTTCATTTTCTTAGCTTACTTTTAACAACAGACTGTTTTGCAGCAGATTTCATGTTCCATGAGACCTGATCCCTGCAGCTGTTCATAGGGTGGCTCAAGGAGTCTGTGCCTCTGAGCAGATTCAAACACCCCAAAGTGTCTTGTTCAGTTTCCATGATGGAATTTTTTAAAGGTACTGTTCACAGGAGCAAACTAGAAGTCTACATAAACAATTCTGATTTTAATTGTCTTTATTTAGAGACTGGATTGGCTGGTTTGTTCTGTTGGTTTCCTTGTGCTCTTTCTATCTCTCTATTTCTCTTCTTTGAACTAGTCTCCTGTTTTACTGATACTTAAAAGCCAGTTTGTTTGGCTCATTTTGTATGTATGCATTTTCCTGTGGGGCCTTTTCAGGTTCTCTCCGTGGTGGAGCTCAAAAACAGCCATGTAGATTCTTGCAGGAGGTTTTGGGGTTTTTTTTGTCATGTGTGAATGTGGAAGCCCTGTAACACCAAAATGGTGGTATGTAACATTGCTTCTCAAAACCAGTTGGCTTTTTGGTTAAAAAGGACTAACAAATAAACTATGATTATATAGTTATATAGTCCATATATAATATAGATGAAAAAAATATAGTCCTGGGGGAAGTGAAGCAGACCCTCAATTCTTAAGGAACACTGGACTTCTAGGCTTTCTTGGCTTCTTCAGTGTCTCAAATCAGAAGGTACCTTTTAAAGTATATTTAGAGATACACCCGTGAAAGACTGAAGTTTTCATGAGGAGTCTGGACTGCAGCATTCTGAATTTCCTCGTATGCTTTATGTGCTCTCAGTGCAGTTTACCTGTACTGTTGAGTCTGTGAACAACTTACTAACTCAGGCTCAGGGTGCACAGTGTCATTCTGTTTCACTGATCTGGGAACCCTGGAAGTGAAATGTTGTACATCGTGTTGTTTTCCAGCATCTTCCCATGTATTTGTGGACACTTCTTGCTTGTTTGGATTCCTGCTTATCTTTTCTTATTCTCTCTGTCTTGTCACCATGTAAGTACTACATTTTGATAGAGATGCTGCAGAAGGTCCTTGGTATTAATTTTTGAACCCTTGGGTGCAGAGAGTCGTGTTCTTTGAAAAACCCAGTTCCTGTTTGAAGTCCCTAACATACAGTGTAGCATTCATCTGACCTTATAATGTTTTGGGGTTTTTCCAATCTCTTCACCCCCTTGTTGTTTCCAGCCACCTTTTTGGCCTTGTCAGGACTTGGGCATACGCTAACTAGTCTGCTTCTTAGAAATGGTGTTACTTGAGTTTCTGCTCATCATTTAAAGGAATGCCACCAGCAGTGTGGAGTGCCTGAGACAGAAACCCAAAGAAACACCTGCTGAATGTGATCCATGGAGGTACACAGGTGACTTTCCAAGGGTTGGGGCCAGGTTCTGAGCTACCTGTGGTAGCTGGTCATGTAGACATCAAGGCAGCCTCTGAGAATTGTAGGTAGTGAGAAACCTGAAATACGAGCATCACTTTGGGGCTGTAAGATATGCTTCTAATTGCTAGAAAATGTCGGGTGTTGATTCTTTCTCTGTAGGTCTTGAGAGCCACTGTCAAGCTTGGCATCTGCGCTGCTTCTTTTTTTCCACACACCACCTCCCCCAGTGGTGGTTCAGTTGGGATAGTTTTCTTTCCCACTGGTGATTGAGTTGGGACACTCTTTTCTTTAGCTAGCCTAGACCAAGTTTCTTGATGATAAACAAGTATGATTATGTCTATCAGCACATACATTGCCTGTCTCAGGTGCTAATGCAATTTTGAATGCGATGGCTTTTCTACCTGTCTTTGCTCCTGCAGGTCACTTAGCTAAAAAAATGGTGCATTTCAACATGTAATATGTAGTGTAAGGGAGAGGGCAGTCAGTCATGCAGCTCAGCATGAATAGACATAGCTGAAGACCAATTTTCGCTGTAAGTCCTGTGGTTTTTTAATTCATATAATGTTTGCAGATAAAGGTGTAAGCAAAATGTTAACCTCTCATGTCTGTGCATATTGGTGTGCTTTCTACTTGTCCTGGTGTAAGTACTATTGGACCCTTGCTGGAAAAACTGTGTCTGATTAAAAATGACGGCAAGTCCTATTTTGAAACTAGTCAGGTTCAGCTCAGGCAATATGACCTTAAATTCGCTTACTGTGTGAGGAAGCTCTGTGAGTTAGGACAGTCAAATCTGGGAGAAGTCTTTCTGGTATCGGGAGAACAGAGGTACTCCTCTGTGTGACTAGCAAGTTGAGGGAGACTTCGGTGTGCTGCAGAACAAAAATAAGGTTGATCATGTCATCTGTAGTCTGAAGAGTGTTTTCCATGGTAAGGTCTCAGCAGCTTGTTAGGCACTTGGGGGGATGGGATAAGTACATTCTTTAGTAAAGAACTTGATTGGCAGCTTCTTGACATTGTGCATGCTACTGTTCTAAGCGGGCATCTGTTGCTTGACTGACTCCTGCTATCCTGTTAGATGTTATATCCCAGCCAGAAGAAAATCCATCTGATGTCTGCTCAGAACTCCTTACTGTGCCATGTTCTCTGAAAGCTCACCGGTTTACACTGATAAATTTTGCTGTGTTCAAAAGTGTCTCAAACGTTGCTTAGTCATTATATTACAAGGAAGTTTTTCAGGTGGATAGTGCAGAGAAGATTTATAAAAGCAGTAGCATGGAACACTGATAACCTGCTGGAAGTGATGTTGCTGTTAGGAGGTCTGTTGGTATGTATCAGGAGCATAAATACAGCATTTTCCTTCTAATGAAGGAAACGGGACCCTCATCATTGTTAATTATTTCTGATTAGACTCTTAGTTACTTACAGGGTAAAATAAAATGGCGAGTTAACACTTAAGGTATTTTGTTTCCTTCACACAAGTTGCATGGAAGAAGCAAATTTTACTTGGTCCTTTGAAGAGAAGTTACTTGCAACTCTCAGCATTCTAAGATGAGAACAAGCCAACTCATATGGTAATTTAAAAAACAGGGTATCAGTGAGGAAGTTGGTGAGGCTTCCTTCCACCAACTTCAGGAATTTATTTCCCCTTGTTTACTTTTGTTGTCAAATACCGACTTCATTTGGTAAGTAATAGGAAATAAAATCAGCATGTTGATGCATGTCAAGCAACAAGTAATAGGACTTAGTCCAGCTGTGAGTTTGTTTAGCGCTTCTGTCACATGCTGTGTAGGCAAAACACGTGAATTGTAAAATGTTTCTCATGACCCTAGAAAATTTTTATCTTTGTTGAGAGTCCCCTGGGATGTGTCATACACTTAGAAGTGTACAGACTCAACCTCTGCCCCAAAACAGAACACACATGGGTATATGCTCAGTCAAAGGCAATTTGTAGAGATTCAACATAATCTCTAATTAAGTGCTGCTTTCTCTTGGTGGTTTTGCAGCTCAAAATGGAGCTTCTGCTTCATGCAGGTTTTTTTCTGTTACCCGTTTTTTTTTACTGTTGAGTATATGAAAGGTAATTTCTCTTAAATCTCGGGCTTTGGGAGGAAGGTGAAGTTCTCTGCTAATGTACAGGGGTTTATTTTCATATTTACCTGCCCATGATTTTCAGTTGCCTGTTTCCTGTAGCCGCTGTTTGGGGGACAAAATCCTTACAATTGCACTAACTTGTGGAACCTTAATCTTCCAGGGCTGAAGTAGCTCTGCTGTGTGTTACCATTTATCAATACTACTTCTGTAGTCACTTAGAGGTGTGTTTTAGATGAATGTACATGTTAAGTTTGCAATACACATAAACCTGTACAGAGAATTTGTCAGTATAGTAAGGCTTTAGGTTTGGCAAAAGTTGATTTGAAATTACTTTTCAAGATAGTTGTGCGTTTTTTGTGGTTGGAGATTTCTTCCTCAGTCTTTTTGGTTGCACTGTGTCATCATTTGCTTCCTATTTAAAAAAGTTCACCTGGCATGTGATACTGTAGAGGGCTTCAATTTAAAATTGCGTATATCCACATATATAAAACCCAGTTACAAAAGCCAGTATGGTGCATAGATTCCTTAATACCAGCATTAACTGGGAAACTTAACAGCATCCAGTTTATTTGCAGAATGTTCTTCCACATGCACTTGGAACAATAGGAAATTTATTCGGAAAGTAAAGACAGTAACACTTTTATTATCATAGTTCTTTAGCTGTTTTGTTCCGAATAACAGGTGCTGAAAACAGGGAAATACTATTCTGCATCAGTTAACTTTATCAGAGATTTGTTTTGTAACTAAATCGTGCTTGTTGGCAGAATAGAGGGTTTTTAAAGGTTCCAGATAGTTTGCTTGGCTTTGCCTTACCTCTGCCCCTACCTCAGGAAATGAGGACCTGTGGTTTGAGTACCTAATGCCCAGTTTCTTCATGCTGGGAGTTCAGTATTTCTATGGCTAGCAAAAGAGCTCTGTACTGCGAGGAGGAATTGAGGATGATTGACAGCGGACTGGAATAGCTTTGTTCTTTGTTTCAGATTCCGACCTATTAAAGGAAGGCAAGAAGAACTAAAAGAGGTGATTGAACGATTTAAGAAAGATGAGCACTTAGAAAAAGCCTTCAAGTCCTTGACGTCAGGTGACTGGGCCCGGCACTATTTTCTTAACAAGAACAAAATGCAGGAAAGGTTGTTCAAGGAACATGTAGGTGTATTTGTAATTAATGTGCTTTTACAGATGGTTGAAAGGCTAAGAAAACATAAAAACTTCTAAAGAATGTAGCAGTAGTAAAGCAATTGCTCCCTTATGTGTTGTTTGATTGCTGAACAGAAACTTCCTTTGTTTTTTAGAGCCAGCTAGACACACCCTCGCTCTTTTTTTTTTTTGGTTAATTTATAGCGCCTTTTATTAATAGACATGTAAAAAGGAAGGGGGGTTTTCTCCCATTACTGCTTTTTTGTTCCGTGATTCGGTTGGGTTTTTTTCATTTTTGTTTTTTGGTTCTGTATTGGGTTTTTTTTCACTTACAGCCATTATAAATCAAATTGGGTGACAAAGGAAAGTAAAGGAAAAGGGAAGAGCCTTGTTACCTCAAAATACCTCACTTGTTTTAGGTATAGGGGCTGTATGTGGGAGTGTTATTCCTCTTCCTCCACTTCCCATAACCCAATCCATTTTATATGAAGCATAAAAGTTGTAGATTCTCAAAGTTCAAAGCAAGAAAATCATAATTTTTTTTTTTACCAAAAAAAAAAAAAAAAAAAAAAAAAAAAAAAAACCCAAAGCACCAAAACAACTTCTTCGGGAATGAGCCTATTGTTTCCAGGTACAATCAAAAGGAATTTGGCCTACTTTAAAGTGCATGGAATCTAGTAGCGTAGAAAAAAGTTAGCAGGAAAAAAATTCTGCTTTGTCAAAATACTTTTTGAGTAGCAACCACACTTCAACTAAAAAAAATTAATCCAATGGTCCCTGAATTCATTATCTAGATTTGTCATGAAAGTAATGTCTTTTTTTCAGAACTTCAAATAATGAAATATGTTCCTGTAGGTTGTTCAATCTCAGCAGTTCTTAAAGATCTGAGAAGATTACTTGAATGCAATATTCACTGACTAAAAAAAATATTACACATTTTCATTGGTTGAGCTGTTTTTGTACCATTCGAGGCATATTTAATTTCCTTAAACTCTTGGGATAGTCACATTACCCACGTGAGGGTTCCTGCAAGTCACTATGAAGAAATAAAACCAACATAGTGTGTATAACTAAAAGGTAGAAAGATGCATTTCAGTAAACAGTATCCCATTGCAGTATCCATTTTGTGTGTGTTTTTGTGCAGTTCATTGACTTTCATTATTTAAATAAGAAGTTCCTCAGTGCTTTTGTTTTGCTTGTAACAGGAAAGTACTGGTTTTTCAATTGCAGGTATTTATTTATTTACGAATGTTTGCAACTGACAGTGGGTTTGAGATCCTGCCTTGTAATCGGTATTCTTCTGAGCAAAATGGAGCCAAGATTGTTGCAACAAAAGAATGGTAAGAAATGCAGTTTACTGTTGCATTCTGTTTCTGTCAACTATTTTGAAAGACTCTAGAAAAGATATTAAAAAGTATGATTTAGAACTAAAACTGCAACCTGTGAAATACAGTTTTGTATCGTTACTTGCAAGTTGAATTCTGTGTCTGTTTTTGCTAAGTCCTTAACACAGGGTACATGCCTCTGGAAGACACTCCTTTGTATATTTGGGCGTATCCATATAGTGTTCATTATACAAGTTCTTTTTAATCTTGTTTTCAGTCAGATAATTGTTTTTCTCTAGTCACGAGTTGTGAGAAACATGACATTATAGCAGATTTGCTACACAGCAAATTATTGTGAGGGAAATGAGGTTTTCACCTTTGTTAAACAGGAGTATTTTGCACTTTTTGATTATGCAAGATAAATCTCTCCTGGAAACAGAGTTGAAACCCCATTGTATTTCTGCATCTCATTTTGACACATCTGTGTTTCATTATAAGCATATGTGTGGCAGCACCAGCAGATTCCAGGTTAATTCAGCTTTCAAAACAAGTTCTCACCTATACAAATTATCTTAGTTCTGCTTTGTGGCAGTACACATTGACATCAGCACATCTGAGGAGAAAAAATGCTATTATGTACTGGATAGGTTTGAGTAGCTGGCCATTGGGCTGGCAGCAGCACAACCTCCACTTGTTGTAGAGTCATCTTTAAGTAGGCTGAGGCCAGTTTCTAGCTCTTCATGACCGTAGCTGAAAGTTCCACAATCATACAACCCAAAAAAATACCAAGCGGCCTCTTTTTGGTTTGAATTCACCCCTTGGCTGATTCTTGAAGCTTTTTATGTAGGTGTGTTGAAAATTAATTAACTTTCCATGCTCAAAATTTTGAGTGGCCAGAGAGGGAGAAAGACAGGGAAGCTGCTTCTTAACCCTGCTGATACCTGGAAAACTACTGAGACTCAAACCTGACAGAGTTCTTGGCACTCTCTGTCAAAGGAGAACTTTGCACTTAAAAAGACTTGGCTTCAGGTGTGTGCCCTTCGTGTTTGTTTAATATCTCCATATTTATCTGTGTCAATGTAATCTGGCCAAAATAAGCAACGGTCACTCTGAAGAACAGACTAGGCAGTGCCCGCGCAGGGTGACGGAAATGGCCGAGCGTTCAGTGCCTCTGCCCTGCCCTGCTCGTGATGGCAGGCGGGCTGGCTGCACACCCAGGCTTCCTGGGTTTGTTGGGGTTTGTTGGTGCGTGTCCTTCCCCCTCCTCGCCCTGTCTGAAGGGCCAGCCTCATGCTGAAGAACTGCTCATGAGAGAGGAAAACATCTTACTTGAATTCTGGCCTTCATTCGAGTCCATACTGGGCCTCACTTAAGAAGCCATGGAGTTCTAACCATTTTCACTGTGCTGGGTTTTCCTGGCCACAGGAAGAAGCGTAGGAAACACAAGCAACAGCAGCTGGAGGAAGTCAAAATATCTTAAGTGCTGATGGGGAGGGAGTGTACACAAATGAAAAGATCTTGCTTTTTTGTTTTAATAACTGTAGAAGCTGAAGTAATCAACTCCTGCAATTTCTCGCCTGCAGTCTCAGGAAGTTGTAGAAACAATGGTGATAATTTTTTCTGACGTCAAACGTGATTAATTGATTCTGTATAGTAGCATAAAAACATCTACTGCGTGTCTGGTAAAAAGTTACTTCAAGTAATATCCTGTCTCTCACTGAATTAAAAGAGGAGGCTTGTAGGGATTGTGAAATTATTTGAAAAACACCTCTTGTTACTGGCAACTTCTTTTTTTTCGTGAAATTATTTTATAATTTTGACACATGTACTCTTATTTCTGCTACTCTTTACACTAAAGGAAACGAAATGATAAAATAGAATTACTTGTGGGCTGTATCGCTGAATTGTCAGAAATGGAAGAAAACATGCTGCTGAGACATGGGGAAAATGACTTCAGCGTCATGTATTCCACACGAAAAAACTGTGCACAGCTGTGGCTTGGTCCTGCTGCATTTATCAATCATGGTGAGTACTAAGCGTGGGAAGCATGTTAAAGGCCATAAGCAATTCTAGTCAGAAGTGTTGTTATATGTGAGCTGAATAACACAAGAAGTGTAGGAAAAAATCCTGTTGGGATTTTCTCAGCCAGAGCGGATTGGCTGTGAACTGGAAAACTCACAGGAGGCTCGAGGAGGTGATCCCTTCTTACTTGGAAGAGGTTTTAGAACTGACAGCTAAATTGGTGGAGCCTGTTGTGGGTTACCTTGGGTTCTTTGTGAACTTAGCCAACAGTAACCTCTTTCTTAGGTGAACTTCTTATGCCTCTAACCTTTTACACAGAAGTTTAGCTGATTCGAGGAAGAGCAGGTAGGACTTAAGATAAATCTGTTTACACTAAAGAGGAGGGAAACTGAACACTTGTGGTAGAATAGGGAAGAGCTCAGAAACCAAACTACATCAAAACAGGTATCTCTTGATGTATGGCTTTGTGCAAAACTGACTTAACTCCCAGTATTTAGTTGAGATTCTGCAGTTACTGAAGTCAGAGTGAATCCTTACTTTAGATATCTACAACTATTCATGTTTCAGGTCTTATCCACAGTTAATTGACTTTATCTTTTGGACCTTTTTCAGATTGCAGACCTAACTGTAAGGTAAGCAAGAAATTAAAAGTAAATAAGTAAAGCACCCTGCTTTTTTTTTTTTTTGTCCCTGCAACTTTTCTTCCCCAACTGTTATACTTTAATTTCTTACTCAGATACTTTTCAGCCTTAATGATTAACCCTATTTTGCAATTTTCCCTTCCCGTCACGTCCTTCCCCAGTTTGTATCAACGGGCAGAGATACAGCATGTGTGAAAGCTCTGAGAGATATTGAACCTGGAGAAGAAATCTCTTGTTACTATGGAGATGGGTTCTTTGGAGAAAATAATGAATACTGCGAGTGTTACACCTGTGAAAGGTATGCAGTGCTGTAAATAGGTTTCAGGTGGAGCTGGGCATATTCATGATACATTTTGTGAAACTGGAAGTCCTTGATTATGAGTACTCAGGTGTTTGGATACAAAATAATTGCTTCCTAGGTAATGATTTGCTCTAATGATTTTTCTGTGTGGTTACAGAATGGTCATGATTCCTGAGAATTCAGTGTTCTGTGTTTCTTTTGATTCTCTGTTCTGGAGATAACCCAAAATGAGACAAAACAGAACAAAACAAGTGGAGATACCTAAAAATATTTGTACTGAATAAAGTAGAATTCAAAGGAAAAACAGTTACAGCTTCTACAAGGCCATTGTCAACTGATCTCCAGCTTTTGTTCCTTTTTGCACTAGAAAAAAGCAAATTTCACTATTATGTTATTTGTCGACTTGAAGTTCTCTTCCGCTGGGGAATGGGCAAAGTAGTTTTTCACCCAATGTTATTAGAACTTGGGAGTTTGTATATTTGTCAAGATCTGCTGGTTTGGACAGTGTTTGCCTATATTTGTCCATTGAACAATAGCAGCAAAGTTGTTATATTTGGTTTTCACCTGTGCTGTTGCAACCTGCTTTTTCACAAAATCAGTTGAAAGAATTTCATAGCTGGTTTTTGCCATGTTGAGACTTCTGCTCACTGTGAGCAGACAGGCTCAGCATCATTTGAGAGAGCTTCACCCAGTCCCAAGAGGAACTGCACACAACTCTTAACAGTTCTGTTACTATTGGATCTAACTGTAGGAAGGAAAACCCTATAAAGGACAAAATACTGGTCATGTTGAGAACAGCGTAGTGAACCTACATATAAATAGTTTAATAATCCTACTTTCATTTTTAATTGCTAGTTTGGTCACTAACAAATCTTAGAATTCAAGGGAAAACTTTTGGCAAGGGCCTCCAAGCTCATGTGATGCTGGTAGATCCTTCCCAGCGAAGGGTGCCGTCTCAGACTCTCTCTGCTAGTGGAATTGTGCTTCAGTCCTGGGAACTGTTCAGTGTTGAATAAATGGGCACCATGATTGGTCTGTCCTTGCTATGTGGAGTGATGTGGGGGTTTTTTGCTCAAGTTCTTTGATTATTGTTTCAGTGTATTACAGACAGGCTTTCTTTTCGAGGACAAACTAATTTTATGTATCTGAACATTTTCGTTAACTTGTCATTTTTGTATTTTAAGTACGTGAAACGTTATTTTTTAAAGCTAATGTTTGGGTAATTCTAACTTCAGGAATTTGCTTTTCAGTCACAAGGCTGTGTTACAGCAATCAAATATGATTTTATTTCAGGGAAGTTAGTAAGGACTCATTTTTTCTTGTTCAGAACAGATGAGGTAACTGTCACTTTGTACACCACCAAAAAAGTCGTATTTAAGTGACTCAGTTTTGACTGCTGTAAAGGGTGTTAATTTGTAATGTTAAAATGCTAGACTTCTAAGAAATTGTCTGTATGTTTGGAGCAGTGGGAAATCTGGTGCTGTACCATTTTTTTTCAAGCCTCCAAAGGTCATCACCAGGAAGATTTGCATCTCTGCATATATCCACGTACTCTTTCTAGGTGAGCCTGCTGTTCATGCTGGCCAATGGAGACATGTAAGCACCAAACGGCATGTCAAAAGGCAAAACAACCTACAGAATGCTAACCAAGTCAGTCTAGATGACATTCCTAGGATTCAAACTGCTCTATATGAAACAAAGTCCTAAGTTTACATTAAGAACTATTAATACTTTGTGTCCTCTTTTTCTTTGTAGACGTGGAACTGGTGCTTTTAAATCAAGAGTGGGACTGCCAGCACCTACTCCTGTGATTAATAGTAAATATGGACTGAGAGAAACAGACAAACGATTGAACAGGCTTAAAAAGTTGGGTGACAGCAGCAAGAATTCAGACAGCCAGTCTGTCAGCTCTAACACTGATGCAGATACCACTCAGGAAAAAGGTAATGCAAGTAAGTAAGGTGAAAAGCTTGGAGCCATTAAAGGTTTCATAAAAACATGGAAAACTTTCACTGTGATGGAAGTCCTCTCTTAGCGTTGAGATGTTCTCAGATACTGGTCCTTAAAAGTGTAATCTATTCAGGAATCTAAAGGCAGTTTAAATAGCAAATTCATGGTTTTCCGCAGGTGTTTCTGGAACAATAAGTGGTATGTTATTGTTTTGTTTTATTTGTATCAAAAGCAAGTGTTTATAAACACTTAACATCCTGTCAATAATGTCTGTATTTCAAAATAAAGTAAACTACCACAGGCAGCAGTATGGTTTAGGGAAGAAAATTTACATAGTTTGAATTATCTACCTCTCTAGGAAAAGAATTTTTAAATAACTACTCTTAGTAGAGATTATTAAAGAAATAGTCATTTCCTGTAGAGATTAAGTTGGGCAGCTCTTCCCTTTCCACATTCGAAATTGATAGTTCCAGAACCTATTCTGAAGTGAAAGTGCACAGGTAGTAATTTCAGAAGAAACTGGAAGGGATTTTTGTTTGTAATGTTGCTGCGAGACTTCTCTTCATGGAGTAGTGAGTATCATTTATTTGCTTTCCCCCCTTACCCACCCTCAGTATGGGGAAAATACAAGTAATTTAAATTTTGACTTAACTGGTAAAGTTTGGAACCACATAAAATA
This sequence comes from Acropternis orthonyx, assembly GCA_035583155.1. Lineage (NCBI taxonomy): Eukaryota > Metazoa > Chordata > Aves > Passeriformes > Rhinocryptidae > Acropternis > Acropternis orthonyx. The sequence goes on along the minus strand of JAWWEU010000158.1, from coordinate 18,682,603 downwards.
TTATGGTTCCGTTTGTTTTCTGTTTTCTGCTGTGATATTAGAAACAAAAGAAAACACAAACAAACAGAAAACACCCAAAAATATTTCCCCAAAACATTTTATGGTCTCTAATTACTAGGATTTAGAGTTGTACCTCTGCTGAGCAGACAAAGGTCTTTGCTTATCACAGTGAGTGATACCTGAAACTGAAACCATTACATTAGTTAAGGTGTTTGGATTTTTTTTCCTCACTCTCCAGGAAAAAAATCCTGGATTTAATACTGGAGCATGCTGATCCTCAGATTTTGCTGGAATAATACTCAGTAAAAACTGTGGATGAAATCAAATAGATTTTTTTTTTTTTTTTAAATCAGTACTAGAAGAAATTCAGTGAAAACCAAACTTGGAATATCGGGGGTAATGAGGGGAAATTGACCTGAAATGTTGTTGTACTTTTGGCTTGTTTGGCAATTCCTTTCATCTCTTGAGTTGCAAGATAAGCAGTCTCATTCCTTACTGTATACTGTCTATCCTATTTCGTGGGATTTTGTTGAAGTGTTTCAAATAAATGAAATAACCACAGTATTTGGGAGTGGGAAATTCAGGATAAAGCAGTGTCATAACAGAACCACTTTTTCTTTTGCAGCTAACAGAAAATCTTCAATTGGCATAAAAAAGAACAGCAAAAACAGAACGTTAACCAGACAGTCTATATCAAGAATTCCAGCATCATCAAATTCTACCTCATCTAAACTAACTCATATAAATAATTCCAGGGTACCAAAGAGACTGAAAAAGCCTGCAAAGCCTTTACTTTCAAAGATAAAGTTGAGAAATCAGTGCAAAAGGCCAGAGCAAAAGAATGCTTCTAGAAAGCTTGAAATGGGAAATTTAGTTCTCAAAGAGCCTAAAGTAGTTTTGTATAAAAACTTGCCCCTTAAAAAGGATAAAGAATTGGAGGGACCAGTCAAAGTTGCAGTCTCTAGTGGCTGCTTAACAAGGCATGCAGCGAGAGAACATAAACTGAATTCTGTGAAAGGTGCTCATGAGCATGGTGATATTCCACCCTGCACATACATCACAAGGAGGTCGGTGAGAACAAGGATGAGTTTGAAGGAGACCTCTGACACAAAGCTTGAACCAAATATGTTGGATAGCTATAAGAATAATTTGACTGGAACACAATCGGACGTTGTAGAGCAGCAGTCTCGTGCGGGAAACGAAAACGATGTGGCTCATGGACCATCACATAAAGGGGAGGGTAGGTGCCAGAAAAATGATGCAGGCACATCAAAAAAGAAATCTCGACAAGGAAAGCTTGTAAAAGCATCTTCAAAAACAGAGGAAACTGATACTATGCACAATACACCTGTGAAAGATGAAGTACCAGATTTGATTAGTTCTCGTTCAGAACTTGAAGAGAGGAATAACGTGGTGGACACACCTGTTGGCTTTAAAGACTGCATCCCTGGATCTGGCGGCTGCTCAGTAACAACTGACAATTTCAAAGCAAAAGACAGCTTTAGAACTGCAAAAAGTAAAAAGAAAAGGCGAATCACGAGGTATGATGCACAACTTATCCTTGAAAATAGCTCTGGGATCCCTAAACTGACTCTTCGCAGGCGCCACGATAGCAGTAGCAAGGCAAATGATCAAGAAAGTGATGGAATGAATTCTTCAAAAATAAGCATCAAATTAAGTAAAGACCACGAAAAAGATAATAATTTATATGTAGCAAAGCTAAATAATGGGTTTAACTCAGGATCAGGCAATAGTTCAACAAAATTAAAAATACAGCTAAAACGAGAGGAAGAAAACAGAGGGACATACCCTGAGGACCTTCATGAAAATGGTGTGTGTTGTAGTGAAACTCTCTCCCTTTTGGAGTCGAGAATGGAAGTAGATGATTATGGTCACTATGAAGAGGAAACAGCAGATGAATCTTCATCAGAAGAGGATGATGAAGAGGAAGATGACTATGATGATGAATTTGATGACTTTATTCCTCTTCCCCCAGCGAAGAGATTAAGGCTTATTGTTGGCAAGGATTCAATAGATATTGATATTTCTTCCAGGAGGAGAGAAGATCAGTCTTTAAGGCTCAATGCATAAGCTTATAGGTCTTAAACTGACCTGGATGTCATTTTTAAAAAAATATATAAAAAAATAAAATAAAAATAATAATTAAAAAAAAGACAACAAAAATTCCATTTGATTATTCCTCAACTAAAGAACTTTCTGAAAAACTTAGTGGCAGCACTTCTTTATTCACCTATCAACATAATATTGTAGAAAGTGTACAGCATCCTGACTCTTCTTAAGTCTGATTTGTGCAGATTTTTATTGTACTTTTTAATAGCCTTCTTATGTGCAATTCCGAGTTAGAGGTAATGCTCTGTTGTAAAATAAAGGCTCAAGCAAAGTTATGAAACTGCATCAGATCTTTCCATGCAGGACAATGAGAATACAGTGTGGCTACAGAATTATTTTTGATCAGTAAGAGCATTAGTTTGCTCTTACACTGTTTGACTAAACAATTTACAAAATCATAGTAGCAGCATATTAAGGTTTTCTAGTATATGTTAATATCACCAGCAATGATCTACAGCTTTCCGATTTATTTGCTAGATGGTTTTTTTTCCCCCTTGGAGTTTGTCAGTTCTAACACTGTATGCTGTCCCAGACGTACTGTTTGTGGCCTTTGTTATAGTAGCAAACCGTTGGTTGGAAGTCAAATTGATTTCTTTAAAAAAAGAGAAAAAAAATATGAAAAGGTGTTGACAATTTGCTGACTTTTTAGTACATTATATGTACAAGGGTAGCAGTATGCAGAATAAAAGTTTGGATATGGTGTATTTATTGCTTGTTACGTAAATTAAACACCTTGTATTTAACACTTTTCAATACTTTTAGATAAAATTGTTCTTTGCAAGAATGATTGGTGCTTATTTTTTCAAGAATTTGCTGTGAAATAATGTGATTACGATGGGCAACATTTATCCAATGAACTGCAGCTATCCTAAATTGGTTCTTCATATTTTTCTGTTGCACTTGTAAAATGCTACAAGGAATTTAAAGAAAATCTATTCACTTTAACTTATGATAGTTTTATCAAATTAAAAACAACTAAGTCACAGCTTTTGTTCTGTGGTAACCTATAAATTGTTTGTCTTTTAAGAACCAGTTGTAAAAGACTGAAAAAATATGTATATGTTGTAAATATTTGTGTGTTGTGAGAAATTTTGTCATAAGAAATTGAGATAACTTGCCAGAAGGGTTTTTAAGTTTAGAAATACATCCATGCCAATAAAATAGGAGACTGTAAACCTAGTTTTAAACTCTGCATCAGTTGGAGTTCTTTGCTCATACGTAGTTCACTTAATACTTCAGAGTCTGCTTTATAACAATGAAGAGCATCAGGGCGATCTTTGGCTCTTTGGTTTTTAATAAAAGAATGTTAGGAAACCTCTGGGCACAATGGACTTGTTTGTATTGTGTAAATCAGCTCGTTCATAGGCCGTTGCTTTGAAACAGGTCTGAAACATCGTAGCTGACAACTGTGTATTGCTTTGGTCTGTGCTATCTGTGTTTCTACTCAGCCGGGGATTAAGGTTTAGAGTTTTTGTATTTGGGGGTGTGGAAACAGAATTTTTATCCTTCGACAGGTGCTGTTGGATCAGCGGAATCTGGTGTTGGCTGCACAGGATTGTCATGTCAAGTCCAACCCTCTCTGCCCTAAAGAGCAGGAGTTACGTGGCCACTGTATTACCCAGGGGTGAAATGGGGAACAGGAGGGGAGAGAACTGAGTGTAGAATTAAACCTAACACTTGTAACTTTTTTTATGGTCTGTGCTAAAGGCCTCTGTGTCTCATGCACAGGTATGTTTTAAAACATGGGTGGCTCTGTCTGTCTGCAATGCACGGCCTCTCCTGTCAGACCTGGGCCTTCGGTTCAGCAAAAACAGGAAGCCTTTAGGTGAGTCTGCTGATAGTTGTGGTGGATTGTCTTGCAGGATCCTTTAATTTTCCTGTATCATATAAAAGGGGTTATTAACTTGGGTTAAAGGAAAGATAGCTGTGTTATTAAGGGCTTGCTTTGTAGTAGGGTGTTTACCAAGAAACAGTTGATGGCACATGACAGCAGTGCAGCTCTTTTCCTCAAGAATTCCCAGGTGTTTTTGCTGGGTGCTGTGCCCTGCAAGCATGTGGCTATATCAGCGAGAGCTGTGAGGAGCTGAACGGGGCATCTGCACGTTTTCCCTTCACTGCCTCGTAGGTTATTGCTGCAGCAGGCTCTGGGATACCAGTTCTCCTGCTTGATGCACAGCCAGGTTTCCTTGCCCAGCCCTTGTCTCTCTGCTGCTCATGCCTGCAGATTCATCTGGTGGAATTGGTGGCTGTGGGGCAGGTTTGCAGAAGTGTAATTCACCTGGCAGTGAGGGAAGGGGATTGATGGGGCAAGTAAACATGGCCCACCATTGTTGGTATTTACTGACCAGTGTGCTTGAGAGCAAGTTTAGGGCTTGCTAAACCAGCATCAAGCAATGAGAGCAGGTCAGAAAACAGGTGGGGAAGAAATTGCAAGTGAATGCTGCAATGTAGATGCAGAAGCTGTTTTCCTGGATTCCTAACTCACGGTTCAGCCAAGCCCCTAATGAGACCTGCTTTCCTTTTTCTCTGGTGTGAAAATAAGTACAAGCAGCTCTTTGGGCATCAGGAGCTCTGGATTGGTATTGTTCGCTGAACAACTTTCTTGTCTTGGAGAGTCATTCCCAGGGTAGACAAGTCCGTAGCTATGTCCTGCTGCACAGACGTTTGTGTTACAGATACCTTGAAAACAATGGAAGATGTTCCTCCAAGTTGGTCAAGTAGGAGGGGCTTCCACAACCCCAGTCTCTTTTGTGCTTCCCTCCCCAGGAAGTAGGCATTTTTCTTTCATCATCTATATGTGAATTAGCAGATCTTGATGTTTCCCTGACCGTAATGGTAGGGGAATGATGTGAGTGTTTGTGTTACCTGTATGAGAACCTGAAAACTGGACATGTTTCTTGCTGTCCGGATTGCAAAGCACTGTAGAGTTAATAGTGTTTTGACTGTCAGGGACCTCATCTCTCGTTTCCCAAGATACTGGTAAGAAAAGATGCAACAGCTGAGTAAGTTTGGGAAGACCACAGCATACCTTTTAGCAAGTTGAAGCACTGGAAGAAGTGTGTTACATGTGGGCTTTGCCAGTTCATTGTGTGTTGTGTGTAACAGGTTGTTGGGCTATAAAGGAAACATCACAACCACCATGGAAGTGGCATGTTGGCTGTGGATTTGGGAGCATCGTGGCAGGGCATACTGAACCGATACAAAATTGAGGGCACACTTAACACGAGCTTTTTGGGTAGCAGGTATAGCTGCCGACTTGAAACTGTGATGTGGTGAGTTACTAGGGTTGGGGCAAAGGTGTTGATTCTTTGTAAGATAAAAACATACTGTTTGATTATAAAACAGTGTTACGGAATCATGAGTGTTCATAAAATGCAGTGAGCATAAGAGAGAGAGAGCGATCCCAAGTGCTCTGTTCAACTAGAAGCTTGCGTAGACACTCTACGGTAACATGACGTGCAGTGCAATCCTAGTGGATACTAATGTCCATCCCAGAGTGACAGAAAAGTTTCTGTCTCCCTTGGATAAGGCAGTCTAACCTTTCCCTGTGTCTGTGGAGTGATACAGAAAGCTATTTTTATTTGAGGAGGGGTGATTTGATTGGATATAGCTGAATAGGAATAAAGCCTTTCCTGTTTCGTATGTAGAATGTTTCTCTGGACAATGTGGAATTTCTGGAGAATTGCCTGTTCCAAGAAGCAGCAGTGTTTCTGCGAACAGCAGAAGGTTGTGACTGTTGGGTGCTATTGCAATATTGTATGAAACGTGTCCCTGCTCTGCGCCAGTCAAGATCTCTGCCCCATCTGTAACTCTGGCTGTAATGTGCAAGGAGGGAGTTTCAGACTTGAAAAAATTGTGTCTGGTAGAACTGCTGAGAATTCTCTGTGAGATTGATATGAACATCCCATGATTTGTCTTTTTTTTTTCCTGCTGTATTTCAAACGCCCCGGTTTTGGTTTTGTTGTTTTCTCCTCCGCTCCCTGCGGTGGATCTGTTGGGCATCAGGCGCTGTTGCTGTACGTGCCTTGAGTGCTGGGATGGTGCCTTGCCCTGAAGCTCAGTCCTTCCCAGTGTTACCCTGTAGTTCACAGTGCACTGCCTTTATTCAGTAACGCTGCTGGCCCCCGTGTGTGACACGTACCCAAGGTACGGATTCGTGTCTGCTTTTGGCTGCTTTGGGGGGTTTTTTGTCCATTTTGCTTTGTGCTGTCAGTGCACCTTCTTTAAAATAAGCTCAGAAACAGAATTCCTTTGCTGCCCGTAGTTGGATGGTGGGTTGTCCTTTTTAGAATGAAAGGTTGAAGGTTTGGGAGCTGTGCAGAATTGAAACTTACTGAAAATTAAAAGCAAAATCACTGAAGTTTGCATGTATCTGCTGGTATAATTCCTAAATCCCCTTCCCCAGTGACTATTCTCTTGTTTGGGCTCCACCCTACAGCAGGATATTGGGAGTGGTGCTGGTTGGTACCAGGGAAAAAAATCTTCAAAAGCCAAAACTCCTAAAGCAGCTTTGTTCCAACGACGGCCTCTAGTCCGCCTTCTCTCCTTTGCTTTTCTGGACAAGCTGCGTTTTATCCACTGCCTGTTACCATTCCCAGCACAAGGTGGCACTCGGATTCCAAGAGAGGGATTTGTTAGCCCTGCAGTCCCGCTTCCAGTTAGAGACCAGTGCGTGTTAGTTACAAGTTACTCCATCTTTTATTGTTCTGTACCGTGAGGTATCCCAGGAGTGCATCAGAGCGTTACCTGGGGGAAGAAAACAACCGGCCATGCTCGGCCAGGGCAATCGGGGAGTAACTGGATGCTGAATGCTGCTGTGCTCCTGCTGGTTTTAACCCTTTCGCTTTCCACCAGGAGTTTCCCCCCTTCAGCACTTTCCAGCCTTACCCATGCCCGTCTCTCGAGTTTCTGCTGTTTCCATTAGTCAGGACAACTCCTGCCAAGGGCAGGCAGGCAGTGTGCGCTGCTGCGCCTCTCATCCTGCTGGCAGCGGCTTGCTGCCGTGTTAAAGGCTCTCATGCAAGGGGCAGCACAAGTACAGGGGGAATGGGGCATGAGGGGGGAAGAGTGGAAAGAAGCAAGCAGTGTGACATCCTCCTCTCATCCCCTGGGTCTGCAGGAATTCTTTCTTGGCTGAGGTCCAACATTAACACTTGCCTCAGGAATGCTGGATGCATTCTTGAGGGGGAGGGGTGTTTTGCTGGTCTTACAGCTCCCAAAATCAAGTGAGAACAAGTTGACTGCTGCCTGTCCTGTTGCTGTGCAGTACTTTTAATTTAGTATTCGCCATGGGGTCGCACCTCCCTGCTATGTGCTATCAGCAGCAAGAAGATCCTGGCCATCTAGGCAACATCTCTTTCTGGAGTACTGAACTCTCATATTTGGTTTACTTGCTCTTCTCCCCCACACTGCGAGGTATTTATTATCTACACAGACCTGGTAGATCAATTTCTATGAAGTCTTAATGAAAATTACAGACAAATGCAAATAGTGAAAGGTGCAGCTGAACTCTACATGGCCTTCCTTCAATCCAGGCCATGTGGCCCTTTCTCTTTGTTGTGCAGTCCTCCCTTGCTGCTGTCACAGAAGCCATGAGGTTTAGTCTCCAGATTCTTACTCTTGTCTGCTTTCTTTGGATCAAGAATTACCAAGAAGTGATGGAGGTATTGGGGAACAAAAACATGAACTGGCTTCCTTAAGGAAACACAGAAGTGACAGACTCTGAAATAGCACTGATCTCCTAAACCCGGGTTGAAGTGCAGAGAAAAGACTAGATGCATCATCTTCTGTGCAGGTTTAAGAATTCCCTGGCACTGAGATGTCCAGTGGGATGACAGTGGCCAGAGACACAGTAAGTCTTGGTTGTTTGTTGCAAGCTGTTTGTGTGCCCTTGAACTAGGTTCCAGAACCCAAATTTGACTTCTTTAGGAAAAGGAGAAAAATACCCACATGCTGATCTGCTCTGAGAGCCTGGCTTAGGCTGGGTGCTCCAGAAAGTCAAATTGACTCACAGAAAGGAAGGTGGGGAGATAGGGCTTACTAAATCTGAAGTACATGCGGATGCTTTTAATCAGTGAGTGAGTAGTCATGAGTGGGTTAAGGGCCATGAGGACTGAGCTTTCCACAGCCTACTGAGAAATGCCTCTGCCAGAAGTAGCAGGCCAAGGGAGGCGGAAGGGAACTTGCCCCTCAGCACTGCAGCTTGCAAATGTGATCTGCAGTAGAGGTGGGTTGGTGACAAGCACAGCGCCTGCACTCTGGAGTCTGGGGCACTGGCTGCCATCCCATGCTACAGTTCCAGCAGCAGAGGGGCAGTTCCTGGGAGAGAAGAGCAGTTTGTTTGAGTGCCTGGGATTCAGACTTCTTGGCTGCATTGCCCAGGGAAGGTTGCAATGGCTATTATTTTTATAGTCCTGAACTTTTCCACCTTATATTTATTACTTCTCCTGTTCTGTGTTTCCTTCTGACTTGCCTTACTAGACTTGCCTTACACATCACTGAAGCATTTCCAGTCTCCTGATCTGTGTTCTGTCCGCAAAGCAGAGATGATACTACCTGTCACCTAGTAAAGCCTGGAAGTCTAATAAGGCTATAAGCTCCTCAGGACAAAGACTCTTCCTAGTTATGCAAACTCATATGTATGTAGTATGACCCTTGAATTAAGTAGCTGTAACTCACATAGTTAGAACAGTAGAATTATTAGAAGCCTTCTTTCCTCTTTTAGCTTCTAGAAGATGTAGGACAACTGTGGCTTTCCTATATCACTTTTTATCTTTCAGGAAAGCTTCCGCCCCCAACCTGGCATATCTGTACAGGTGAGACGTTCACCCCTTCTATGTTGCCGAGCAGCTGCAGCTGCAGTCAGTAAGAATCTATTTAGACTAAGAAGATGCTGCAAATCCATTATGGTTCTCTTGTTGGCACCTGCAGGCACTAAAAATTTACGTCCCTCTTACAGGACCTACCTTATGGCAGGGCTTCCCAGTGCTTGGCAGGCACGAGTGCTGCTGCACTTCACTGCAAAATGGTGTAAGGAGGAGGAGTCCTGGCTGTGGAAAGCGGCCGTAAAGGCAGGAGGAATGGCTCTGTGTCTTGTGACCTTTGCTGATTGCGTGATTGCCTGACGTGGTATCATATGATGACTCTCATAAACTATTAAGAATCAAGCGAGGCTTTATTTTTTTTGTCCTTGCATCACCAGGGCGAAAGCTTTCACAAAGCTGTCATAGCACTTGCTAATATACAAGGTGGATGACTTTGGTCAAATTCCAGGGATTTGGAAAATACTAGTTTATTTGGGGTTTTTTTTAGCCCTGTCACTGTTTCCTACTTACAGGCAAACCTGTCCCCCTTTTGCCTCTGTAAAATGGAAATCATTCTTTTCTCATTTTTAATTTCGTGCATTTAAATCATATGTTTTCCACAGCAGAGATCATGAAAGGACAAGGATTTAGAACGAAGAAGGCATTAGTGATACACCAGTATCAGACAGTGTGGTATATGCTCATGAGCTGTTAAGCTCAGCAGAGCCTTTCACCTCTCCAGGGCTGGTTCTTGTGGATATTTACTGGCTGCTGTAACATAGCATTTTCCCCAGCTGGTTCTAATCTTATTGCAAGACCTTCTGAGCTAGCTTCATTGCAAAGATTTTAACTGCACTTTGGAACACTAAAGGAGTAAAGATGAAGTACAGAATCACAGAGTATGCCAAATTGGAAGGAACCCACAAGGATCATCGAGTCCAACTCCTGGCCCTGCACAGGACCCTCCCCAAGAGACACACCGTGTGCCTGAGGGTATCATCGAAACGCCTCCTGAGCCCTGCCGGCCTTGGTGCTGTGCCCACTGCCCTGGGGAGCCCGGTCAGTGCCCAAACACCCTCTGGGGGAAGCACCTTTTTCTGATATCCAACCTAAACCTCCCCTGACTCAGTTTCAGGTAATTCCCTGGGGTTCTGTCACTGGTGACCACAGAGCAGAGATCAGTGCCTGCCCTTCTTCCCCTCACAAGGAAGTTGTAACTGCAGTGAAGCCTCCCCTCAGTCTCCTCCAGGCTGAAGAGACCAAGTGGTATTTCTCACCACAAGAGTATTTCCAGATTGTCCTTCCTTTTTCTCACTCACGAACTCTGAAATTTATTTCTGTGCGTAAAATTGTCAGTCCTTCCCAGCACTAAAGACTGGAACTGATGGTTTCTGTCCAGTTCCCACCAAAGAGGAATTTGCACTCCAGCATTCACTCTGAAAAGCGCTTGCAAAGCACGGCTGCCCAGGTAACTTCCCTGGGTAACTGCCCCGGCCTGAGGGTGGAGGATGGTCTGGGTGGCGCTTGGCAGCAGCACCACAGCAGGGAGAGGGCGGTGTTGCTGTTGTCTGTGCGGGCTGGGGGGGTGCTTGGCTGTGCTCCTGGGGCTGGGGGGGTCACAGCAGCTCCGGCCAGGAGGGGCTCCTCTGCTCGGGGCAGACCCTCACACTGGGAAGGGCAACCCGCGGGTCTTGCACCCTGCGCTCTTGAAGCTGGAGGCGTGGCAGCGGGTCTGCCTTGCGAGCTCTCGGGGTGCGCTGTTTGCTTGAAGAAATGGTTTAGGCTGTGAATTTTATTTTTTATTATTATTATTTTGGCAAGCTTTCCCCAGGAGAGGGAGCAGCCCACACAAATGATGTCGAGAGGAATGAATCGGCTCGTTTTAGCTCTAGCTAAACCGTGTTTGCTACGTTGCTGTGAGTGCTTTCTCTCCTCATGCTCCTCATCCTTTTCGTTCACCTTCTGACTCCTCTCGTGGCATTGCAAGAGCTTTGGCGGTGCTGGCTCTTCCAGTTTGGCATTCAGGGAAGGTGCTTGCACCTCTTTGCTTTTCAAGCTGCTTTTCCCGGCAGAGAGCACCCCAAGGCTGCCCCCAGCCCTGTCCCCCAGCACACATCTCCGTGGCCAGCCCCTGAGCCCCCTCACCCCCAGCACAGCGTCCCGCTCGCCTCCGGCAGCGCCAGCAGCCACTGCGGGGACAGCGGTCCGGCAAAGCAGGGCACCGGATAGTGCGGGAATTTGGGGCTGCTTGGCTGAAAATCTCCCTTCAGTCCCAGCAAGAGTAACCTCCAGAAGCTTGTTGTGACTTAGTTGTCCATTTAGAGGTTGGCTGCCTCCCTAGCAGACGATTATATTTCCAGTGACATATGCAGAGAAAACCAGAGGAAAGTTGGGGATTGTGGAGTTCAAAATCACTGCTGCCAAAGTTCCTGTCTTCATGGTGTCTTTTGTTATTTTAGGAAAAGTCCCAAAGCACAGTAGCCTAGTAACTGCTTAAGGAAGGGATTGTGGTTTCTTGTTCACTTACCTCAATTTTCTTTCCTTTCTTTCCTTTCTTTCCTTTCTTTCCTTCCTTTCCTTCCTTTCCTTCCTTTCCTTCCTTTCCTTCCTTTCCTTCCTTTCCTTCCTTTCCTTCCT
>JAWWEU010000158.1:18649596-18670933 GCA_035583155.1 Acropternis orthonyx | reverse complement strand
TCCTTCCTTTCCTTCCTTTCCTTCCTTTCCTTCCTTTCCTTCCTTTCCTTCCTTTCCTTCCTTTCCTTCCTTTCTTTCTTTTCTTTCCTTTTTTTTTCTTTTCTTTCTTTTTCTTTCTTTTCTTTCTTTTTCTTTATTTTCTTCTTTTTCTCTCTCTCTTTCCTTCTCTCTCTCTTTCTTGCTCTCTTTCCTTCTTTCCCAAGAGGAGATATGAAGAGAGCCAACTTTGTGATAATTGTATCTGGATACCACATTGTATCCCAGTACATCTGATACAAAACCATCTACTGGCATGTGCTGTGATTCTTAGTGCTGCTGTAAGCTGAACCACTCTGGGAAAATTTCCAAGGAATAATGGGAGGAATTCTCAAGGACAAGATGAGAAGGACAGCACAGGGTATCTGTGCAAAAGTAGTTCTGGGAAACTAGTGTGGCAGGGAGGCTGTCGCAGCATGAATAACAGTGTTACTCTTAATCTCCCTGTGCCAGGGGAAAGCTTTAAGTGGTGTTGTGTATGGATGACCCTCAAATTAAGGGCAAAACTCGGGTGATGGATTTTGCAGCAAAGGCCTGAAGTTACAGGGCTCCCAGGGAATAAACTGTTTTCACTGGCTGAGATGTGCAGCTGTCTGCCTGGAGATGGTCATCTGTGGTAAAGACATTCCCTGAGACAGAAGCTGTCTTTTAAGAGTACATAGCTGCAGCAATTGTGTCTCTGCAGTGTGCTGTCTCTGGATGTCTGATACAAAGAAGACTACAGACACATGCTGTGATTTTTAATGCTACTGTCAGCTGAACCACTCCGGGAAATTTTCCAGGGAGCATCAGGCAGAGTTCTGAAGGACAGATTGAGGGCAGTGCAAGGTATCAGTGCTAGCAGCATTCCTAGGAGACTGCTCTGTTAGAGCCATACCCTGAAAGGGGGTAAACTTTTGAGGGTGTAGCTTCTTTTAAGTTAGTACAAGCAGGGCTGATGAAGTGCCTGCAAAAAGCTTGTGTTACAAGGAGCCCCCTAAACTACAGCTTAGCAGCATCTGGGCCCGTGCTGAGGTCCCCTCTTGTGTACAGGAGCAAAGTGGGATTTGAGCTATAAGCTGTGCGTGCCCTTTCTTTGGCTGGAGGAGAGTATTACACCTGGGCAGTGTTGCAATTCACGGGGCAGGAGTTGGAGTATGACAGTTTACTTCCCCAGTGTTGTCTGTCTGCTCTCGGTGAGTGTTATCTAAGCCCATCAGATCCTGCAGTTCATGTTGGTTTTGGGGTCTAGTGGGTGACACTACGCAGTGGTCAGGGTAAACAGTTCACACAGCAGCCAAAGTTCATCCTTGCGGGTCTGAGTTGTCATCTCTGCTTCCAGTTTGCATTGACAAAATGGCATAAAAAAGGAAGGGGGTTAGTGGAAATGGGTGAGGCAGTTGAACTCATATAGTCGATGTGTGCATTCAAAGGGCAACATCAGAGTCAGCTGAGCATGAGTAAATTCACATTTATGAAGGTCTGGCCTTAGACTCTGGACCTCCACAGTTGAAGAACCACTAAAGGGCCACAGAATTTTCATTGAAAAAAGCACGACTTGAACTTCAATAAAAATGCCATCTCCACCTGGATTTTATAATGTGCTCTGAGATAACATTATGAATTACTTCAGAGGAATGTATTTTTCCATCTCACCACAGACCTGTGGGCTGGTGCCATCTGAGGGACAATGCTCTCAGAGAGTTTATGATCTCCAGGACCTTCTGTTCAGAGGATATCTCTGAGCAAAGAATTCCTGCTTCCTGTTAAGGCTGAGCGTGCAGCAGATTTTGTCTGTTGACGTTGGCAAGTCTCTTTAGGCTTCATTTTAGTGTCTTTCTAGCTCTTTGCTTCCATGCTTCATTACTTTGATTGTGGGTCTTAAGTTTTAAAATGGTTTTCAGATGGTCCTTCTACTTACTGCACTGCCTGGATAGGACTGTATCTGAAAGCATTACATTGATGCTTGAACTGTGGTAGTCAAGCATAGTAGGTCTCCCAAGGTTTTTAATTTGTCCCTTTTTGGTTGAGTCTGGGCACCTGTTTAAACAAGGAGAAAAGCTACCAGAATAAGCTGTTGCAATAAGCTAAATTCAACTGAAGTTTTGGATGTGGCTTTAGATGGGTTCTGACAACTGGTGGGCTCCCTCACTTCTACTTGCATACAAATCTGTGTAGAGATGAAGTTCCTATTTAAAGGATTGTGGTTTTGTCAGTTTGTGGAGGTGTCTGGTTAAGGGACAGATCTCAAAGTGCCATTAGGAAGAAAAAGGCATTTGTCTGAATAGCTCTTCTCTACTGCCTGTCCTCTCCATGGGACTGTGCTTGAAAGATGTTTTCAGGTCTGCTGTGGGATAGACAATGCAGCCCAAGTTCTCAGAGCCCAAGGGGGGCATTTTCCCATAGTACCAGCTGCTGCATAAGCCAATGGCTGATTCGCCCCTGACCTCCATGGTAGTGGCACTGGGCCAACACTGTATGCTCCAGCAAATCATTCCCTCCGGCTCCGTAAATCCTGTGCTACTGTCCTGCTGCTGGGGCACTGAGAGGACACCCTCTGTCACTCACGCTCTGAGAGCAAACTGTGCAGCAAGGGTGGTGACAGTGCTTTAAGCTGCTGGACTCGGGGTGCAGGGATGGAGCTGGATACCTAATTGAGGAATATCAGTGGCCAGATCACTGCCACTTAATGGGCATCACTTGTCTGCTTTGGAATTTGTAGAAGTGCATGTGCCATGCTACCTGCTGAACACAGCGCTGTGGAAAACACAGGTCTCTTGAGCCGTGGGTCATAAAGAGAGCAGCTGACACTATGGACTACCCTTATTCTCAGCTGGAAATGCTATTTGTTGCAGTTCAGCCTGAATACCACCTTCCAACCTTTTCCACTCTGCCTCTCCTCTGTGTCATAGTCAGCATGCACAGGCCTTTTTGTTATAAACTGAGACACTATGTGAGAACACAACGTCTTCACTCAGAGCAGAAAGGCAGAGAGTCTCTTTGCAAAGGGACAGCAGAAACATTGGTCCTGTAGCCAGGTTTGAAAGCCATGGTTTCTCCTATTTCTACCAATTTCCTGCCTTTCAGCTGCTTTGGAAATGGATCAAGAGTAGATGAGTTAGCAAGAGAGACAACAGAGAGGCTGAGTGGCACTTGCATGAAAGATGGTAAGAGGAGAAGAGGGGAGGTAGAAAAAAACGGGACAAGAACAGAGGTAAGAGTGACCTTGACAGGAGAGAATAACAGACAGTGATGGCCCAGAAGATGGAAGTGCAACAGACAGTGGAAAGTGGAGACCTTGGAAAGATTAACGAGACTAAGCTGTACTGAGGAGGAGGGACCTTGCACTGAGACTTCCAGGCAGCTCTGCAACCATTTTCTCATGCAGTGAAAGAGATAAACATATGCACCATGTGTCATAAAGTAGGAATAGAAGAGTAAGGGATTTTTCTGTTTTCTCTCCCAATTTTGTGAAAAATTTTGTCCTTTTTATAGAGCTGTTGACTTTCCTTCTAGAAGCTACTTCTCCAGAAGACATGTTCAATTTTACAGTTCCCCAGAGTGTGGATTTTGACTACACATGCAGTATAATGGCTTTGTTTGGAGAAATGCCTTGCACAAATAGAAATTTGAGGTTTTATGGCTGGTAGAGCAATAATGGTTTAAAGGAAATTCCTCTCTCCATACAAGTTAAGACACGCCAGATTCACCTCTTGTCTGAAGCTTGTGTCACCATCCATGCAAGCTGGTCTGAGCAGGTAAGATTCCTCATCTGCTTCGAAGTTCCAGTTAGTGGCAGACCAGACCCACTGAGAGACTGAGTGAAATCTGTCCTGCCAACTCTACCACACGTTTAGCAGGTTCACAGAAGAATATAGGGTGGATGGCACTGCACTGTTCTGTTAGTAAAACCTTGAAGCTGCCTTAATTTTGCTGATGTAACTCTGTCGTGGGCCCTAGAAGTGGCATGCGAGAGCTCAGGTAGCTGCTTCTTACCTTTTTCCCCAAGTTCACTCCAGTGCACGTGGCAGACAGGCCCTATTTTCCCCCTAGCAATTTAGGAAGGGTCCCATTGCTCAGCTTTGTTTCAGGGAAAAGTTGAGGATGGATTATCTTGCCTATAGGAGTACCAAAGGAACACGAAGCACCTGGACTGGATGCCACCAATCCTGCACTGTTTCAGAGTTTCTTTGGCAGGCAGATTTCTCCATTTGCTGAGGATTTGTGTGTGACCTTGGGTCCTAGAGGAATAACTACTGCACTGCTGTAGTGTTCTCTGTGCAGGGCATGCTCCGTACAGTCTGTCTCTGGGCACACGGCATTTGAGAGACCTGGCCAAGGCAGTTTGCTTGGCATGCTACAGTCCTAGATGTTCCAGCTGGAAGTGACATCCCGGCTCTCACCATTGCAGGGGCTGCAGCTTTGGCACGCAGGCTCCTTGGCCCGAGGCTGCAGCCTGGTCCGTGCAGCTGACACCGCCACAGCGCAAGATCCATGATACAGTCACTTTGTCGGAGCCCCTTTCCCGCTGAGCCACAAGCAGCAGCAGCTTGTCTTGGGATGGGGTTCATGATACTGAAATGGAGGAATCCTATCCAAAAGCTTTTCTGTGCTCTACATACCCGGGAGGGACTGAGCTGGCCAATGCCAGTACCACAGACCAACAGTGAGGATGAACGGGTTGAACTGTGGAGGAATCTCTCCCTTGACCACTGAGATGATTAATTTCAGTAGATCACCAACATAAAGAAAATTTGCATTAAATGAATTTATTTCTCTCTTCCTCTCATATTTATATGTTGAATTAATATTTTATGTTCAGAAAGTCAGTTACCTGTGGCTGCCGCTGTGCAAGAAACATTGCAGTTTGCTTTAATTATTTCGGAAAGTTCTGTTTGTCCCACCTGTGTACAAGATACGTATCTTACTTAGGAAACCTCGATTTGCACAGGGTGACTATAAAGTCCTTTGGAATAGCTGGTTTGGTTGTTCCTGGTACTGTGTTCTTAACACAAATCTCACAAACAGGGCAGGCAGTGGCTATTGAACTTGAAAGTTTTTGGCTTGGTTAGTGGCATCTTGTTTCAAGTGACACAAGTGGACGTGGAGACAAGAAAGGAGATGTTATTGACTGGTGTCTTTCCAGAGGTTTACACTGCTGAGTTGGCAACTAGCCCTGCTTCCATTTCCCCTCACATTGACACATCTACCCTTCATGTCAATTTAAGTGCCAGTACAGTGACTTACATTCTTCCCTTCCAGAAATGAAGTTTCTCAACCAATTATAAATGAGCAAAATATGTTTCCTGGCAGTCTTTTTATCTGTCCAGAAGTTATAAGAATTAATCCAATGGACAGAGGTATTTCACACTTAGAATAGTTTCAGAATCTTGCATGTATTAAAGCTGTATTAAAGAAGGCTCCATAGTGTATCTCCTTCTACCCCAGAACAGCCCTGGACACTGGAGAATAAGTCCTTGGTATGCAGGGCTGGTGATTAGCATGGTAGGGACAAACTTCTTTTACCAAGCACTGACTTGCAGAGGTTGGAAGTTTAAAAGATGTCAGAGAAGCAGTTGTCGGAAAATTTTACTCATGAAGTCTGCACAGTGTTTTACTGTTGGGGAGGTGGAAGAAGATGAGGACAGCATAGGGAAGATTACTATGAAAAGGGATAGTCTTTAAAACTGTGAGGGATTCACTTGCCTCAAACGGGCAGATCAGCAACTTCTTTTTCTGGCTGCTGGAAGCTGTTGAATTGATGGGCTGCAGGCACTGCTATGGAGGGGATCATCCTCTAAAAGCAGCCTGCCTTCCAAAGTCATATCCAGACCCACAGCATGTTTGGATAGACACTGGTGTGTTGCTGATTTGTGGAATTTTCTTTTCCCATGATGATTTTGCCTCACAAAGGGGAGCTGGGGTTAAGACTGGAGCTTGAGAGTTTGTTTTTTTTTTTTTTTTGGGGGGGGGGGGGTGGTTTGGAGGGCAGAAAAGTGAGATCACTGTTACTGTATCGGAGGGGCAATGAGCAGGGGGATTATTCCTCTGAGAAGTGCAGACATTTCCTATAGCAGGATCTCTGAAGTACCTGCTGACTGAAACATTCCAGGCATTCCTGCCCTGTGCTGCTGAGCTCACAGAGCAGCAGCTCATGCTGTTCAGGCTGCAGCAGCCTGGCCTTGGCAAGTGTCTCCTGGTCAGGGACTCTCAGACACACTGCTCTCTCACTAGAAAATTTACTGTGTGGAGCAGCACTGCAAGCTGTGAATTTGCAGCTGCAAGAGAAGGTGGATATGGTTTTAGTGTGTTGTCCTTGTGAACAGACCTGCCAGAAGCAGGTGGTAGGGCTTGCAGTGGGCTGCCCACCACGGTGTTTTCTGAGTGCTTTGTGCACACTCCAGAAATTCTAGTTCTATGTAGCCCTTATCCCTCCTATAGCTGCTGTGTCCAGTTGTGTTTGCACCTACTGTAAGGGGCAGAAATTCACACCATCTCAGTGTCAACAAGCTTGTAAATCATCTACTTAATAGTCACAGGTAAGATAACATGTTAAATACTAAAGGAACTAAGAAATCCTTCCCACCTCACTCACCCTCCCCACCAAGTACTGAATCTTGTCCAAAGCTGCACAAACAGGATTCTAAGATAAAGACCTTGGGTAAGAATTACTAAAACAAACAGAGCATGGAGTGTGTTGTTAAGGGACTGGCCTTCTCAAGGCCAAAGGGTGGGTGTGGAAGAACACACCTTACTGAAAAGAAAGCTAAGAACGTTAAAAAAAGCCTATCTTGCAACAAGCAAAGCCCTTCTCAGAAGTCTGTAATATTTGAATTACATTGATGTAGCATGGGAGGAGAATCACACAAGTACCATGCAAATCATATTACTTGGAATTTCAGTAACTAGTAGCACAAAAACTTTTTAAGAAGTAGATGGATCCTATTCTGCTTAGCGTGATGCAGTGCAGCAGAGTTACCCTGAGTTACTGCAGCTCTAGCAAGGAAACTACATGCTCCAAACCACATTTCTGTCTTTACGAGCACTTTAGAAGTGCTTTAAGAGAATTTACCATTCAGCTGCAAACAACCTGATTCTGAACACAGAGGAGAGAGCAGAAATTTCCCAGTTTACTTCTTCCCTTCCCTGTCACGTGCAGCAAACCTTTCCACAGCAGTACAGTTCCTGCGGGCACGTTAGTTCAGCCACCATGCAGTGCCTGTCTATTGATGACTGGCTCCATGTCAGGGTTTCTTTCCTATTTTTGTTGTCACATGGATGAAATCCACTGTTACAGCCTTATCTGCAATTGATGAGTGCTACGTTCTGATCTAAAGGCAAAAAACTCAGTATCTGTGATCTTGCTAGCCTGTGATCAGCACCTGAGGGAGATATTTGTAGGTGGAACATGATGAACCATGGGACTATAATTTCAGATCAGTAACACCTCAAAACTTGTTCTTTTGGCAGGTTAGCTCCCCCCCACCCCCCACCCCGAAGAGTGTGTGGTCAGTGCACAGGGGTAATGCCTACATCCCCTTGACTCAAGGCTTGTTTAACTTTCCTATGCCGTTTGCAGATAAGGCAAGTGTTATCATTTTGAGCACAGTCTAAGAGAAAAGGATAGGAGGGAGCTATTAGATCCTCCCCTGTGTTACTCTCTGTCTGGTGGCAGGGTTTTCCTTCACACTGATTTCTCAAATGTGGTAATAATAACAGTAAAGCTTTTTTTTTGCAGGTTATCAGCCAAAAGCAACAGCTAGACTAAACCAGAAAATATCACCCCTTCTGCCTTTTCAACACATGTTCTGAATCTTCTGCCTCTCTAGATCTTTCTTGAAGAGACAAGGAGACACAGAGACCTTCATCCCATCCCAAACAACATGGCCTACCTAATCCAGGCGCCCTGCCCTCTTCCCAGCAGGCCGATGCTCTCCCACCCTCCCAGTGCACATCTGCAACACCTCCCTTCTGTCCAAGCTCACTTTTGCCATTAAGACGTAATAGGTATTTTAACAGCTCCCTGTTGGTGCCTCTAGCACTTGCTACCTCTTCTTCCCCTGTGTGCACAGAGCCATCTTCTGTCTTTTCAAGGGGGCCCAATCACAAACAAGCTGCCAAGTTCAAAACTGTGGAAGACAAACGATGTTTGTCTGACCAAAAAGCCCCCATAACGGTCAGAACTGGAAAAATGCATGGACTGATTCTTGTCTTGCACTTTGCATCTTTCTGGAGTGGAGATGCTCTTTAAGGAAATAACAGAGACTGTCTAACCCAAGGTGTTAAGGACTACACTGAATTTAGGTGGATCTGATCTCATTTGTTCATGGTGTGTTTTAAAGGAAAGGTTACAAACTGAAAGAAAGTCTGGCCCTCCTACTGGAAAAAAGAGCGTGCTTCTGGCATGCTGGTGGCGCATGGCTTAGCTTTCCCTTCGTTTGTGTGAACAGTGGGAAAGTAATCAGGAGTACAGACAGAACTCAGAGTCACTTTGGACGGTGTTCATCTTCATTCCAGGTATCTGCAAAGTAGATGTGTATCTCCAAGCTGCCTGGTCTGGGTTCCTTTAATAGCAAAAGGAGAGAAATTGGTGGTTGTTTGAAGAATTTTCAGGGTTATGTGAACCTTGCCCTTGGTGCTGTTGACAGGAGTTTGGTCTGAGCTGAGGTGCAGATGTCTGTGGTGAAATCCCACCCTTGGTGTAATAAAATCTTGGAGGAGATCCTGTGACCCAAGTCATTCTGCATGATGAAAGGAAGATGTGGAACACAGGAAGACTGTGAATGAACAATCTATTAAGAACAAGAAAGTTCTGTTAAGGTTGTGACTCTACCAAGTTAACACAGAGATGGATGGTTTTTGAATAGGGAAAAATAGGTGTAAAAAGGCCCTGTAGGCTTCAATATGGGAGACAAAACACTACAGAGAGCAAGTCATCCAATTCAGGGCTTTCTTGCCAGACTATGTAGCCTCAGGACACTGATAGAAAGCTCCTGTGGAGCTTGCCAGTGGATGCAAAGGATGGAAATAGGATTTTCTAGAAAGGCAGGTGGTGATGGAGTAGCACTTCTATTTTTGTTTTTTTGAGGTCACTCTATTTGTTTTGAAGTCATTCTAATTCAGGACTGGAAGGGACCAGGAGTTGTTTTTTTTGGCTACAAATTTGGTTTGAACTTTAACTGAGCGGCGTCTTTCTGTGGCTCGTAGCCATGCAGGCATGAGGAGGGGGTTTGAGAGGCAGCAAGAGGCAGGATTGGCAGCGTCCCTCAGGCTGCACTGACAGGCTGCTCATGCACAAGTGCCAGAATGGCCTGACCCAGGCTGGAGCCACCACTGCTGGGCCTCTGCCTCCCACCTCTTTGGGATAACAGGACTGCTGGGGCTGTGCCAGGGAACACCAGCTGCTAGGCAGGGAAGGGGACAGTGGAGTTCTCTAAAGAGAAATACACAAAGTCCTAACCCAAACAGGCTAATGACAGGGAAGAAGTGGCCTGGTTCTGCTCTCCTGTTGACACACTAAGTGGCTGTGGTTTTGTCTGTCATGTCCTTGACAGTGAATCTCCAGGAGGAAGGGAATGGTAAGTCACAAGACTACAAGCTGCTCACTTCAAACTTTCTGCATGGGGAGCATCTTACCAGGATCCTGCACACCCTTTCAGGGTGCTAAGCAAGTTATCCATCCTTGCATCAAACCTTTTTGGCAATAGCCTAGGCAGCCATAGCTTTGGCATGCGCATACGAAAGAAGGAAACCTCTTACAAAGGTTTAAGTAAGCTTTTTTATCCATTCCCCAAGGAAAAAAATTCTTGTCCACTAGCTCATCACTTTGTACAAATGCTTGTTTCAAAGAGCCTTGCAAAACAGTGTTTGGCAAAATCTATCATGCAGGAGTAAGAAAACAAATTAAGGAGTTGTGTTTGGAAGAGCTTATTCTTGTTGGAATGTTCTGTGATGCAGTCTCCTGAAACCTCAGAGGGACAACAATCTTACAGATATTGTGCTTGGAGTCAAAATTAAGTTAGATTTTTTTTTCCCTGTTCTTGTGGAGCCCTGTAATTACAATAATTTTTGGGTTACGTGGTTGGTGAGCTAGAATTATTTCTCATAGCAGAGCCAATTGCTGAGATACAGATGTATTTTGATACTTTTCCATTTCAAGCATTCCCAGAAAGTACACATCTTAACTCTTACATGCTATTGTTTAGGAGCTGGGAGAGAATCCTCTAAATATAGTAATGGCTGTGATACTGGTACAAAATTGGCCCCTTCCCCTGAACTCGGCACAGAGAAGAGCTGGGAGGGAATGCTGTAATGATCGACCATGCCTTGATTAACAGTACTTTCTCTGCTCCAGTGTTGCACTGAGAATTGCAAAGCGGCTGAGGAGATATTTTTGTCTGAGCAGAAAAGGTGTATGTTGGGTCCAGAGCAGCACTTCTTGAAGTTAGTTCTTAAATTAATTGCTTCAGCACATGTCTAATGTAGCTGTGATTCTTCTGGGTACCACACAGGTTTGGTTCCCCAAGCTGATGTTGGCTGCTGCTGAATTTGCTGCTGGCATTTCTCCAAAGGGCAGCACAAGCTTTCCCGGACGGCTGGGGCACAGATCCCACAGCAATATGTGGAGGAATGAGCGCTGTGTCCACTCTCACCCTCCTGCCCAGATGTAGCAATGAATCACTGTGTGCGTTTCCTGACATCTGGCTGTGAGGCATGAGACACGTTTCGGTGAGATGCACAGCTGATATCCCTGGTGTCCCACGGGAAGCCACATCACAGAGGTCCCATATGCTGCTGCTGGAGATCCTGTGCTCTTTCTGGGTGGGTGGATTAGCCCACCATCCATGTCAGAGTCTGCAGAGAAGCCGAGGCAGACCTCTGTCTGGCCAAATCCTGTCCCAAAAGGAAAGCTCATTCTGAAGAGGACTGGCAAGATGAATTCCTGTGACAGATAAAGCAGCTTTTGTAGGAAAAAAAATACAGCTACAGATCAGCTGGGAATCACCAGAAGTTTGTTTCAGCTGCAGCAGCCAGATTGCAATAGCAAAAAACATCCTTAACTCTAACTAGTTTGTCAACCAGTGGACAAAAGAATTCCTTGCACAATTCAGAGGAATATACTCACTACATTTGTAAGGAATAGGGTTTAAAATTGCACAACGTGCGAGGGAATGATACATGTGGGGATTTTGTCTCACAGCTATGGGCAATTAGGAGTGGGGAGCTAACAGGATTTGCTCTGTTCTTCATTCTATGGAGCGTAGGGAGGCTCAACCACAGCCGATACTGCAGGCCAAAAGCATTCAGCTGAGCATGCATGGGATGTGTCCATGGCAGGGAGAGTCTGCACAGAGTTCAAAGAACTTCCTGCATGTGCTACGACATTGTGGAAAATGTGTCATAGTGAAGTCACCTAGAGAATGTTTTGTTGGGCTAACTGGGTATTAGGAAAAAGTTCTGCTCTGAAAGGGTGGTCAAGCACTGGAACAAGCTCCCCAGGGAATGGTCATGGCACCAAGCCTGTCACTGTTCAAGAACCATTTGGACAATGCTCACAGATGGTTTAACTGGTTTTTTAGGTTATCTGCATGCAGTCAGAAGTTGAACCCAATAATCCTCATGGGTGCCTTCCAGCTCAGGATACTCTATGATTCTAATTACTCTGAATTCAGTGACTAGTTAGGTATTGGTTATTCACTTCCAAACTGTTAACGATTTATATCATGTGGTGTGATGGTCTAGGCTTTGATTCCAACCGAGTTGTTACAAATGTTATTAAGAAAACAGTGTTATTCTGAAAGCTAAGACATTGCATAGATTTATTTTCTGTGCCTTTAAAGAACAAAAGCAGTGAGCTGTTCTAAGAGATAAAAGTATGCCAGGCTGAGCTCTTTTTATGTAAACATATTTATCTGAAACGCTTCAAAACAGGAACTTCATTTCTGAGGTGTAAACCATTTTTCTAACAATTTAGTCAATATAGCAGTTACAGAGCCACTCTTAAAAGTGATTATCTACAAGACTTGAAGATTCAGAATAGCTGGCTTGTGTTATTCACAGTCCACTTACTCAGACTGGTTGGAGTGAAGGATACTTACTCTTTTCTCTGGTTGCTGGCTTAGGACTTGCTAAGACAGAAGTGCCCAGGAGACTTCGGGGAAACTCATTCTTGTTTAGACCTCTAATGAAATGTATCCAGAAGGATCTGTGCTTGTCCTACTCAGAAGAATAATTGGGATTCAAGGCTCAGTGAAGGAGATAGCTATATTGGAATGGAAGAGCAGATTACTAGTGTAGATGTGGCTCCCTCCACATCTTGTTAGCATAAAACCAAATGGGATGGGGCCTCCTTTTCCCTTGAGCTTCCTGCCATTGATAAGAGGCTCCTACAATTTTCCAAAGTGTGAAAGCTAGTTTTTCATTTTGTTATTGGATGTTTCCTTCACTTCACATTCTTTTTTTCTGTTTGTTTGCTTATTTGCTTGTGTAGCAGTTGTTATTTATAAACAGGAAAAAAAATTTGCATGTCTCCCCTCTCTTTCTGCTTTTAATGCTCCCTAAAAATAAATTCTCATGTCTCACTCTCATCTTCCGAGATGTTACATCTCTGGAGTGTAAATAACTGAATAACTTAGTCCTTATACACAATGTGATACCTTTGATTTTTGTGCATCAAAAATAGGTTCTGATATAGAGAGCGTCAGTGTCAAAAGTGAAGGCAAGTGCTCTGTTTTCATGAATTCAAAGGAAAGTGAGCACTTTGATGTGAATTTCAAATGAACACAGAGGGAGCGGTCCTTTCTAAAGTAGTTCAGTAGGCACCTGTAACCTCTTAAACTGCAACCCTATCTCTCATGTGAATCAATATTTGAACCAATATTTACTTGGGACTCAGGCAGGATTTATGCGGGACTCTTGGTATTGCACCAACTGCTGTGTTACTCAATCAGATTCCCAGATGACTGGGTTAATACATAACAAACCAGATTTGTGAATTCAGTTGGCACATGTTATCATCAGAATGGAAAGGGGAAATTAATTATATCATGCTGTATTTAGTTCATAAATCTGTTAAATACCTGTAACTGAGTACTATGTGCTCTGGTTAGAGAGGCAATTGGTTTCGTTCTGTTTTCAGATGGTTTCTAATCTGGATTAATTTCTTCTTGATCATTTTCTAGTTGTCATGAGTAATTGTATTATTTGTCTTTGCCAAAATGGAATCAGATTAAGATTAAATTAGTTACTTACAAAATTGGACGTTAAAAAACTCTGTGGTGTGCAGCAGTATTCTAGTAACAATTAACAGTGAGCTTAATTCCAGGGCCAAAAAACAGGGAACAGCTGTGAAGTTTGGGGATATCACAAAACTGCTGTGACTGTACGTAAAGTTACCCTCACTTCCCAGACATTATCAGTGGTTGTTTCTGAATGAAGGCCATTTGTCTGGATGACACACAAAAAATCCACTCCACTCATTTTATGCCAATATTGCAATAAAAAGATTAGTGAAGGTCTAAAGACCTATACAATAAGAAGATACTCTTAATCAAATATACTAGGTCAGAGGACTTATTTGAAAATATTATTTGATCTTTTGGAAGATTTTTTTTTTAATATGAAGCAAATGAGAACAGGAAATTCAAAGCAATGTGTTCCCCCCTATAAATAGCAATGGTTATTTAAACCTCTTCAGACAGGCTAAGAAATCCTCATTGTCTGTGTAAAACAGACAAGACCTATAGCTTTCTAGGGTTCAGGCTAGAACACTTGAAAATCAATGTGTGTGTGTGTGTGTGTGTGTGTGTGTGTAAGAACACAGCCGGCCCCTGAAGTCCTCTAACTTCTTTGTTCTCATGATCCTCCTGTATTTACCCTGTCTGCCCTTCACGTGTGTGCTCTAAGTCCAGTGACCACTTTTTTGGCAGCCAGGTCAACATGAATAATCACTCTGGGGCATATTTGGAATCATTTTCTAACTTACAGACCTTTCTTTAACCTCAGGCTGCTCCTTGTTATCACGGGGGAGGAACAAATGTGTCTGAGTGAGGTGAAGAGCTGAAGCCCTTGCCTAAAACAGGTATCTTGCCCCAGGCTCTGCCAGCAGAGTTCCATTGCTGCCACTGCTGCACACTTGGCTTCCCAAAGAGTCCAAAACTTCTCTCTGCCACCTCCTTACTCTGAGTGTGCCCATGACAGAGGTTTAATGGCCCGTGAGGAAGTAACCGGCTAGAAACCATTCTTTGGCTTAAACAGGAAACTCTCCCAGGTTCCCATAAAGAACTATGCCAACTGCTTAAGTACAATCAGCACCCGAGTCAACACTATGGTGTCTGGAATCTATATCTGGAATCCACCTTTTTACATCCTAACATCGGAAAAAACTGCACCATGCTTGAATAACCAGCAGTACTGGAGTTGCAAGTTCCATCACAAAGCAGTCATTTCAGCCTACTATTAGTCCATTGCTATGCATGCTTAGCATAGCAAATTGCTGCATAACAAGCGAAAACAGAGAGGGGAAAAAAGACATTTTAGAAGTCCAAGTCATTTTAAAATTAATCTGTGACCTACCTCATTATTTGGGTAAATTACAGATTTTTAAATACTTTAGAAACGTATATACATCTTTGTTTTACTGCTGGCTGTTGTTCAAGCAACATATTCATGTGGGTATGCTCTGGAATCTTTTTATTGTGTTTTACTTAAATATAGAGCATTTGCTATCATGTTAATGGCAGTTATATGAACATAAGAAGGAAGTCATCTAGTTGGCTTGCTCCTGCTCTGTCCATGCCAGTGTCCAGTGAATGCCCTCGGGTTCTTCACAGCACACAGGCTCTGAGCATTTAACACAGGCAGTGACAGTGCCTGGTGCCTTGTTACAGTGCGCTACCTGCTTTGTGCTATGTGATTCTCTGCAGACTTTTATTAATGACCATTATTACATCCATGGTAATTAATTTGGTGGCTTTTTTTTTCCCTCCCTAGTCACCACACCATACCCCGCTCACGCTTTCAGGAGAATGTGCCCCATCTTGTGCAAGCAATTTGTCTGTGTTGCACACTTGAAACAGCTAGAGGTGGCTCTGGCATGGTTTGCCTTGTAGCAGTTTTGTTTGGCTTTTAGCAGTTTTGTTTGGCTTTTAGCTACACACTTCCACAGTGGAATCCATAGTGCAGGAAACTATTAGTCCAATGCCTGGCCACAATAGGAAAAGACACAAAATAGCACAGTGTAGAATTTTATGAGTGTTTTCAGTAGTTTTTTATTCATTTTTAACCCTAGCAGGAGTTACATAACCATGCTATAAAAGAAAAGAGACTATATACAGCTTCTTTTTCTACTCATAGGCTGAAGTCTATTCCAGTGAGGCTGCCAAGGATGTGCAAGGAAACTACGGAGGGCCGGGGGCAGGTCAGCTCTTGGAGAGGAGAGCAGTAGGACCCCAATACAAGCCGGGGGCAGGAAGGGGAAGCAAAGAGTCTGTCCCTCTGCAGCTTGGGTGACTATCACAAAAGGACAGTGGTGCAAAGTAAGCAAGCAGTGATGACCTGACGGGTGAGGACCCCCCTTCAGTGCCTTCCACGCATTCCTCCAGCCTGCAGAACCAAGCACAGCCCTAACCTGAGGAGCTGCTTCTCACCCAGAACTCATAAAACCAAAGATCAAGAGGAAAGAGAGAGCAAATTCAGTGCAGGTAAAGAAGTGGTTACTATAGCAACTGTTTTCTTCTTTGAGCATAGGCTGGGAGGACTCCCCTGCAAGGGGATTTCTGTGCAGTCCCCAGGCTGGAGGGGGAGGTTGCTTAAAGAATCTCGTTTGACAGAGGTTGCATGGCTGCACTCTTGAACTCTGCTCAGGATTGGGGCGGCAGGGGCGGAGCTGGGGTAGGGTTGTAGTAAAGTTTGACTCTTCATCCAAAAGTAAAGCAGATGTTGAAGTGCCTGAATTCATGGGAGAGAATACTAAACTAACTGCGCCTGTATTAAATGGGATACATCATGGTGTATTGTTCTGCAGGTTGCAGCTACACCTGAAGCTGGCACTGTGCCTCGGTACCTGACACAACCAAGAGGTTGTTTTAAGTTTTAAGGCTGGAGTTTTTAAAAGACGCCAAAGAATATTTAGCTAATCCCTACTGGACTTTTAAATCTGAGGTCCTAAGAAAGTTTTCCAGATGGGTTTCTTCAACGAGACAAAATTGATGCAGAGTAAGAAATTAAATAGCTTGTAATACAACAAAGGCTTGGTCAGTTTGAGAGAAGTCATTCTCTGGGACTAGGGCCAGGTAATGTTATCTTAGCATACTGCTCGGAGTACCTGGCACTGTACAAGCTCGAGGTCTTTGTGGTTACCTTAAACCAACACAGCAAATGAATGAGTGTATTATCCCTTCAGCAGGGCTGCTTTCTGGTGTAACACACCCCTTGCACTCACAGGAGACAGAAGTACCAACCAGTGCCTAGGGTAAATCCCTCTGTTTTACCCTCCTTAACCCTGTGTGCTCTGGCAGGTGTACTTCAAGGGCCAAAGTTGCACCTCATTTTTTTACTAGTATTGGGTGCTGGAAACCAAACACAGCAGGAAAATAAAGCAACCTATGATCATCTCGAATTTAATCCTGAAATTCTCTCTCTTGGAGTGTCAAAGCACAGAAGATGCAAATATTCTTGATAATGGACACGCAAAAGGGGCTTAGGGTGAAATATTATGCTCCCCGGTTCTCCCTAGGCTGCTTATTGTCTATTTTTCCCTGCAGTATTTTTGCTGGATACATGGATCTTAGGAGAACACTGTGTGCCATGATCCCGGTACTCTTCCTATCACTGAGGAAGAGGAAGAGGGGACAGCTGTGCAGCCTTTCTCTTGCAGCTGCATCTCGCCTAGGTGGCTAACACAACTGCAAACCTTCCTAATTCCTGTCTCTTGGAATAGCAGCTTTTTGGCCACTGATGCAGGGAATAAGAAACAGCAGCCTTCATATTTGTTTAAAATTCATCGAGAATCTTACCAGAGGTAGAACCAAGGGGTCAAAAAGAAAAGCAGCTCCCTGCTCCAAGTGCAACTTGAATGCAGGACTAGGCTGGGGGTACTTTGCTATGGCAAAATGCTCCCTTGTGAGCCATGCGCTCAGGTGGTGAGCCAAGAGGCTCTGAGGGACTCAAGGACAACCCTGAACCCTCACTCACACTTGCAACAACTGCACAAAGTCTCTGGCCCCAGACTAGTTTTAGAAAGGCGATTCTCAAACTCAACATCAACCTGCTACTGATTCATAAAGAATCAACAACTTATCAACACCTGCTATTACGATGTCTACAAGCTTTTCAGCTGAAAGAAGTGTCTGTACCCTATCGTTCTCTCTGTGCCACATGGCAGATCCACCCTTAGATGGCATTTGATCTTCCAGTAAAATCTGCTGCTGCTTGATATAATAGCAAGAAAGACTTGTGAAAGTGCTTTACGAGTCAGAATTCTAGACTTAACTCTTTTGTGAGCAATAAGCAATTTCTGCTGCAACAATGCAATTGGCGTGAATAAAATCATGCATCCATCCAAACGTAGTTCCCTTTGCTGCAGACATACATTACAGAAAACTGGGAAAAAAAACTCCAATAAGCTTTACTAAATCACACAAATTAATAAATTAACAAAACATTCATGTTATACTGTCATAGAAAAGAGAAATGGCTATTTCCTGATTTAATATATGAACAAGACTGCATTCAGAACCAGTGAAAAGTAGAAATTTCCATCAAGACTTGCAGAATTTTCTCCATTACTTCAAAGAAAGTAGTGGACTCACTGACCATGATATTCTGTTCAGCCACTGATTACGTGGTCATGGTATGGAGTTGAGGGCAAAGAAAATTACAGAGAAAAAAAATGGGTTTTTATTGCCTGAGGGGAAGGAGATTTCCGTGATGAGTCGTTTTGTGTCTCTCCATATTGACAGCAGAGGTCATACAAAGTCTCAAGGCTCTGCTCACACCAGAAGAGGGGAGCTTAGTCCAGATTGTACCTTGCTTACAGCAGAATTAGTCACTCTGTGTTTGTCTGTGACCTAACCTTACTTATCTCAGTTACTTCCCTCACAGGCTTTAAAGATAGGTTATCCAGGGGATACAGGATACAGAATTATTCTCTTAATTGGCCTCACTTATTAGATGCTGCAGCAAAATAACCTACTAGATGGAGTCAGAAACTGAATATAGATACAGAACCCATGTCTGCTAGCTACAAAAAAAGTGTACAATATATTGCAGCCTGGTTGCTATGGTGTAAAATTTGACATAAGGAACATGAAGACACATTTGCCTTTTTCTGTTACTGAAGAAGATGGCTGGGTGACCAACTAATCCATGAAGTAGGATATTGCATTGGTACCTAACAACAAGGTGCTTCTAGATGGAAACAGGTGTCAGTTGCTGCTGAGAACATAATCAGGCTTCTCAAACCTGAGTCCAGTCTTTTAACTAGTCAGTCAGTCTTGGAGCTTTTGAGCCAGTAATTCAGCACTAAATTCTCTTCTTTTCTTTCTGATGCCTTTTAGGTTTCAAGGTATTCTGATGTTAGCAGGAGCCTTAGTTTTGTTGAATTTGACATTATGCATTACCTAAGCGTAATTGATTCCTCCTTAGGAGCAGAAAAATATTATATATATCAGTAGTAGAAATGGGGTTTTTTTTCCTGATTGTTTTAGTTGAATGTGAACTTAAAACTTATGACTAGTACATCTTAGTAGGTCTCTAAGGAGAATCACTCTGTTTATCCATTTAATACATACTGTCTGAAGAAGAGCAGGATAAATTTCTCATGCATTGCTCCTCTCCTGAACGCTTTGAGCAAAACTCTGGAAGTTCATGAATAAGAGCAGAAAATTATTTATTTTCCTGTTTGGTGAAATCAGTAGCTGTCTTTCCACATACTCTGCTGGGTTTTGTATCATATTGTCAGACCATCCCTTGCCGGCACTGCTGCCTAGGCTTTGGATAAGAGTGAATTCATGCCACTGCTGCCGCGTTGCTTCCTGCCCCCTCGGACCAGCCACGCTTGGAATGCACAGTGGCAGGGGAACGTGGCTGGGAGAATTACTACCCGCAGTTTAAACACGAGAGTCAGCTTAAGCAATAATGAATTCCCTAACCAACATTTACTTTTGGGCGTAATGAAAGAAAAATAATTCTGGCAAATAACGTATCAATTTGCCTCCATATCAACTAAACCTCCAGGCCCTTACAATTACTCACTATATGTCTATCATGGGTTCTACCACGAGTACTTTGTTCTTGCCTTTATTGCACTCTGTATGTTTGAGGCTCCCCAGGACAGACCATGTTTATTGTAAAACACAGTGAACTCCTTTCAAATGAGTTACACCCTTTTTGTAAAGTCAACAATAAATTAGAACGAGTTGCAAACTGCTAATGAAGTGTTAAAACAATAAAGGGTATAATGAGGAGAACAAATGTTGGGAATATGCGCGTGGCCTTCATATGGATCCAGGACACTCCCCAAAACCGAAGTCATTAAAGGACTGAAACCCAAGCTAAACTCAAACTAAGAAAGGGTATGTTGTAATAAAAACGATTTTAAAAAAATAGTTCATAATTTTCCTATCTCCTTTTAAATTCTCTGATACTTTGAAAGAGATTATTGGAGGTTTTGAAGCAAAGCTTATGACTTGGTATGAACAGCTTACAGTGAAGTGGCCAGTAACAACAAGTTGGAGTTCTCTTGTCTAGTAAAAGTGGATAGAATCCTCTATACCCAAGAAAAACAAATATTTCATTTCTCTGATTTTTCTGCCTTCTCTTTCCACATTGATGGCAATCTAGAAAAAAAAATCAGTCCTATAACTCTAACTAGGAAAAAATTAAAAGTTAAAAGTCCTGTTACTCATGCTACCATGACAAAGCAGTGTGAATCTCAAGTGCTTAGAAATAGAAGGGTGTGTGTGCAAGGCAAATTTTTATGGGGTATTTTCATCACTTCTTCCCACACATAGAGACATCAACATTTGTTGCAGGAGAACCTTTCCATCGCTAGAACTGGGTTTTGGCATTTAGCTGTTCAACATCAGTGATGTTGTCAGGTACTTCAGCAGGGACCTGAAAAAGAAGGGGCTTCTCTGTAGCCCCGTGTCGCCACCTCCAGCAGTCACTGCCTGTCTCCCCTCCAACATCCTAATCTGTGCCCGGGACGAAGGATTTTTTTTTTAATAAAAGAAGAGTTGAAGCATCAGGAGGAACGAAAATCTGTGTCTCTTGTGTCCCAGTTTCGCATCCCGAACTCATGCACTGCTCCTCCTTTGGAGCCTGGTATGTCTCAACCAAAACAGCTCCGCTTGTTCTGAAGCTGCTTTGCCAGCCACAAAGCCTGTTCTGAAGACAGTTCTGGAGTTTTCCTGCCACCTCCCAAGAAATCTCTGGGCTCCTTGGGGGTTTTCCGGTACTAGAGTGCCAAAATGTAGCACGAAGAAAGAATGAGGGAGCAGCCCATGCAGTGAAGTCGTTTGGGGAGGGATGAGGGAAGGAGCTTATCGGGAAGTCCCTCGCAACACAGCAGTCCCCAGCTTTAACAGCGATCACCACAGTAATGGCAACTATTATTACAAGAGCCTACAACCTTCCCTCATGCACGGTAAAAGACCATCAAGGGCGAGGAGCCAAAGGAGGGGGGGGGAAAAAAAAAATCAGGGAAGTGCAAAGGCAGTTCTAGGCTTAAAGGGATTTATTGCTTTAGTGCTCATTTATGAGGAGGTGGTATGTTCGGCAGCGATCCCACGGGCTCCTCCAGCCGGGAGGGACATCAGCGCTCCCACCCGCGGGCGCTGCCCGGGGTGGGCCGTACGGAGGGGTGCCGGCGCTTCCCAGAACCTGGAAAAGTTTCTTTCCCGTGCAAAAAATATCCACGAAACTCAGCTCGGAAGCGCTGCGTGTGAGGACACCACTTTTGTTCCTGCAGCTTTACCCTTTTTGTTCAGGATTTTCCCTCCCGCACCCCGGGCACGAGCCCAGCCCTCACACATGATAAGTAACCGGGTAACTTTCAGAAAGGAACAGGTTAAAATAAGCACACTGCTCGTTGCCGCAATCCACTTCGCACCGCGCGGGGATTTCCCACGACTTCGGTGGCACGGAGCGGAGCGGAGCGACACCGGCACGCCGCGCAGCGGCTCCGCGGCGGGCACCGGCGGCTGCAGCTCCGCCTCACGGCGTGCCGGGAGCGGGATCGGGATCGGGATCGGGATCGAGAGCGGGACCGGGATCAGGATCGCGATCGGGATCTGGATCGCGATCGGGAGCGGGATCGGGA
>JAWWEU010000158.1:18585827-18649025 GCA_035583155.1 Acropternis orthonyx | reverse complement strand
GACCCCGAGGGGAAGGCCCCCGCCGCGGCGGGAAGCGGCGGGGGCGGCGCCGCGACCCCGCCCCCGGCACCGCCGCCGCCCGAGGAGGAGCCGCCGCCGCTCGACCCCCGGACGCGGCGCCGGGCGTATCTGTGGTGCAAGGAGTTCTTGCCGGGGACCTGGCGGGGGCTGCGGGAGGAGCAGCTGTGCATCAGCCCCATCAGGTCAGCGCGCCCGGGGCCGGCCGGCCCCCCCCACCCCGCGCCGCGGGAGGCGAGGGGCTCCCACTCCTCTTTCATTTTATTTTTCAGAATCGTTCCTGAGCTGGGTTTTGCGGGCGGGGGCGGGGGGGCGGGTGGCGGCTGCGGAGGCGGCGGCTGCGGCTGCATCGCGGCGGCCCCGAGGCGGCCCCGCCGGGGGAGGGGCCGGGATGGAGCCGGCAGGGACCGCTCACCGCGCCCGCCGCTCCCGGCCGGGGCTAGCGGGGCCCCTCTGGCCCGGCCCCCGCCGCCCAGAATGGGCAAAGTCAGCAGGTGAACGCGATGTAGCGATGATGTGAGTCATCTTCTAGCGCGCACAGTAGCGGCTGCTTGTGACTCAGCACGCTGGCAGCAGAAATATGTAATTCGGGGATGTTCTAGAAGCCATATGATGTAATGTGTTTGAGATTCTTGCCTCTTTATTTTATTTTAACTAAACAGATATTCAGAGTTTCCCCTTTACACACCGCTTGTCTAGCGTCTGCATGATTGATCATTCTACCTGATGAAATGTAGAGTCACGTACTGTTTTAAAGGATAAAGGTTGTCAGCCTCTTCACCTCTGAGTTTGCTTTCCTAATGTTTCTACTTTTGTTCATACACAAAATATACACACATCTACCATAGTTAGCTAAGGGATCGTATGTATGTCCTTCACTAAGGGATTGTAAGCAGTTGACAAAGCTCTGATGCAAAGCATGACCAAAATCCCATCCTGCTCACTTCTAAATATTGAAAATAGACAACTCCATTGAAAGCAAGTGCAGGTAGTATTTGTATTTCTATATAATTTATCTTCACTTGACATGGTCATAAGGAGTTTCTGAAGAGAGAGACTGATGCAGTTCCTAAACAGACAAGTCTGATGTGTCTGTAGCTTGATTTGCTTAAGTTTTCATCTGTATTAATGTGTACTGCTGACTGTGCTACTTATTTTCTAAAGCCTCATGTTATAGCAGTTACCTTTGCATTTCTTGGAATTTTTGCTTCTGAGCCACCACTTCAAAATGGCTTGGTGGTTTCCACATTGGGAGAAAGAGAAGGTGGGCTGAAGCTGAAGACTCTGCAAAGCCATGCTAATTGCCAGTTGCCTTTTTTTTTTTTTTTTTTTTTTTTGCAAAAGTCTTCCCACTACTTTCCTCCACAGAAAAATTGATCATCTTGGTTTGCTGATTCTGGTTTCACAGAGTTCAAGTACTCTGTGCATTCTCCAGTGTGTCCATTTGTGTTCACGAACAACTGTCAGGTACTTGGTATCATAGAATTGAAGGGATGCAGTTCTTACTGTTTGAGAGCAAAGAAAGATTTGCATCTAATGAGAATGCAAATATATAAGTACATCTGGCTGTTGTGGCTGTGATTTGGGGTTGCTTTGAATATAGGTGACCCTTTTGGAAGGGCTTTGCTTTTGAGTAATTTGTAGCAGTAAACTAACTGGTAGCTTTATCTGTATAAGTGAGATGTGCCCTTTTGACCCTTAAACAAGCTGCTGAATCTACTGACCTTTCAGGAGAACAATGCCTTTTATTACACTCCGGTATGGATTTCCTTGATTAGAGGTATCTTTTGAAGTCTTTAAGTGCATAAAACTATAGTGAAACTTCTGTTTAATGGAGTTCAGCCTCAGTAAGACACTCCCATCTGGTATAAAAGAAGAGTTTCTGGGCTTTCATGTACCATGCAGTCTGAGCATGTGTTTCAGTAATGTAACTATACAGGGTTTTGAGCTTTAGTCCAGCATTTTTTGGTAAAGTGGATTTCAGTGTGTTTAGTTCTTCTATTTCAGTACTGATGTTTTCACAAGAGTTTTCATCAGGCTTAGAAAAAGTGGCAAATGTTGTTTCAAAAAAATCTGTCTAGCATAGTTCAGAGGCAGCCTGAAGTGTATAGTGTAACCAGCCAATGTTCAGATTGCATCTGAATAGCTGGTTTTGCTCTTCCTTTGATATCCTTTCCGTCTGTTTCTTGTTTTTGGTTTTTTTTTCCTAGCTGTTCACCTTCATGGTTCAAAGTTACTTCTTCTCTTGTCTCTAAACATCCTATTTCTGGCTGCCTGCCAAACCACCTGGTTCTCTTCTGTCTCCTCTCTTAAGCATATTGTGCAGCTGCTGTTTCATCCTGTTTTCTTGAGATTTCTTTTTTTTCTTCTCAGTTATTGACTTCGGATATGTAGGCCAGCCTTTGTCTCCTTGGTAGCCTTTTTTCTCCAGAAAGTCTTTACTACTTCCCCACTGTGCTGGAAGAGAACCCAAAGAATATTTGAAAAAGCATTGACAGGAATGTCAGGTTAGGACTGGGAACTGCATTTTAGCCACTGAGTTTTTGGATCTGCCATGGATTCTTGGAATCCAGGCACACTGCAAGGTAATATTCAATACTTATGGTTTGGGGGATTAGGAAAACTGTATTATGTTGAGAAGAAAATCACAGCATGTCAAATTCTAGCATAAAACACATAGCAGCAAGCTATGTAACATGCTGCAAGCAAAGTTACTTTTTAAAATCTGTGCTACCTCATCCCTTTACTGGTAGCTACTCTGTTAGGATTGTATCTAGTTTTGAAAGTTTTTTTTCTCTAAGTGTGGGACAGACAGGACTTTTCAGTAGAGCTGATTTGCATTTCTGCTTTGTGAGTAAACCAAAAGTTTCACTACGTTTTCCTCTTATAGGAGAGGAAGAAGTTAGAGGCAAAATCTCTTGCAGAAGGGAAATTTGAGAACTTCATTAATGAACTGATAATGAAAAGAATGTGCAAGGTCAATGCAGTAAAGAAAATGCAGGTTGAGGAGATGGGTGTTCTAAGTGAGCTACTAGAACATCAAGAATCTTAGTTTCTCTAATTTAGTATCTATCTAGATTGATAAACCCATAGGAAAAAAAAATGCTGTCACTTTTTCCTTTAAAAACAGTCTTGTAAAACTAATTGTATGAAAAGCCAGCATGTTTGTCTAACAGCTGAGTGATTGAAGCACAGATCTTCCTAGTTTGTGTCTGTCTTGACGAAAATTTAACAAATATGTGTGGGCAACTTCTTTAAAATAAAGAACTTTAGCTGTGATAAAATGGGTTCCTAAGAACAGCAGCATAAGACTTTAATCAGCAATGCTGTAGCACAGGTATTCAGGTTAAGTCTTTGTCGTTGGATTTGTAGCTGCCATCCCAGTGATACCAGTTCTTCATTCAAACTTTTATGTTCAATGCATGGCTTTAAACTTGTTCTGTCACTGTTTGACTTGTGCAACCAAGTGTATTTGACAAGGCTTCAGCATCACTGAAAATAATTTGCAGAAATCTACGTCTTAGTTGCTTGTTGCATTTTCCCATCAGTTTGTTTGTAGGTTGAGCTGTGATTTGGATCAATAGATCTTCATGGTTAACTATACATTAAGCATGAAGCTCTCGTTTGGTTTTTTTTAGTCCAAGCCCTATATGTTATGAGTTATTGGTACTGTTGGAAAACTGTTTTTCCTGTTAGAGTAGACCAGTTAATCATATCAAAGGGTATGTGCACCTCTTAATTATTGGAAAATGATACATGCGTTCTCCTGAAAGTTACCTAATAAATATAATTTTCTCTTTTTAGAGGTGGCCTCAGCAACATGCTGTTTCAGTGTTCATTACCTGATACCATTGAGACAGTTGCAGATGAACCACGGAAAGTTCTCCTTCGCTTATACGGTGCAATCCTGCAGATGGTGAGTATACAGAGTGCTTTGGGAGTGGGAGGGTTTCTGTAGCTTCACTGTAACGTCTTTGGAGGTCTGCACTTGTGACATACTATGCAGCTTTATCCTGTGGGGACTGTTTCACCATGGCGGGGGCGGGGGGCAGGTAGATTGCTGGCTGAAAGCAATTTTCTTTGGTTTGTTATTGTCTAGAACTTACACTCCGTTCTACACAGATCCTGACTAGCATGTATTAACTGAAGGCTCATTTGCTGTCTGTTTGAGCTGTAATGTTTTATTTATGGTATCAAGTTTGGACTGCGGTGTTTCGGAAGAGTTTGCTTCTGGACAGAATGTAGGACTTTGACATAACTAGCAAGACTGCAAGAGACTAAACTGCTCTAATTTTAATCTTGGTAGCACTTACGAATCTTGGAGATTAGTGGAAGGTTTTGTCAACTGCTTAAGAATTTTATTAGATCTCATGGGTAATTGTGTTGCTGGAAAACTTGACCTATAGTGTTAGAATAAAAATGAAGCGTGGACATCAGTACTGTGCAGTCATCTCATTCCAAAACATGCTTTTCTAAATGTATGATATGCCTCATAGGTGGCATAGAAGCTTAACTAGATGCTTGTTGAGTTCTTCTAATGTTACTTTTTATTTGGTTAGTAAAATGTAAATAATACTGAAATTTGTCAAACCTTAAGAGAAGTGGTTGGCAAATCTGTTTCAAATACTAAGGTTCAAAAGCAAGAATATTCTGTGAAGGTGATCTCTTCTAAAGCTTACAAACTCTTCCTGTAGGATTGTACAGCAGATCTTCTCTTACCCATCCCTGCTAGACACTTGATTATATTGTAAATAAGTAATCATAACGTAAATGTTTATGAAAACCTTATGAAAACTTGCAGCTTTATAACATGACATTTGTATGTTGGCAATTGTTTCTATTTGACTTAGAGGGTCTGGGTTTATTATCCATTAATTTTATATTTTCCAGTACTCAGTCACTTGCTTTGAACAACCGATTCAATATCTGCAGGAGATTGACTGTTCCTGAAATTTCAGACCATTCTTTCTGCTTCTGCGGTCTTGACCAAACTTATTATTAGAAGTCTCACTGGATGCTCTCACTTTACTGACTTTAAAGTGTTCCTTTATTATATGAGTTACTAACTTTCCCATGGTAGCAAATTTTACCAGAAATATATAAAGTATTCCAGTAGTTTGAAATAGCATGGAATGCTTGGCTACACCACCATATGTGTGTTGGGAAAGTTAAACTCTTAAACAAGAAGAGTGTGTAGAAGTTCATTAATCCAAGCTTAAATAGTCTTTAGTTTAAGAGAAACGAAAAGCAGAGTGAAAAACATGGTGGTGAGAAACTTTGTTTTCAGAATGACTCCCAGGATTGATGCGAAGTTTGGGGTTTTTTTCAGAATTTTTAATGTTTTTAATGTAATGCTGGCTTAATATGTAGAAAGCTTGACTAGGAACATGGGCTATAAACCTGTTTTGGTGGTAAAGCTTCTGTTGGTCCAAGAGGTGTGAAGGAATGTGGCCTTTCACTTGGGTTTCAAAGGAAAAGTAAAGTAGACTCTAGAATCTGATTGCCCTCCTCTTCCCCCAGGATGTTTTTTAACTTGCCTTTTCTGTGCCCCTATCCATTGAAGAAATCAAAATTAATTTTTGGGCTCTAAAATCAGCACTAATTTGGTTTGAAAATTGAAAGTGTGTTCATAACTTTCTAACCTTTCTACTCTTGGTGTTGAAGGATCTTTTGAGATGTCTAACTTCCTTTATTTCCATAGTGGCAGTGAAATGACTGCTCTTGTTGGTGCAGTTCACTAAAGGTTAAGTAAGCAGAGAAAGTCCCAAGGTAAAACTTTCAGATTGCATTGAGGTTCACAATTTTTGTCAACAAACATTTGTCTCTTCCAGCCCCTCTACCTTAAATGCAAGTTAAAATATAAGCAAACTGTTTTATTGGGGTATTTTGAAAACCTCACATAGGATTCCTGAGTTTCTGGGTGGCATAAGCAGAATGTTATGACAAGCCTGTTATGAGGGAGTAATTTGATATTTTTTAGTCAAGTTGCTTAAGTTAAAAACCCTGTAGAAATTAAGGGACACTGCCTAAGTTGAGTTTTGAGACGTTGCACTAAAATCACAACCTAATTCTCAATGACTTAATTGTAACTGCCACTGGGTGTTAGTAGTTACCACTTGTTTGTTTGAGCCTTTGCAGCATGTTTTAACTCTTATCCATTTTACTTTCTGTTGAAATTGGAGCACAAAGCAGTGATAACAGCTCTTATTCCTTACTGTAAATACTGTAGATCTATAGAAACCTGCACCAAATTGTTGTATATACAGAAGAGAAGCTTAAGTTAAAATTTTGAATACCAGTGAAAAATGGATACCTGATTACTAACTTTAGAAGCAGTAATACTGGCACCATAATTCTTTGAGCCACCTTTTAAAGGAACCTTTTTTTGCAGTTTGAAAATAGCTCCAGTTTGCTTATTATGATGACTCTTGGAAGACACAAATGTCAGTACATGAAACTCATCCAATATAAACCATGCCAGCTGGCCAAAGCTGCCACACAGGGAAGGCTTTGTGCCTTCCCCTGTCATAGCTGATACGTTTAAACCAATTTTTTGTGTGCATGACTGTTTTGGGGGGAGCTGGGGGGCGTTGAACTGAGCTAGCTTGGCCATTATTATGAATGGTCGCACTGGCATGGAT
This sequence comes from Acropternis orthonyx, assembly GCA_035583155.1. Lineage (NCBI taxonomy): Eukaryota > Metazoa > Chordata > Aves > Passeriformes > Rhinocryptidae > Acropternis > Acropternis orthonyx. Next base: position 18,642,366 of record JAWWEU010000158.1, on the reverse strand, counting down.
GTTCATAAATCAAGGACTTCTCCTGAGTATATCCTTGAGCAGAACTTTTTTTTTTGAAGACAAGTATTGTACTTGTGACAGGTTAAAGTACTAACCACATTAAAACTCAAATGTTTGAGGCACAATGCAGTTATGTCCTACCTTGAAAAAGGGAAATACCTTACTCTGCTTCACTTATTCTTGCTCCAACTTAGTTGCTAAATTTAAAGGGGAGCATTGAAAATAAAACTTCTCATGATAAAACGTCTTTCTCTTGGTTGTATTAGTGTTAACAACTGAAACAAAAGGTTCTCTCCATCAATATGCCACTTAATGTCTGGACTTTAAAATTGGATGTCATATGCAGATCACTGAATAACATCTTAGAAATGCTGATAGGATTTCAACATAAAAAAAAAAAAGCTCAAATTAAGGTGAATTTTTAAGTTCACCTATCGAAAGGTAACTTGGGGATTGATTCCCATTCTTTTACACATGTCAAAAGAACCTTGAACTCTGGTTCACTGGGGCTCTGTTACTTTGCAACAGCCAAAACAAAATCTTGTATATAAATGAGAAAAACAAACCAGCATACCTAATGTTCCTCTGTGGTCTCAATTTCTATGTGAGCAGATGCAAAATAAGTATAAATGATTGCCACAGTTCTGTGGTATATCTTTTTCCATACCTGCCTTGCTGCCTTTTATTTTGTGTAACTAAATAAAATCCAGACTGCTGTGTAACTGTAATTATCACGTCTTCTGTGGTTGTTGGTGTCCATGTCTGTTTGTAGCATGGAGTAACTACAAATCCCTGGCACTGGCAGACGGCTTGAAAGAAACCAAGCACCTCTGATGGGGATATATTTGTGTTGGGTGGCGTTAAGGGTGTTCTGGGGGTAATGTACCACTTTAGTTGTATATGCATGTGTTCTCTGCTGCAGGCTTGCCCATGCGATCGTGCCTAGAGCACTCTGGTTTCCAGGTGACAGACACGATTCACGGTATAGTATGAGATCTCTGAAGTTGGAGCATTCTCTACAGCTTTCATTTTCTTTAGTATTGGATTTCATTGTTTAAAAATAAGCCTTAAGTAGCACCAGCTACTACTGTCTGCATCTGAATGTTTACAGCAATAACAGAATATCAAAAAATTGCCCCTTCCTTTTCTCTGCTCCCTCTTAAGAGAATGGTAACTTGAAATGAAGAGGATTAGAGATGTCTTTGTGGCTTTTGTAGAGCTTGAACTGGGAATTCTTCACATGCTAGATTTGAGGACTTCAGCAAATTAATATCAGTTCCTTCAGGTCTGACAGGGATAAGTGATCAATTGCAGATCCTTAGAAGCAAAACCAGTCACTGACTCTAAAGATGGTTTTGTCTCTGTACACTGACATTGAAATTGATGTCTTCCAGCATCTTCTAGAAAAGTTTCCCCTGCACAGGTCACCTCTAACCCTGAAGCACTTCCTTATAATGTAATTCCTTGAGATTTGAATTCCTAGGGGTTTGTCTAAATCAAAGTATTATGGTATTTTGAAGCATTGAAAACTAAAGCTGAATAAACTCAGAGGAAAAAATGGGTTAAAATGTTAACTTTGTGAACAGATCTAGAAGTTATTTCATGGTAAAAAAAGATGCAAGTTCATTCTCTATACAAAATTGTCTGGCCATCGTTTCAGATTTTTCTTGTAGACCTCATCTTCCAGCTACAAGAGGAATAAACTGGGAGCATCAGGGATAGTATGTTGAACTCAGTTTTATGTGTCAAACTGCCAGATGTTTAAACACTGTCTGGTCATCTTCTGATCACAGATCGGTGTACACTGTCTCCCATTCTAGGATTTTGATCTTGCATCCTACATTAAAATCAATTTGTATGATCACAAATTAGATTCTCAAAACTTCTGTTGCATATAGTTGTCCTCCCTTACTAAAAGTGTAGTGAGCTTTCTCAGTCTGCTTTGAGAATAAATATTCCCACAATCAAACAAGTGCTGAAAAAATATCTAAAGAAGTCTTAAAGCTGTAGAACACATGTCCATTTCTAATTTATGAAAAAACTGAAGTTTTGATGATTTAGCCAAGAACAACTGAGATAAATAGGTCGATCAAGTACCTCATAACATAGGATGTTTCACTTTGAACGACTGTTCTCATAGGTGATTGTGCCATCAGGAAACAATCATGTTCTACCACTTTAATGTCTGTTAAACTCTTAGAGTTTAACCAAACTTCTGTTACATAAAATTACATCCTGCTTACTTGATTCTCCATGACCATATGTACTGGAGATTTCCCTAATTCTAGGCTGAGTACATGGCCACGTGTGAAGACTGCTCCTCTCCAAGCTCTTATTAATATTTGCAAGTTATTTACAAATTCATATTCATTCTCTTCTGAACACTAATGCTCTGTGCTAAGGGAACAGAAAAGAGGAAGGGATGCTGCAGAAGTCTCCCCTTTGATGACTCTGCAGTCCACAGCCCTAGCTGTCTCCTTCTAATGGCCCAGCCATTAGGCTCTCTCCAACACTGATTTGAGGTGGACTCTTGGAACTGGCTAGCTCTTTATGCAGTATGACTTCTGGAAAGCAGATGCCAGTTCAGGTTCTAGGGAAAAGTCTAATCTGCTTGCCTTCTGATGGACTGAACCATTCTGAGAACACCATTTATCAGGAAAGACTCCTGGATGGTGAGTAACTTTCTGACCACTCAAGAAAAATCTGTGAGTGGTATTGATGTAGGACACGCTTGTTCAGAGAAGCCCTCTGTAAATGACTTTAATGCTATTGAGTACATTTAGCTGTAGCGAATATGTTTGGACTTAATTAATTTCCTTGAAAGGAATATAAAGTAATAGTAGTTTCAATATTGTTTTGTTTTAAACTTATAATGTTAGCATTATGGGAAGTACTTGCTGAAAGACCATTGATTCATGTTAACTATCCTTCTTCTATAGCTTCTGAAATACTGTAACTGCATAGCTTGTGTAAATCATTAGCTTGTTGTATTGTACTTAAGGCAGCTGGTGTTGCTTAACTGTATTCCATTAAGTTCGTATTTCCACCCTTGTTTTGGACATGTTAGAGCTTTGGAACAGAAAGGTATGCACATGGTTCTGTGAATGATATGTTTGTGTTTAGAAGGTGGAGATGCAGGCTGCCTTTATGGACCTCTAAAGCTAGTCTGGTTTAAACAGTCAATGGTGGAATTGCAACATAAATAGCAGCCACAAACTGTCACTAATTGTAAGCAGATATTTGCTTTCTCTTCTCCTTACCTTCAAGCCCTTTAAAGGACAAGGTTTTTCACACATCTTGAATTTTAAATATGCTGCTCTATTAAAAGCATGTGCCACTGAGGGTTCAGTTGCTGAGGGTATGGTTCAATACTCTGGAACTGCTTTATAATGACTGTTAACAATCCTAGCACAATACATTATGCATGGAATTTGTTAAAGTTTTGCTAGTATAGGGCAGTTCTTCCTGAGACACTTTTAGCTTACATGGGCAATTCATTTGAAGAAAAACCTTACCTTTGCACAGCCAGTGGTACATAGCCTAGACAGTGTGCTTTAAATAAGAAAATTCTAGTCACAAGAAATTTGGAAAATAAGGCAATAGGAAAAAACGAGTGGTTTGTAACCTTCGCAACATGCTTCTTTCAATAGCCCTGAGGCTTTTATGTAATCTCTGTAATGCATCTCAAGTGCTTTGACTGCAAGGATATCATCCCAGATGTCATGCAGAGGGACTTAATTTTAGCTTAATTAAAAATGTTCCTCTAAGCTTACAGTACATTGAAATCTTGTTTTAATAGACTGGGAAGCAGTAAAAACATACCTGAAAATCAGGTATTCATAAGTGGATTGGTCTCAGTGGCACATCCTTTTGAAAGGTTTTGGAATTGTTGAAATAGTGTGGTGGTCAGAGGTCAGATGGATACTAGTGCTGTAGCTGTCACAGATCCAAGACAGTGTTGAGACTTCTAGTTAATTGTAGCTGGCACTTCTACTCCCTTTGTTCTGGTGGTTGCAGGTTAACCATGTTAAATTTCATCTTCTCATTGTGTTTGCTTTTTCTTATTCATAGAGGTCCTGTAATAAGGGAGAGTCTCTACAGTCTCAGAAGGAAAATGACTTACAAGTGAGTAATTAAATTTGCTTTACAGAATTTTATAGGTCATAGGGAAATGGGGTGAACCTACTTGTTTTAAACCACTAGTTATTCTATGTGGTTGTAGAAACTGTAAGAAGTAATGAAGAAATCTATTTGCTCCTAGAAGTAGCACTATAATGTGAATGTCTGAACATTTGTAAATATTGAAGCATTTCACATCATGAAGAAACAACCCCCAATCCTGCCCTAAATGGTTTCTTACCATTTTGAACATTAGTATCAGTAGTCCTATTTCTAGTATGAGACTCTTCCTTCTTTAGCAGATGAAGGTCAAGACTCTGCTTGACCTAATCCCTATTTTTTAATATATCAGTGAACTCCCCTGAGGAAAGTGTATGGAGCTGGAGTGAACTTGCTCTTGGACACAAAGTGTTTCTGATTAGCACTGTGCTTGGATCATCTGTGTTCTGCAAACTTTAATGTTCTTGCCATTGGAACCATTTCTGCCGTGCAGCATAATGTTTAGCTGAGTGTAACTTTTCATAAAGTCATGTGCATAGGGTTTGGTAATTTAGATTTCTGCCCTGGCAGTATTTTTTTCAGTAGGGGATGCAGTATGCTAGCCAGATGCCTTGCTTGTTATGTACTATCCATTTTTGATTCTGTTATGATTTTGGCAGTGACTAGGGAAAAGTACATTTTACTCGATTGATAAGTGCTGCTTTTCTCCCCTTGTATTTTTTGCCTTATGGCAATGCCATCTGAAACAGTTTAAGCATTTGGTTGGTTTTTTTTTTGTAGTGAGTTGAAACGGGGTTTAAATTTTTTGTTGTTGAATGACTGCTTTTGAAGTTTTGTTGAACTTTCAATTTAGTTTACTGGAACAGCTTCAATCAGTTGAACCAAGACTGAACTGAAAAATGTACTGGTTTGATACCTCAGTTTTCTTTGGTGATGAAAAATGGAGGTGACTTGTTTTCTCCTTCATCCCAATTGTGTTTAAAAAAAAGTTCTTGAAGTTTTATAAAAGAACAGAAAAACCCAAAGAAGCCCCACCCTGGTTATTGCCAGAAGCTCACAGAAATTTTGAAGTACAGGAAACAAGGTTTTGAATTTCCGAACTGTCTTAGTTTTTTGCCTGAAAATAGTGGTTCTCTGCTGGTAGGTTATTTTGATTAGAGATGATATCTTTTGGAGAGAATAAAATCCTCTGGGTTCACTAGCAAAAGCACTGTAGCTATTCTGAGCTACCTGCTGTGTGACAACTGTGAGTAGATGTTTGCTGGTCTTGTCAGCTCATAAGGTCTTTTAATAGGGATTCTCTGAGTTTTACCTTGATTTTACTGTAGTTAGGGATAATTTTTCCCAGAATATGGCTATTTTGTGTACTTTATAGTGAACTTCCTGTTGAAGCAGGAATAAAGCAGCAGCTTCAGTTCCAACTGAAGTGTAGAAAGACTGAGTCTCTCCTTGCCTGAGTGGGAGTTGCATACTGGAAAAAGTCATGCAAAGAATGTTTATAGTTCTTAGGTTTGAAATGCAACATTCATCTCTAAGTATTCATTTAAAAACGTAAGTGGTCAAATCTTTTCTAAAAGCCTGTTTTAAATACAAGTGCTTATGGATGCATCTCTCTGAAACTTTCAAGACTAAGGTATCAGGCATTTGAACTTGGATATTCTTACACTGGCACTTACAGATAATATTTGCCTGTACTTTATAATCTTCAAGTGGCTCTTTCAGTATTTCTAGTTGTCACTTCTGATGCAGGAAGGGACATCTTAGTGAATAACACTTTTTTTGTACTTGCTGTTATCCAAGAAGTGTGAGTTGGTTTTTCAGTAAGATGTGAAAACAAGGAACTGGCACCTTCATGGGAACAGCCTTTTAAAGCACCCCTGGCATTGTACCAGGCACAGACAAAGTCAGTGTTGGTTAATAATGGAGTGGACATTCAGTAACTTGCATCTAAATTGCTTTTTTGCTGCTTGCCATTAGGTTTCAGAATTGAACAGGAAAAGATCAGATCTGGGGGGGGAGCATGTGAAATGACTAAAACCGTATTTTTGGTGTGTTAGTGGATAATGTATTTGGTGCTTTGAGGAGCTGAGATGAAAAAATGGTGTAGAACAGATGCAGTACATTGATATGCAATTTGTCTTAAACTCTGTGATCAGAGCAGTTACATGAGTCTTTACTACACTTCAGTATGAAATGCTAGAATAAGGTGTGGGCCAATAATACAATTTATCAACAGTACTGCCTGGAGTCTACTCAGGGGTGGATCTTGTGTAGATTTATTTCCTGTCTGATATTGCATTGACTACAATAATGCAAAAAGCTCTGTATTCAGAAATACCTGAGAGTTTTCTTAATTTTGTGGTCTTAATTTCTACACTTTTAAGTGTCATGGGTCAGATTTGAGATGAGTTGCTAGGAAGTAAGCAGAGGCTTGGCAGATGTCTAGGATTTGAGTACAGCTGGATTCTGGTTAACATAATTGGTAGAAGTAGTGATCTGTAATGTGGGTTCTGTGTTTACTTGCATATAAAATCTTGCCTATCAAGACAGCTATGCTTCAGTGATTTAAACTGTATTTTGAGACATTTCCTATTTCTATTAATTTTTAAACATTCATATCAAAAAGCTGGCTCCTTGTGATTGTTATGGACCAAGTTTATTGATGTAAGGAAAGCCTTGAAGAAAAGCTTTTGAAACTCAAGTTATGTTGGCAGTAGAAAAGGAAAGATGTTTATTAATACACATGTGGTCCCTAGCAGGAGTTTAAATTATTGTCTCTTGGGGAAAAAAAAAGGAATACCTAAAATGTCCGTAATGGAATCCTAAGTCATTCTTGAAAATGAAAAACTTAGTTCTGTTCACTTCATTCCCTTGTGTAGTTAAAATGTCCCTTTCTAAGGCAGTGATCCAGAATGTGTTAAAATAGTTAATATAGGACAATATTTGTAGCTCCTGTGCTGTGCTTCAGGAGGATAAATTCCTTCAGGAAATTAATTGCAGGGTTGCCACAGGTTAGGGATGAGAGGGTGCTGTGGTGTTTGCAGTTTTCCATTGAACTGGCCCACCAACAGTACCTGTTAAGTAATACAGATTTTTTCCTCCCCAGCTTTAAACTTGAAAGCAAAATACTTGTGTTGGTCCTATGCTGACTAAGAGTCAAGAAACTTTGGCTAGTAAAATGCTGAGTCTTGTTTTTAAAGCTAGCCCTAAAATTTATCACTTTGTAGCGGTTTAGCTATTGTGCCCAGCCAAGTAAATTTCCATGCAAGCACCAACTAATGCTTTGATCTTTTTGGTAGGGGGCAGAAGCCATGGTTCTGGAAAGTGTTATGTTTGCCATTCTTGCAGAGAGAGCGCTTGGCCCAAAGCTGTATGGAATCTTTCCACAAGGGCGACTGGAGGAATTCATTCCCGTAAGTCCTGTTCATAATTAGTTAGTGGGCTGCTGGTAGCTGTTTTAATTAGTCAGGACAAGGAGGTCTCTGGACTGCCCAGAAAAGCAGGGATGTGGGAATGGAATACTTGGCAGCTTGCAGTAACTGCTGGCTGTAATTTGATACAGTTATAGTGGGTGTTGGAGGGCCCCAGTATAGCTCTTGCCAGGGACAGATACCTGTAAACTCTTCAGCTGTAGCAGAGGCTAATAAATGAAGATAAAAAGGCTGTTAGATACCAAACATAGCATGGGAAGCTATGGAGTCACACTTCCCTCGAACAGCAACAAAAGCAGATGCTTTTGATGTTCTTAAATATTTACACTCGTTCTGCTTTGAAGATATTCTTAGTGTGAGGTATGATACTTCCCAGATCTTGATCTAGATGAGAATTGATTAAGTCATAAGTAAGCTAGGCTGGCTAACTCAGCTTTTCCCAAGGCAACAATTTTGTAAGTTCATCTGGGATGAAAAAGTGTATTGCTTGGGTACTGTGCTAGCATGTCACACTATATTACATGGAGACTAATGCTAGTCTTAGTAATTAATCACACTTTTCTAATTAATCAATTAACTGTACTTTAAGAATACTGTATTTTATTACAGAGCAGGAAACTGAGCACTGAAGAACTAAGCTTACCTGACATATCTGCTGAAATAGCTGAGAAGATGGCTAGATTTCATGGCATGAAAATGCCATTTAATAAAGAACCGAAGTGGCTTTTTGGAACAATGGAAAAGTAAGTTATGCAATGCTTTATGGAGGGGGGAAAAAGGTGACTTGTTCTAATTTTGAAAAGCAGATCACTCTTCTGAATACCTGACAACACAAGCTCTCACTGTACTTAGAAACTCTTATGTGACATAACATAGTATGGGAAGAATAATATACTCCTTGTCACAAATACTGTATTATTTTCTCTATTTTTTTTTTTAACAGGTATCTAAATCAAGTACTGAGAATTAAATTTACCAGAGAATCCAAAACCAGAAAACTGAACAAACTTCTCAGTTACAATCTCCCCCAGGAAATGAAAAATCTAAGGTAAGCTGATTTTGTTTATCACTATCTTCCAATTTGCACAGTTTCTATATGGACTTTTGTATACTTCTTCAAACACACTACACAGTATAACACCCTATATTCATTTTACTTTACAAGCTGGGGGTTGGTTTTGGTTCTGTAACCAACGTGAGTGTCATATGACTACAAATTGATGCAATCAAGTTGCTGATCTGACTTGCTGATCAGTGAAGTTAAACTTCATTGTGATGATGTTTAGCTATTAATTCAGAAAACGGGGTCTTGCTGGGAAGGAATAGCCCTTCTAAATCGTATAACAAAATTCATCCTTACCTGGAAATGGAACTGAACTGAGTGATTTGTTACTTAAAAGATCCTATATTGCTGTTTTCTAGAGCTATGCTTGAAGCTACTTCATCACCAGTTGTATTTTGCCACAATGACTGTCAAGAAGGTAAGCTGTTAATATATTTAGTCTTGTTCAGTGATGTAATATTGAGCCTTTTCTGATTTCTCGTTTATTCTCTGAGAGACAGCCACGTTGTGGAGGTGCTGCCCTGGAGCAGCAGCCTGTGCTCTCTGGTGTGCTGCAGGACCCAAGCAAAGTGTCTTGGCTGAGGCAACCCTTGAGACTTTTTGGGTTTAATCCAAGCATGCACACATGCTTCTGTTAGCACAGGTCAGTTGATGATGGGAGCCTTGCGTGTTTAGACCATGCCTTGTATTTTGCTGTCTGCAATATACATGTTCAGGGTAGGATATATTTCGGTCACTTTAAAAGAAAGGTACTGAAAAAGTACAGTGAGTGGTGAAAATGGAGAAAAAGGTAGTTTGACTCAGCAGTTTTGAATTTGTACTGATAAGAAACATTAGGAAAACCTTACCCACCTGTTTTTTGGTGCTCCCTGGAAGTCATGAAAGGATTAGCAATTTTTCTGAGCCAGTTATTGAAAAAGGTGAAGAGGAGGCAGGGCCGAAGGTGCTGGGTGTGCTGTGTTTGTGCTCCCTGTCACCTGGGATTGAGCTGGAAGGATGCTGTACTGGGACTGTAAGCAGGGCTAGTTTGTTCTCAGGGATCTCAGCCTTGTTAATGAAAGCTGAGAAATTGGCCTGGAAAGGGACTTCTGTAGAGAAGAGACACATAAAGATAGGCAGCCCAAGGGGAAAAGGTCACTGCTCTGGGGTCTGAAGAGCTGGCTCAGTAGTGGTGGAGTCTGAGGCCTCATGGCTGATGTGGCAAGGTGCACTACTGGAGGAGTCAGAACATAATAGGACTGGGGCAAGCTGTGGAGCCTAAAATTCCAGGGGGGGTTGAGGTGGAGGGGTGGTTCTGTAAAACACTACGCTTGTTCTGTTGGTGCAAGGGTGTGGCGTGGAGAGGGGTCAAACTATTGCAGAAATTGACCTTATCCCGAATTTGTTTACTAAGTGACACATGACAAAGGCAGACTTGATGTCTTTTAGATGGATTATAGTGACTATGTGAATTGAAAGACTGATAAAGCAATATCATCCTGAACTTTGTATAAGTACTGGTAATGCCACATACTAGAACAGCAGAGTGCTCAGACTGTGGCTTTCTGGCTGCTGAAGAGTGATTCCTGTCCCAAGTGTTGCGTGGTCAGTGACAGAGCTACACAGATATGAAAACTGCTGCAAAATCTATAGATTTCAAGCTGTGGAAGGAAACAATGCAGCAAGGACAGCTAAGGCTGACGGTGCCACCTAAGTTAGCTCTAGGCTAAATACTGGAGTAACAGGATGCTTGTGCAGATATAAGGGATAACTGGGATTAGTGGAACAATGTTTCTTAAGATATACAGTATTGTTTTGCTCTAATTTTCCTGGGATCTTTTTGAACATGCAGTATTGTCTTAAAATTTTCAGGTAATATTTTACTTCTGGAAGGCAGAGAGAATTCAGAAAACCAAAAGCTGATGCTCATTGACTTCGAATACAGCAGCTATAATTACAGGTAAACCACTTTGTTTTCTATTCAGCAGGAAAGGAAACTTTCTACATGCTACAGGAGTGCTGTGCTACTGATTGTCTGTTCATTCTGCTGAATTGTGTTCTGCAGCATTAGTGGTGGTCAGCAAATACAACTAGTCAAAACACCTCTGGTCCTGATGCTGTTGAGTACAGGCACACAGCAGAGGCAAAGCTGTTGGAGCTCCTTTGTTGTCCAGACTAGAGGGCTTCTTTATGCACATATAGCTTCTTGCTTGCATGTCCAAATTTCTTGCAAATAGGAAGCTGAAAGGGTAGATTGTGTGTATGTGTGCATGTAGGGCAGCTTTGCTCCTCTGGTTTTTCTTTTTGTCCTTTCTACTGTCATTCTCATTTGTGCAAATGAGTAATCTGAGGTTTTTCACTACATGGTTACACAACATGCTTTTTGTTCCTCCCTCAGTCTTCTAGGTAACTGTGTTTAAGGATGATCTAAGTGTGTGAAGTTGCTGGGATCATTAAACATTACTGTAACTGGAACATAGTGAAACACTGCATTCCAGTAATGTGGAATATGCTGAATGCTTTGAATATAGTCTCTTTGCCTGTGATAATGCCAGTGTTAGAGATGTCTCACTTCATGGATGTAGTGCATGCTCAAGTATTTTTACTGTCTACCTTGGTAGGAAATTTGGTGTCAAAGTCTAGTGTTTTCATGGAGCTGGTAGTTTCCATTTTTAACTGCCCATCTTTACTAAATGATTTTAATAACTTGCAAAAAAGTTGTATTCTAGTCTTCAGTTCTCTACCTCCTTCAGCAAAACTGCAAGAAGTTCTAAGTAGTCTTATGCTTTTAAACTTGACTTTAGGTTTGCTTAAACAAGAACAGATTGTGAATTTGCACATATTGAGGTACTTTGTATTTATTTATTTTTTCAGAGGATTTGACATTGGAAATCACTTCTGCGAATGGATGTATGATTATTCATATGAGAAGTACCCATTCTTCAAAGCTAGTGTTCTTAAATATCCTTCAAAGAAACAACAGGTAGACACATAAGATATTATTCATAAAATGCCAATGTCCACAGTCTTCAAACTTTAAATCTTTTTCAAGTCTCTCTTGGACTTACTGTGTCCCAAGACCTTTCCTCCATGACTTCCTTAAATGTAATGCTTCTTGTAATCCTGACTACCTTTGCTTTAATAATCATAGTAACTTAATAGCTATTTTGGATAAATATTTATCATGTGCCATGTAGCAATCCACCACAAAGAGTCCAGTAGTTGTAGACTGCAACTGTGAAATGAATTTGCAGTAGCAAACTAATATTATGTCTTTTCTTAAACCAGACTTCCATGAAATTATTAGCACCACCTTTAATATTAAAGCAAACTCCAGCACTGGTTCATGTTTGGGGGAAAAAAAAAAAAAGGGCCAGCTAACTGGAAGATCTATCCAGGTCTGAAAGAAGCAAATATATCTTAAGATGAAAAGTTGAAGCTCTGTTGTTTACTTGCCTTCTAGCTTCATTTTATCTCCAGTTACCTGTCTGCATTCCTGGATGGCTTTGAAAATCTGAGCAATGAAGAGAAGTCCAAACTAGAAGAAGAAGTGTTGGTAGAAGTTAACAGGTAACTTGTCCTGTACAACTCTATCTCAAGATACAGGTCCACTGTGAAACCTGTACTCACTGGGTGGAGAAAATTGAGGCAGGAGAGATTGTAGGCTACTTATGTGGTAAAGAACAATCTCTCCATTGTAATGGTTAGATATGTCATAGATACTAATAGTGGACTACACAAAATACTACTCCATGGGGAAGCTAATGGAATTGTTTTTATATCGTCATACTGGAAGAAAAGATGTGGATATCCACACGTTAGGGAATACTGTTCTAACAGGACATTGAAATAAGGTGTTGTATTGACATTGGAATAAGCTGAGTATCTCAACAGCAGTGTCATTTCAGGTTTGCCCTTGCCTCGCACTTCTTCTGGGGTCTGTGGTCTATTATACAAGCAAAGATCTCATCCATTGAGTTTGGTTACCTGGTAAGCTCTTTAATTATAGTTTCACACAACTGAAAATGAATAATCTGAACCTGTGGTACGTTATTAGAAAGTAAATGAAATCGTCTCTCATACAACTAATATCATCCAAGTGGAATAAAGCTTTTAAAAAATCAATTTGTTACTAGTCTGTGCTCTTAAGAATGTGGAAAAACTTCTAAGATGGTAAAAACTTCAAAATTCTTCGCCCTATCGTTATGTAGAGTTTTTAATCTTATGTGTGAGGCCTTGCAGTGGGATGATGCCTTGCAGTGATCCATTCTGCTGCAATAAGATGTCCTGTGCAAGGGGGAAGCTAATGTGCAGTGAGAGTGAATTTCGAAACTGAGTACTCAGAGTGCACCTGAAACGACCCTGATGTTCAGTGTGCCAACAGTATCAAGGCCAGGCAGCTCCTTGCTCTTGAAACTGCCCAGTCTGACTCTTGATCTGTGTTCAGTGTGCTGGAAAATGGTATGACTGTCAGGTACTTGCAGGAACTGTTGCAGAGCCAACCTTTTCAGGGAGGCAGTGACCTCTTCAGCACCTGGTTTTTCTGACATTTTGGCAGCAGTTAATTGTGTTAGAGCTGAAATAAGATTGGAGGAAATTTTGAGAGGCCAGAACACCTCTGGAGAGATTATCCTTCCCAAATAGAGCTAATTAATGCATTGAGATGATGGATTAGGAAAGTAACATAGGTAATACCTTCATTATGCTTCCCCTTCCCAAATAAATTCAGCTGTTCACTGTACTGAGTACTGAATGTCCCTTATTTCTCCAGGAATATGCGTTATCCAGATTTGATGCCTACTTTGATCAGAAGAGGAAGCTGAAGGTGTGAATGTGGGAGGAGTGGCCTGTTGGTTACTGTATGAAGAGGGCAGCTGGACAGAACTTTCACTGTGCTTAGGCTACTGTATCTGTAACCGAAGGTGTCACTGAATTCCAGTTCCTGGGAATGCAGGTGTACAGTACTGAAGACTCTAAAAATGACTTGTTTACAGTTTCGTAAGTACTTGGAATGAGATTGGGAGGCAAAAGTAAAATACAACAGTGCAATATCTTTAAATCTTTTCAATCTAGAAGCTGTTTTATATTATGGGAGAAGCTGACAATTAAGTGTCAATACCACATGCATCAGAGCAAACTTCCTGTGAGTACATTTTCTGGGGGGTGTTGGCATTATGGTTTGTGTTATAAGCAGAACAGTTGTAAAAGATGATTCATTCCCCTTAATGAGAAGGAAAAGTGAAGGAGACAGCTGCTAAATTGTGAAGTAGGCTTAAAAACTTACTGTGAGATTAGGTTCAACATGCCCCATGAACACTATCTTCAAAGCTGCTGATAAATGACACCACTTTAACCAGAAGCAACTAAACACCTTGAAGCAGTGTGCTTGAAAGTGTTACTGACACATACACATGAATGTTTCTCTTAAGCTGGTATGCCTGGGAAGTGAAGTACGAATGAGCTTTGAACTGGACATTCTGAAGGAGTTTGTTTTGAACTGTTCATTCCATGTCCTTCAAGAACATGCTTTATCCCAGCCCAGTTGTTTCTTAAAAATGCTGTGTCCTGCACAGGGGGTTCTGTGGACTGGCAGCACTGGGAAGAGTGCCTTGAATTGCTCTAGCAGCTCCCCAGATAACTGGATTGGCATTGACAGTACCGGTAACTGAAGCCTGTCTCTCTTCTTGTGTTGCCACAGTACATGGCTGTAAGAAATAGTACAGCCAAAGACTGTGGAGAACACTTCAAGAAATTGTTCTGCCCATCCAGTCCTTATGTGGCTTGGGAGGTGCTCTTCTTGCACCTTCAATTCTCATCATGTTCCAGCCATCCAGTAAAGTGGAGCATCTTGTGGGGAACAATAACATGTATATTGAAACTTGAGTGTAATCTGTGTACATGTCATCGAAAGATTTCTTTAGATTTTTTGGGAGCTTGTTTATTTTGAATGTTACTTGTTTGTGCTTTCTAACACACTGTATTATAAATAAACTTCTAAGTCTACCCTTTTTGACTTGTATAGCAAATACTGTTTCAAGCAGCTGAAAAATGTGCAGCATTTCATGTACTGTATAGCATAACTTGTAAAAGCTGTCATTCTCTTGTATAGAGAATCATTTTCCATATGTTCAATTATTAATACTTTATAATAAATATCAAGCACTTAAAAAGCATTGTTGATATTCTTAAGTCTTTGTTATAGCTGCAGGATAAAATGGATGCTGTTTCTGGCCTTTATGTTGGAAATATGTCCTTGCAAAGGCAAACTGAGATGCAGGCTCAGTGCTGTGGAATATATCTTTTACTTAAATGTCTTTAGCATTTATTGTGTAGCAGCTGAATGGTAGTAGAAAGAAAGGTGTTTAAAGCAAGTGATGAAAAGCTGACTGACCAACAGTTGGTAAGTCTGTAGGTGTGAAAAGTTCTAGGTTTAAGCATTTTACTGTCTGCCCTGTTAACTGACCTCAAAATGAAGGTAGAAGTCACAAGCACACTGAATTTTACTATAAATACTTCATCTGGTGTGTTATGTGGTTGAGTTAAAAATAATGCTTGGTTTCTCCCTACTGGTTTTTTCCCCTTTTGGTAGATTTCCTATTAAAGGCAAATTCTTTCAGTTTCCTTGGAGAATTTGCAGTAGACAAACAGTGACTGGAACACAGCCCTCTGTTATTCATAGTCACTGAATGTTTAACCTGATTTATAAGCTGACTGAGCAGTGTATTGGCACTTCTGCTGTCCTGTGGAGCCATATTCATAAGACTTGGGATAAATGTAGTTAAGTATTTCTTAGTTCTTTGACTGTAAGCATTTTGAAATTAATTGATTTTTTTTTTCCCATAAAGGTGGTTTTAAAACTGATTGATCCAGTTGATTTGTAAGTACAACTTGTGCTTGAGCTTTCTTGAAACTTGTGCTGGATTTTATTTCCACATTGTGAATTCTTGTTTCTGGACCTGCTATGGACTGGTGAAAATGTGCCTTTTGGTATAAGAGTTAAAAGAACAAACCCACAAAACCCCCACCCTTTTACTTTTAAAGGAAGGTCTTGGCTGCCCCTTTGAGGTGTTTCAGTGGGTAATTGTTATAGCTTAGGGTATACCCCCATCACTCCCCTGGCCATTTATGTAAGAAAAATCCAAATGCTTGGGCTAAGTGCCCCACCACAGCTCATTAAGGATCTTACCCTGCAAAATTCGTCCTGCACAGTCTTAGGGCCATCAGTTCTACTGCCTTTTCTTTAATTAAAAAGAAATAGGGAATTCTGGGCTGAATTGGATTACAATTGATTAGTAAATTAAGTATCTTTGACATCGGTGATGCCACTAAAAAAAAAGACTGTTTTTGCAGTTGCTGTTCTCTAGAGAATTGATAAGGGAGGAAGTTTATTTCCAACCTTACCCTCAGGGAACACACTCTGCAAGGAGAAACAATGGCATAAAAAGCAAGAGCAGCTTTTGCTCTCAGTGTAATGTGACTCTTGGTCTTTCCACCAAATGAACAGGTATTTGCCATAGTGGGAATAAGCTGAGATTTAGCACTATTTTAACCAGTTACTTTTTGAGAACTGCTGGGTTTTCACTGCTTGGCTTCTTCACTTATGGGTCAGAAGAATCCTTGTTCACTAATGAGAAAATTTCACTATGGCTGTTGGGCATTCTTTGCAGTAGCTTTGAGGTGTGATAGTGTTCTGAAAAGCAATTACCTGAAAATGTACCTTTGCAAATCAGCACCCTTCCTCTGGGTCTCTCAAAATCTGCTAATATCAGTAAGAATTTCTGCTTTTTCCTCTGTATTAACTTTGCTGAGGTCATACTACAGCTTAAATGAAATGAACTGGGTTTCACTCCTTCAGGTTAATGTAATTATTTATCCTGGGTGATTATGGCTGAGATTGGCCCTCGAGGGCACTGGGGCTTGCAGTCGTGTTGTGCAGTTTTATTAGACATGATGATGGAAAGGAACCTAGCTTCATTCTGCAGGAGTGTGGCCCTCACCTTGAGCCATGTATGCAGTTCTGGGCACCACAGTATAAAAAAAGATACTAAGCTATTAGTGTTCAAAGGAGAGCCATGAGGATGGTGAAGAAAGAGAAGCCTTAGGAGGAGCGGCTGAGGTCACTTGGTCTGTTCAGCCTGGAGGAGACTGAGGGGAGAGCTCATTGCAGTTACAACTTCCTGGTGAGGGGAAGAGGAAGGGGAAAGTACTGATCTTTTTACTCTTGTGACCAGTGACAGGACCTGAGGAAACAGCTGAAGAAGTTGAGTTGGGGAGGGTTGGGTACCAGGGAAAGGTTCTTCCCCGGTGCTGGAACACACTCCGCAGGGCAGTGGGCACAGCACCAAGCCTGACACAGAGCTCAAGAAGGGTTACACTCTCAGGCACATGGTGTGACTGTTGGAATGTCCCGCACAGGGCCAGGAGTTGGACTCAATGATCCTGAGGGGTCCCTTCCAACCCAGGATATTTTCTGATTCTATGAGGAGTCTGTGTGACTGAGAACAGAAGAATGCATCCTCTGACTTGCAGTAGAAAATGAGATAGCAAACAAATGAATTCCCAAGGATGAAGAAAGGTGACCCTCCCTAGCCCAAGTGCCAGCACCCCTGAGCCTATGCATTCTGCTTTACAACTGCAGTGCTGTGGGTTCCTGAGGTTCAGCTGATGAGTGATGCTGTGTTAAATCACACTGAATCTGCTGGTGCCTCAAGATCCCAGTTTGTCTCCTCCACAGACCACATCAGCAAGTCATCACAGCTTTTCAGGGTTAGTAAATCGCAAGTCCAGGAGTCAACAGAAGGTGCTCTTGTTCGTCTGGCACAGTTCAACTATCCCTGTGCACTAGCAGCCAGTGCAGGGAGCCTGCATCCTCTCACTGGCTTACAGAAAAGCAGGCAGGTAGAGGAAGCAGTGTTTGCTGTGCCTTAGGTAGACAATAAGGCTTTTAAGAATTCAAAGTCTCCCTTGAGAGATCCTTGAGACAACCTTGGGTGAGTTCCCTCAACAGTCAGGCAGGATGGTCTCTGATGCCAGACTGGGTCTGCGTGAACCAGCAAATGCAGCATTTCACAGCAGATGAATAAATGGCCATAATGGCTCTGTACTGAAATAAAATACAGCATGCACTCACAGGCTCCTGCCAGGAAGCAAAAAGGACCTTCTGTACTTGCTACCCAGGCAACGAGGCTGATCACTAGCAAACAGGCTCCTTGTTTTTTCCGAATGCAAGCTTCGCTTTTTATGGATTTATTTTTCAAAGTATGCTGAACTCCTATTGCCTCAGCATTAAGTGCTATTGTATTCTAATGTGCAAACAAAGCTCTGTGTGTGTGTGTGTATGTATATGTATATATGATTTGTGCTTACCAGTCTCATTAAATAAGGATTAGCAAATAAAGTCTGAATGCAGTCCAGTCTGCCTTTCATGAATACACTGAGCCCTGCCTTAGGAGAAAGCATCCTGGCCAGGAGCTCGTTTGAGACGTCAGGAATGGCACTGGAAAAGGCAGGAGCAAGCGGAGGTGATGGAGTTTGTTACAAGTCATAGGCAATCTGCCAGAACCAGGAACAGCACACAGCACTTCACTTCCAGCCCACTGTACTGGACTAAATATCTTCTCAGAAAGCCTTACAAATGCCTCCTCTGCTGCCAGTCCTAAGGAATGTTGGTTTTATGCATTGTTCCCTAAAAACATGATTTGGACATCAGCCATCCTTCCTAATTTTCAAAGCCCACAACTTTCAAGGTCCTGTAGGCTGGCAACTGCCCTAAAAAGCTCTGGTATTCTGTGACAGCATCCTTGAGAAGCTCCCACCAAGCTGGCAATACAGCAGAGTCAAAAGGCACAGCCTTAAACAAGAGTTGAAACGCTACCAGTTGCCTGTGTCCTGCCTTGGGACAGAGCTCTCCCACCTAGCAGGACACAGCCTGTTGTTGTGCAGAGAAAAAGCACTGCCTGCAATCATCTCAAACGTTTGCTGACCTCTGCTCTGGTGTTTGCCATCTGGAAACTCTGAGTTTCCTCTGCATGTGGGTTTTTTTTCTCCCTACCTTTGCACTTCCTCCTACAGCCTGCGAGGCAGCTGTTATGCTGTATTTGTCTTGGCTATGTGTACTGAATGAAAGGGCATAGCAGTTTCTGTGTTAAACATCCAAATCTTCCATGCTGAGTAATCCCACCATGTTCTTGCTGCCTTTCCCTGAAGCATGACACACTGGAAGTCAGCTGAGACCGTGGTCCTGTGAACCCATTGCAAAAGTAAATCAAGAGAACAAGGAATGGAAAGGAGGAAGGAAACCTTCTGTAATTGCCCAGCACAAGAAATATTATATAATACAATCATTTCCTCAGGAGGAGATTATAGGGGATTGGGTGTAATGTCTCAGGTCTGAAGGGCTTAAAAATTCACGTTAGTACAAAAGTCTAATTAGAAGGCTACAGCTGCAAAGACAAATAGTTATTTCACAAATCCCTCAGTAGAGTTGTTTGGAAAAATACTGGTTTCTCTTTAGGAGTAAAATTAATCAAACCATTTACATTGAATTATGTTTTGGATGAAGGCTCAAGGCTCAAACTTCGGGTTTTTGAAATTCACCTTGGGGTCTCTTCATTCCAGTTTGAAAGTGTGAACAACCTAGAGTAAAATGAATGTTTTTCCCAGTATCTTCATTTATTTCTCTTTCTGATCTCTCCCAACTTTTTTCTTTTTTAATATATTTGATTAATTTTTTAATATATTTTCCTAGGTTTAATTATAAATACAGAGGCTTTCGCAAAATACATAAATAGATATTTGTACACCTGCAAAAGTACTGAGTAGCTGACAGGTAATAATGTTTGCTGAGGAGCAGGTGAATCTCATGATTATGACCATTTCTACTGTTCAGTTCAATCAAAAGAAGACAAAATAAGAACTATTAAATCATACCTAAGCAGCAGTTTCCATGGCTGCACGCTCCAACTGTGTTATATATGCAACCCCAGTTTGTGTCACAATCTGTGTCCTCACTTCCCAAGAAAGTAAAGACGCAAAAAGAGGAAGGGATGGAAAAGGAAGACAAAGCTGGAGATGCTGTAAGCGGCAGCTGTACAAATGTCCTTGTTGCACAAATCCCTGGCTCTCACCGGGCATCCTCAGAGCCTTGCTCTGCCACGGCCCTCGGGGCCACCAGGGACTGATGCTCGGCACCGGAGCAAGGTGGGGACGTGGCAGCAAGGATCTTCCAGGGCAGGGCCCTCCCGACCTCCAGCTCACGTTGCCTCTGCCTTGGCCTGGCTGCTTCATGGCTCGCAGCCTCCCAGGCTTTGAGCTTTGCACTGTGTAAGAGCTGGCAGCTGGCAACAGAACCTGCGATTCTGGACGGGGGATGTCAAGCCAAGATCCTCCCGAGGAAGCAGGTGTCAGCATCCTCGCTGTCTTCAGACACCCAAACGAGGCTTCCTGCTTTCACTTGCGCTTAGATGGAGCCATACAGCGTCCACAAGGAACTGGCAGAATTAGCCTCCCACTGAAATGTTTACAGTTGCAAAGACTTTCTCTCTCACATCTAGGAGTTCCTGGTAATGTTTCGCTTTTATCTTTACTTGTGGGAGAGGCTTGAGCTTTTAGAATTGAGCTGTGAATGAAGGCCCTGGATACAGCTTTTTCAGCTGGACTCACCTCCACTTCCAGTATGGGTTTGTATCAGGCAGCACACACACTTTAGCACCACTGCCTTTGGCACAACAAACAGGTTCGCTTTGAGGACCTTATGTTCTTCTTCAGTCAAGTCTTTGACTCCTCATGTGGAGTCTAAGTCATCTCTGAACAGTGAAATATGCCAGATATCTTGGCAGAGATTTGACCAAGTCTACACTTTCTGTTGTCACCGAGTATTTTGCTCTAGGAGTAACCTTAGCTCCAGCGTCCTTGTGCATCATGGATTGCTGCAGTGGTAGAACAG
Organism: Acropternis orthonyx; assembly: GCA_035583155.1. Taxonomy (NCBI): domain Eukaryota; kingdom Metazoa; phylum Chordata; class Aves; order Passeriformes; family Rhinocryptidae; genus Acropternis; species Acropternis orthonyx. Next base: position 18,621,830 of record JAWWEU010000158.1, on the reverse strand, counting down.
TGCAAACCCAGCATCATGCAGCCATTGAGCAACCTTGGTTTTGGGAACTGCTTGCATTGCATCACTGTGTAGTCTCTGGCAAAACTGAGCGCTTTGTGAGTAGAAGCTTGCTGACCTCTGAGGAGTGTAATGTGTTGATGTGTTTGGCTCAAGATACATGTGTAAAGTTGCAAAGACACTGGGCAGGAGTTCTGGGAATTGTGGTCTTTAAAGGCCTGTCTCCGGTGTGTCAGTTCTGTGGATCTTGACATGAAGCAGCAGATGATGATGCTAAAAGAAGCTATTTTACCAGCTGTAACTGGTGCTCGCCAGAATCTGTCCTAAGAGAGCACAACTCAGGATGCAGTGGGGCTCACTATTCCTACTTGGAACAAGCCCCTCTTGTTGGAGCTGAAGTTCGGTGAGTCAATACCTTATTTACACATTTTTGTCCCAGAAATTGCAACATAACTGTGCCTATCCTGACTCTGATCCTTCCTCAGGGGAAGCTTTGGGCTTAAGCTCTGCCTACAGTTCACAGCTGCTTTCAGGTCACAGGGAGTGAACTCAGTGGTTTTCCCTGTGCCCTCCCCGAAGAATGAGGGGCTGAGCCACAGGAGTAGGCAGCTGCCCTTTGTGCAGGACTTCTAATCCTACCACAGAAGATGGGAATGTCACTCAGAAGGGAAAAGATTATTTCAATAGTGCTTTCTCCTCAAGCCCTAGCTAAATTACAGACTTTTTGGCTTAGCCTTTACTTCCCAGCAATACCAAGCAGACTATATGCTGATCACCACCCTCGATCCATAATTTTATTACGTCAGGGTTTCTATGAAGACTGAAGGCATTGATCAGTTACTGAAATGCTGTTCAGTCGTGCCTCCTCTTTCTAGGAGAGAGTTATTTGGATGCTGCATTAAGGTGTAGGGAAAGGAGCGCACAAACTCTGCAAACAGATTATAAAGGACAGAATATTTTTGGCCCACTAACCTGAATCTGTTCTTCATTCAGCTCCCGTGTTTGTGGTGATGGCTGTACACTTTACCTTTTTTTTTTTTTTCCTTTTTTCCTGGGTGCCAGTTTTCCCCTTCTGCTGCTGGAAACCCTGGGAACTTTCAGCTGATGGCACCACTTTGTTTGCAGAGCTGGCTTGATGTGTCCTGTGTACACACATACACAGACATTAAAAAACCCTCTCTCTTTTCAGGCCGTTATATACCTGGATGACCTTCTCAGCAACTGATTTTGGCTTCGGTATTTGAAAGAGCAAATATTCTGTTTGTGGAGCTAGCATGACTGACTGGAGTCAGAGTGTTTGTGGGGCAGCTGATAAAGATGCTGGGCTGACAATGGGAGACAACCAGCCCCTGGGGCAGTGTCCTTGCAAGGCAAACCATCAGCATGACCTCTGTGCTTCCAGCCTTAAGAAAATCAAAGCAAGCTCTGCCTTTCAAGGTCAGCAATCTCTGGATGCTTTTGGTTAAAATGGGATCATAAGAGGAATCCAGGTGAGAAACCTCTTTTTAGGTTGCCAAGAGACCAAACTAAAGTTCCCCTGGGATGTATAGTCAGAGTTCAGTCTGTCCTTGGTGCAGGGTGGGGGGACATCTGCAGGCTGTGAGTGGTCCCTGCTCGCCGCTCTGGAGCTGTGATGTATCTTGATGGCCTTTAACAATAACTCCATCTAAAGCCCTGCTCTCTAAACTGCAGGGAAATGGCATATTTAATGGTTAAAGATTAAGATATTCTTCTGGGAGCCGTGACTTTGCTTGGAGGCCTTGGTTTGATGATTAACACTCCTTTAAAACCAGATGTCAAGGACATTCCCCAGAAGGTACATGTTTAGTGTGGTTTTGACCCAAAAACATGTCTCTGTTTCTCTTAGGGTAGGAACTGTTTCACCTCCAGTGAGTGAGAACAGCAAGTCTGCAGACTGTGCTGAGGGCACTTTCTCAAATTCCCACAGTGCATTACTTAGGGAAAAGGGCTCAGTACAACACAGGGCTGTGGAAGAGAAAGGGATGGTGAGAGGGGCATCTCCCAAATGTGAGCCCTGAACACTCCTGACTCCCCATGCAGAAAGCCTTAAAGAAAAGGCAAAAAGGTACTGTTTCCCAATGAAACAACCTGAAGACTGGGATGATAGGGCCTAATCTTAAGTAAACAAAGAGAAACTATTACCTGAATTTGGCAACACCCTGGGGCCCCAATGGCACAGTTTTTTCTAAAACTGTCTGGTTTTAAACCCTGTGTATGCACAGGGCATTCTGCAGTCTTACCTGCTGAATTCATTCCAGAACTCTTCTTAGCAATACTTCTTAATGCTCAGTGAAATGTGACCATTTCCAACTGCCAGTCCTGCTTAAATAAAAGCAAAAAAAAAGTGTTTGATTGCTCCCCTTGAAAAGAAGGCTCCAAGAAACATTTGCAGGCTTCTATTGAGTGAGAGTAAGAGAAATTCGAAATGCAGTCGGATGCCCAAACACACCACTCTGGTGAGGCTTGAGCTTTCCAGGGTGTAGTCAGGCTTCAGGGAAATTGGGTAGCTTTAAATGTGGTCTTCAACCAATGGTGCACCAAAAAACACACAGCAGATTTGACTTTTTCTCTCACTCTTGCCCAGCTCTCTCTGGATGGCAAACCTTCCCTGTAGGACCAGGGCTCGCTCCAGGACAGGGCAACAGAAGGATCTGATCCCAAGGGCCTTTGGGCCATCAGCTGAGCCAACCAGTGTCTTTCTCTCTCTTCAAAGAACAAAGTGGAGTCTGTGCTTGGCTGGATCCCTGGCACATGAAGGAACCTTCTCCCTGCAGTTTCGTTTGGCTCACTGTAACCTTTCCTCCTTTCGCTTACACTGCTTCTCCCTCTCCCCATCTCAGCCCCCACAAACGTGTCTGGTTTCCAGTGCAGTTCTGCCTGCCACACTGTTATCCCTGTCATGACCACAGTGAGATATTGCTCCAGTGAGAAGCTGAATGCTGAGTGCATTCGGTTCAGGAATTCCTCCCCTCTGGCCAGAGGATATGTTGCATTTGTTGTCTGACCTCCACCTGCTCCCTGCAGCCACAAAGTGCCAAGCGGGGGTGTCTGGAGTGGTGCCAGCAGTCAGAGTGCTGGGCTTCCCAGACATCAGCTGGAAAAGGAGGCTGCTGGGAGCCAGTGTGAGATCCTTGCATCTGCTGGGACAGAAAACCAGGGTCAGCTCACAAGGGGGTGCTTCTGAAGCCCCAGCAGATGCTCAGCAGGGAAAAGCCGAGCCCCTGGGTCTCTCAGCTTTCACGCTGCCAGATATGCAGGGAGACAGGGCTACAGGCAAGGCAAGGTGAGCCAAATACACTGCCTTTGTTCCCTGCATCAAATTCTAGAGATATAAGGAACTCTCAGACTTCTCTTTCTCCAAAGGATGCAACTGCCTTTTATCCCCCCTCCACTCTCCCAACCTTCTGGGATTTTTTTTAAATAGAACCTGTTTTTAACCCAGGACTGCAAACATTGTGCTACTACCAGGTAGCAAGTTTTATCTCATTTCTGCCACAGTCACAGAGTGATTAGATAAGATGGTCTCCTAACAGGCTCTTTGGTGAGAAACTTGTCTTGTAGGGAGTTCAGCTGCACTCCCACGTGGAGTAAAACCTCTACCTGTGACTAATGAGCAATACCAGGGCTCTGTAGGTTCAAATTCTCTTCCTTCTTTTATAACAGGCTTTCCACGTGAGTTCAATCAATGCGCCCTTATCTCTTGGAGGAAATAATATTCACCTCCCAGCTAGTTTGTTGGAAAAGTTAAATCAGTCATGAAGCCTCTTAGCTTCAGTGATGAGAGCCTTGGAAAAGGAGATAAGTGGTGTGTGGGAAGCAGACGCTTATCTAGAGCCAAGCAGACTCTGAGGCTCAAGGGTCAGGCTGATGCTGCTGTTCTGTTTTCCAGGGGAACAGGCTGCTCCTCCTTAGAGTGGTTGTTGTCTTGGTGATGCTGCCGTGGGCCCTGTGAGAGCTGACAGAGTGACACAGAGATGACACCTGGTACCCTGCCAGCTCCCTGCAGTTTGTTTTGTTTGGTTTTGTTTGGTTTTGTTTTTTAACACGTATTTGCATTTTGTATATGTGTGGTAAATACAGGGGGAAGGAAGCACAATTTCTGGCTGCTGGCTGTTGGTAAAACCCCCTGCTTTGCTTGATTGAAGGGGGCTGTGGACTGCCACCACCTGATGGAACTGGATGAGAACCATATGGCAGTGACATGTCATCAGATGAGGAAGCAGTGATGGAGCTGTCCCAAGCACACACTACTTCTGTCCTTGCAAGCAAAGAAAAATCCTAAAATACACAGCAGAGATCATGAAAGGATCATATCCTCATGCAGACTGTGTGAGTGGTGTATGGGGGCACGCAGTTGGGTGTGGGCAGGCACGGCCAGGGTTGCTTTCTGACTCCCTGCTTTTGACCCCCGCTGGATGTGATGGGGCAGTCTTGTTCTGGGGCTTCAGTTTGGGCGGGAGGTGTTGCCCAGCATCAGGCCCTGTGTGTCGAAGGCAAGGTTTGGGCAAGATCCTTGGGATTTCTGAAGGAGTGGGGCTACACTGGTGCTGCTGGGGGGGGGTTGGTAAGGACAGCAGCTCCTGTCCAAGGTCATCAGGAACACTCCTGATGAGGGATTGTTCTTATCAGGACTGCTTGGCCATGTCAGATTAGGAACAATCACATGCTTTACTAGCAGCAGCCACTCACGTGCAAGGATGGGGGGGCAAGGACAGGGACTGGTGGGTGGGCTTTGTCACCTCACTCACAAACATGGCTCTACCAGAGCATCATGATGGTGATGCTCACCCACGAGAATTAGAATCACCCTAGATTCGATTTTTCAAGTCAGCAGCAAGGGAGGAGCACCATCCAGGTTTGGCTCAGCCCTCAGGAGGTTTGAACTGCTCCTGAAGATGCCCACCCCTGCCAGGGAGGGTAGATGAGGGTCTGGAGCAGGCAAGCAGGGTGAGCCTCAGCATTTTCGGCTCCTTCCCATGACAGCCCATCACAAACTGGCACTTTGAAAGATCCCCACTCCCTGCCCCAGCAGCTGCCACTGTCCCCAAGGACACAGCTGGGGCAGGAGGAGGGGACCCAAGAAGGGTCAGCTGGGGGACACTGGCAGGGGCTCACATTCAGGGGAGATTTTGGGTGGCTTTTGTTTACCCAAAGGGCCCATGTGGGGCTTAAGGACCACAGTTAGGAATGACTTTAGGGTCTTGGTGGGAGCAGCCCAGCAGCACGGGGAGCATCGAAATGGCAGGGGAGATGTTCGGGCCTGATGCACAGCACAGGCTCCCTTTTGTCTCTTGCTTTCAGCTGAGGAGACATGTCTGCAAAGCAGGACTTGCACTGCACAGTGACTGGGTTGGCAGGGAAGGGAAGAGGCAGGTGTCCACTCCCTCCCCTTGCTGCAGAAAGAGGGTGCTTGGAGAGGAGGAGGGAGGGAAGGGTGGACATGGGAGGTTTGCCAGGCACCAAAAGCAGCTGGGAGCTCCTGGGGAGGAGACACATGGCACGTGTGGGCAGATTAACAAGCTGAGGGGATCAAATGCTGCTCAGCCCTGCACACACGAGCCCTGGCTGGCTGCCAGCTCCTCTGAAATGATCTTCCTGGCCAGCAGTTCAAGGAAGGTTCTGTTCGATGGGGCAAATCCATGATCATCTTCCTTTTTGTTCCTTTTGCAGACCCTCCTGTCTGGGACCAAGTCTTGAATGCCAGAGCTTTCAAAGTGTTCAGCGGCACAGCCTGACGTGCCTTCAGAGTTCTTCCCACCAGCTGAATGGCAGCACAGCACGGAAAACTGCGGCTTAGGGGCTTGAAATTAACTGCTGAACTGATTGGACCTCAGAATTTGTCTCCAGAGATGAATGTCAGATCTGCCATAGTCTGGGGAGATCGAACATGAGTGTAGAACAGAAGTGACCTGAGAACTTCGGTGTCCAGGTATGTTTGAACTGGATGTGTTGCTTCCAGTCCACTTACATAGTGATTTGCCACAGTGTCTCAGCTGGACATGATTTGGAGGGGTGGAGACCTTGGGTAGAAGTCTCCTCACTTGGATTCAATCCCATACACCCTCAAACCAACAACCAGGACAGGCAATTATACAAGAATGAACCTCCAATTCAGCTAATAGCTCCAAACCTAAAGTTGCCAGAGGCTAGTTACAGAAGCTTTGAGACTTTGAGGAGTAAAATTACCTTAATAGTTTAACTGCATAAACACACTGACTCATTATATCAAGGGTGGAATAACAGTCTCCCGAGCAGCGTGTTCACCTGTAAGCCCAGAAGCTGACAAATATTCTCTGTATATTTGCCTTGAGATGGGAAAGTCTGCACGAGAAAGAAATTAAGGTTTGATAGCACTTTGTTCCAGTGACATTTTTCTGGCAGTACTTGCAGAGCTATTTGCCCACCTGTCTGTGCTTCTGTACATATCTATTTCAATATTTTTATAGATACGTAGTAATATATATTTACACATAAATACTACGTATTTATTTGCAAGCCACCCTTTTCTCTCCCAGCTCAGCATGACTTGGCAGCACCTGGAATCAGATCTGTTGCCCATGTGTGCTCACAAAAAGGCCCCAGAGCAAAGGGCCTGCTGGACTCCAGCTCTCAGACCTGTGCTGCAACATTTCGTAGGGAAAGCAAACACGAGAGGACCTGTGCAAAGATGGGGATGGCTGCAGGAGCAGCTATTTCAACACAGCACCTCTTCCTCCCTCCCCTTTTCTACTGGCCTCCTTTCTCTTGCTTCCCGCACCAACATGAGCCTTTGTGACCTTAATCGCTTTCTTATTTTTATAATACTCTACACAACCCCCCTCCCTGCATTTAACAGATTTTGTGGCAGCTGGGACCTTACATGTCTTGTGACTGGGGCAGAGCGGTAGAATTTTTAAGCAATGCCACTAAGAAAAAATGTAAAACAAAGCAAAACTGAAGTTCCAAATCATACTTGCCTGCAGGCAAGTCAGAGGATGGTTTTTAGATGAGGGAATTTGCCACTTTGAAAGCCTAGGAAATCAGTCACAAGGCAGTCTGGGAGTACAGCAAATGATAAATGGGTCTCTCTTATCACATCAGGACAGTGGAACAGGTGAAAGGAAAGTCTAAGCTGTGAAGATCTGTTCTTCTTTAATTTATTTTCCCCTACACCATGCAATGAACATGGCCCAGAAATTCCCAAAGGCACAGTTACACCAAGATTCAGAGAAAGACTAAATAGATACAGACAGCAAGAAGAGCTAGATTCATTAGAATTAATAACAGTAGAAATGTCAGCAGGTAGATTAAACTCCCTGCTTCAGGGTGCAGAAAACATTTGAGCCATTAGATCTGGCTGGAGAGGGGAGAAGAAGGGTGGAGAGAAAGTACCAGCTTCATCCCTCCTTGAGAAGCCATTGTAGGTTCCTGCAGATGAAGGACCATGAGATCTGTAGCAGCACATGGGAATCACCACCCAGGTGCAGACCCACCAGCCATCTAGTCCACAAATGTCTTTAGATGCAGCAATTGCTGACTGCTCCTGGGAGGAGCAAACTGTGCCAAAGACCAGGAAGGGATTCTGTGGCCCTGGGAAAGCCACCTACCCCTGGCTGGTTACACCTCTAGCTAACACCCTGAGAGCTGGGAGTTTGTACCAGCTCTGCAGCACCAGCTTGCCTTCATCCTGCTGGTGGTGCAACTCCAGATTTCTGGGTGATCCACTTCCCTCTGCCTCCAGCTGAGCTCCTGGGCACCGTGGTATAATGTGAAAAGGGATTCAAAGCACAAAGGATTCAGCTTCATGTGCCTTCTTACTGCTGGCCCATGGTATCTGCAGATCATTTGCAAGGAATTGTTGTTTGGAAAATGGCCTGTCTGCCATGGGTTTCACCAGTGATGTCTTCTCTGCTGTCCCTTCAGCACACATTTCAAATCCATCCCAGTCTAGAGAATGTCTCACGGCTATATGTTGCCAAGGCACGGTGTAAATTCAAAATCCTGAATATTCACAGGTACATCTGCGGAGTTACTTCTGCCCCTAGACCCAGTGGGGTAAGTCAGAAGCAGACAAATGTGAGTAACAAGGGTTTAGGGAAAAGAGGCCAACAGTAGCTGCAGGCTGCCTCTGCTCCCCACGTTATCTCTGTTAGAGCTACCCCTGCTCTCCCTGCACTGTATGACATCCCTCAGCTCACCAACCTCAGTGCCATGCATGTACCTCAGGCTGCGGTTTCTATGCTGCATCCTGCTGCAGTACTGTGAATCCAAGCACATTTCCATGGGGAATGCCTGTGGCAAGCGACAGGAGAACACAGAGCACTGGGAAACAGATTTCAGTGAAATCAAGTCCCCTCCCACCCCATCGATAATGCAGAGCCCAAAAATAAAACGGCCAATAAATTAATAGGGCTCCTATTTGAAACCTAAAGAGTTTTAGGAGTTCTGGGCTTTCTGACCCTTCTGACTGCCAATGGTAATCGACAATCTTGGTCTTATCTGTGTTGCAAAGGGCCAGCCTCTCAGCTGCTGTACCCTGAGAGGAGCTGGCAACAGCCCCACTGTTCCTCAGAGGGGTAAGAGAAGGAGACATCTCCAGAAGGCATCACACGTTTCTTCTCTGGTCGAGGCACCCTTCTTCATGGCTACTGAGTTAGCACCCTCTCTCACCCCCAGCTTCAGGGTGCTTTTCTCTACCTCGACATCCTGCAGAGAGCAAAGTGGTTCCCAAAGGCTGCTCTGCTGCAGTTCTTCTCCACCTGTCTTTGCCACTCCTGGACCATGCACTGGAGTCTGGGAATGTGGGATGTGACCTGCCTCAGCAGCCGGACCCAGACAGTGGATTCAGCACACCTGTGAATAGGAAGCCCCCAGGTCTCCAAACCAGTTAAAAGCAGCTCACACCGCTCCCTGGGGTAGAGGAGGGGGGTTTTGGTGTGTCCTGGGACTGGAAGCTCAAATAGCTGCTCATGCTGCTGAGTTCTTTTGTCCTCTTGGAGGAGTGGATGGGGCAAGAGCATGGCTGTCCAGCTCAGTTCATAACACTTTCACCTAAGGAATGTGAACAGAACAAGAGAGGTATGGCTCTTTTACAGTCTGGAAGTATTGAAATTCCCTCCTGTTCCTACAATAGTAGCAAGAGAAGAAGGTATGGTTAGACCCGATGCCTTTGCAGTAGAGCCAGTGGAGCTCATGAGGGCTTGTGTGGTACACCCAGCACACCTGGCAGGTGGGTCCCCTGCCATAGCATCAGCATCTAGTCCTGGTTCAGACTGTGGAAAGAAAGAGGGAAAAGAGCCTGGCCTCACTGGAGAGCTGCACGTTAACTCAGGCTGGACAGTGAGTGAAATGCACAGCACAGCCCAACAGCTGAGCTGCAGTGTGGAAAGCAAGCACACACTGCTTCCCTCACTCCTGTCCTTGCAGGATGGGCTCTATCAGACTTTAATCCCCCCTCCTGCCATGCTTTTTTTTCTGGCATTGGCTCTTCTCTTAATCAGAGAGGAGCAGCTGCAACCCTCTAATGACCAGTTTGTACTTAGCAGCTGCTGGTGGTATTTTGGTGCTGTCTCCTCCCTCCTGCTGCTGAGCTGCCTCTCCCCCCGCTACAGAGCTGCCTGCCTGGGCTTCCCCCTCCCCAGTGAGCCCTGGCCAGCTGCAGGAAGGTCACCAGGAACCTGAGGAATTCATTTTACTGGAAATCACCTCCAGGAACAGACACACAGGCTGGAGGCACAGAAGAAACTGGATCTCTGCAGTCAAAGGGGAAGGAGAAAGGATGGGAAAGGTTTGCAATTGTTTCTTTTACAGTAAAAACTTAAGAGACAGATAAAGGAGAAGCAAGTAGAAGTCAAACTTCTGATCAGGTGAGAGGAGAGTTTTGGCAACAGTTTCCCCAGGAAATTGCTCTGCCCATGTTTTCACTTCCCTCAGCCTCCCACTTCATTAAGGTCTGCAACGCTGCTTAACACACAAGGAAACAAAATCCAAGGGCCCTGTCGCATGCTGTGACACATCTGCCGTGTTTGGAGCATCCCAGCAGCCCTAAGTACGAGAGGTCAAAATCTGAGTTTGCCGTCCTGGACCCTCTGGGAGGCTGAGGGGCAGTGCAGGAGGGGAACTGCGTGCACGGGTGCCGCGGGTGGGCTGCAGTACCTGCAAAAGCACGGCCGTGGGTCTGGCTGCTGACCTGATGCATCAGCTCTTTGCTCCCCACTTCCCTGTGACTGTCTAGTGCTGCTGTGGAAACAGGGATGAGGGGACATGTGGCCCTGGTGCACACATGTGAAAGGCTTCTGTTTCAGTGAAAAAGCATTATTTTAGATTACATAAATATAAGTGGAAGTGTGATATTTTACGTAGAATATATTGTGTTGTGTTTTGTTCTATTCTGTTCCACTTTGCTTCTCCCTCCATTCCTTTCAGATGGAGGGTCTCTCTTGGTATATATCCATGCCACAGCTTTTTTGTGTCTCTTTTTTTTTTTTCCCTACCAGCCTGTCAGTCAGTCCATTGCTTGATCCTGTGGGGTTTCTGAAACTGATGACATTTGGAGGTGATGATGAGGGTCTTGGAGTGGGATTTTTATTTGACAGCTTGTGAAAGCCTTTAGGGAGGCAAGGGTTTTAAAAACTCCTGAGGATCAAGGCTGTGAAAAGCAGGATGTTTAGATAGGGTGCCCCAAAAATCAGTGGAGTGGAGGAAGAAATTGCTGCTGCATGGTCTTAGACTTACATTTGCTTTAGTTTATGAGTTGGTACGTCCTGAGTTAGTCCAGATGGGAAAGATCCCAGTTCAATGGGAAGTGTTTCTTCTCCCTACACCTGAGGCAAGGGCAGGAAGGCAGTGGATCTAACACTGTCACTCAGCCTCTCCTCCTGCAGGGACATTGTTGTCAACAGCGAGACCTTGTTGGTGGGACCTGCCAAGAGCCCAGCGTTAACACTGCCCGCTGGCACTGTGGCCACCTGGTGTGAGCACCATATGGTTTAGCCTTTCTGGGACAGCCTTGTGAGCTGCTTACAACAGAAACGCATTTTGGAGCAGTCTGGCAAGCTGTGCTCAGCTGGCTCTTGGGCCTGATGTCTCTGGACCAAGAGAGGTGGGATGAGAGGTAGTCACAGCTTGTGACTTTGCACAGCTGAGAAGGGAAGACGAGTAAGAAGCAGGTGGGAAGAGACAATTTATTTTATTTCGTTTTATCTGTGATCCGTGGGTGTGCTCTCAGCTCACACAACTGCAGAGAGGCTGAAGTATTTGGATTTCTGTCTTGAGGAAGGGAAATAGTAATCGAGCAGAGGGTACCATCTCATCAGTGAGGGGAATACCACATTGCTGCCAGTGCAGAGTGGGCTCTCATCAGGACAGGGAGAGAATTTGTGAACCGAAGAGACCTTGGCATTACCATCTAGATCCTGAAATCCTCCTATGATAACATTCTGAAGGCAGCCTTGCCTGCCCCCTTGTAAGGGAATGAGTGAGCAAGTGAGGAACAGGGGACCTATGCACGGACTGGCTGGGCCTAGAAAAGCCTCCAAACGTTGTCAACCATCACTGATGGTCAGTGGATACTCTTATTTTCAAATAAACCTATTAAGTCATTGTCATTCACCTGAGAGAAGTTACTTTTAAGAACCTGCACTTGAATGCTGAGGACATCATGGCATTTCCATGCAAAACCAAGAGAATCCCACCTGCAGTTCCTCCCAGGTGCCTAACTCAACACTGGGACTTAAACAAAATCCTTACCTTTAGAAATGGTGTCAAAGCAGGTCAGCATACACATGCCACACTGGCATTGATGTAAGAGATTGGCTTGCTGTACTAGAAAATCAAATTACCAACGTGCTCAGCAAGGCAGGAGTCAATATTGGTGAAGCTGGCTCAGAACAGGGCATATGAATGAGGGAAGGAACAAGGTGAAAAGGCTGCTGCTTCATTAACTCCAACAACACTGTGGAGGGCTGGTGTTTCATGTCTCTGCTTGGAAAATCCAGCTGTTGGGGTCACAGTGGGAGCTGCTCCACATGGAGCTCCCTTGCAGCTCCCAGGAGAGGCCCAGCAGGCACCAGGCAGGATGCAAAGGGAAAGGCTGAGCTTCTAGACACTTGAGCAATTATAATCCCTTGCTGCTCCTGATGAAACCAATCCGTACTGATATGTGAAGTCCTCCCAGTTCTGCAAGTCCTCTATGGGCACAGGATAAATAAGCAGGCAAAGAATACGTGCTTTTCATCTGCTTTTGCTATGCGGTTGTTTTAACTCTTCTTTCTCTATCCAAAGCAATAGGATGTCTTTTTTTTTTTTCTTTTGACAGGTATAATCCTGTGGCTGTTGGAGCTGAGACTGTAGTAGCTGGATGCCAGCGGTGAATGGGAAATGTTTACACACACTGCTGGATCTAAATCCATAGTCTCAGCTGTGCTAAAGCCATCCCCTACCCTTCCAGGGCTGCCAGGCACAAAATGCAGGAGACTAAAGAGGCTTTTAACACTTAGAAGCAATGAGCCATCTGAAAAGGAGAGGTTCTCTCTTTCAGAAGACGGTGTTAAATTACAAGAAGATTAAAGGGCCAAAACAGTGGAGGAAGGTGAGAAAGGATGTAGAACACCATCCTCCAGTGCTTTCCTTTCTCCCTCACCTGGTTTTCACTCCTTATCCCACCTGGGCTTCCACGAATTTCCCTGAGAAGGCTCAGATCTGTCCCGTTCTGTCTCTCCAGCCTTGGAAGCTTTATTTGCTATCAAGTCATCCAAATCCAGCCAGATTTCTTCCCCAGGGAATTCATTAGCTGACTCTAACCCACCCTGTCGGGATTATAGCTATCTTGGATCCTGCTGTAGTTGCAGACATGGCTGCATGCCACGCAGCATTTCTAACTTGGATTTGCTTTGCATCCCGTGGCACAGAGGGGAGAGCAGACACCCTGGGAGAAGAAACCACCGCAGTCAGGGATGAACAAAACAGTCTTATTTTCCCCCTCTTTGTGGGAAGTGCCACGGAGAAAGCTCTTTTATGTTCTAATTTCCCCCAAGCGCAGCCTCGCAGCTCGCTCCGCGGTTACGGCAGGCGAGAGATGAGCTGACCGAGCTTCGGCTCAATCAGCTCCGCCGCACCCAGGAGTGATGGGGGCAAGGCAGGGTTTCCCAGACAACTGCGACAGGCCCCGCAGGGACCGCTGTGTGCAGAGACAGAGGTGCTTTAATCATCTGCGAAGCGTAATTAGCGCCTGGAGGACGCGGCTCAGCGAAGTGTGAAGATGCCGGGGTGGGAAGCGCTGGCAGCAGCGGGACACGCCGGGTCTGTGCGGCCGCGGTGGCACCGCGTGGGTTTTGGGATGTGGTAATTACCAGTGAGGGAGGACACAGCGAGCAGCGCTGGAGGATTTGCACGAGTTGCTTGTAGGGTACCTGTGCAAATGATACCTTGGTACCTTATTTCCCTGGGTGGGTATTATGGGCTGCTGTGTGCCAGCCTGATGGCAGCACAGCCTGTCTTAGGACTTTCTGAGTGTCTGCTCTGGAACATCTTCAAGGGCTTGGGGAACTGCCAACAATTCACCTCTCCCACTGCATACCTGCCTCTAATTGCAAACTCGATAGGCTCTGACAGAATATTGGCCAATCAAAGTTTCCATCTCCCCCAGCTCTACGCGGTCCTGCATCCCACGTGCCTCCAATTTGCCCTCTGGCTTGGAAAGGCTTATCAGCTGTGCTGCCCATCTGACCCAGCACACTTTCTTCCTCCTGCTGGGGGCTGTGTTTCCTCTCGTGGTGGATGCAGCTGGTTTTAGCTGAGAGAGGCAAGATTTACCTCACATATTCATCAAGCCGTCAATTTGTAAGTCCTTGCCAACCTGGGAGTGCACTTGACTGGCTTAGTGTTTGTGGTATGAGTGCCAGAAGAGTGGGAGAGGTGAGGAAGGGGAGGGCTGTGACGCTGTGCCCCAGGAGGAGAAATGCAAGATGTTCGTGCTCAGCTGTGAGCAGGGGAATGGGTAAAGTAGATCAAAACTCTTCTTACCTCATGAGGAGAGGGACTTTTGCCCTTAGGGGGGCTTGGTTTTGGTTTGGTTTTTTTCTTTTCCTTTTTTTTCCCCATGTGTTTTCCCCATTAGTAAAAGAGGTGAAATTAAAAGGAGGTGCTGGGAAGGAAGAGGTGGCTGAGGAAGTTAGCACACAGAAAGGAAGAGATATGTTGTATATGATAAATGAAAATCATAATTTTCTGTGCAAAAGGGGAATTCAGGCAAGAAGTAACTCCCTTTCAGACTGTTTTAGTAGAGGCTTGGGAATGACTCAGATGGCAAGTGCTGTTTTGAAAGTGAGGAGCTGTGGTGGTTAACTCTTCAAACACAGCTGGGTTGATTCCCCCTTTCAGATTCAACTGGAGCACTGAAATTGCTGTAGCATCACTGGTATTTGAAGCTGGTGCCTGAGACCTTGCTGTGCTGGAGCTCCTTCCCAAAAAGCCTAGGCAGCAAGAGAGCAGCCAGGGATGCCAGGGCAGCTGTGATTTGATGAGCTTCCAAAGCAAGTAGGAGGTTTGCTTGAGGTAGAAACTGTTTGTAAGGACAGCAGTGTTTGCTTAACTGCTCTGGCAACACTAACTGGAACACTGTGACCTCACTGTTTGAGATCATACGCTGTGATGAGTGCAAAATTAAATTTATTTTAGAATCCTAAACTACTAGCAGAAAACTGAAGTTTTATCACACTCTAAACCGCTGTTGCTGTTACTGAGATCCAAAATACAGACCTGCTTGCTCTGGATTTAAGATCTCCGGGGCATGTTTTTTAAGGTTCTAGTATCTGCTTAAACTGAAAGTCATACTTGTATTTCTTAATCTTCTATTTTGGCTGTATAATTCTATCTTTAAGCTTCATTGTGCTAGGGGAAACTCAGCCCTTGCGAGTAGAAAGTCAGTACTCACAAACCACGGGGATTGAACCATTTGCCCTGACTGAGAACCAGAATGTGACTGCAATGCCCCAGGAGCTGCGAGTGCTCCAGCTGTGATCTTGGTATGAGCAAGGCTTTGCCTGCCAGCCTCCTGTTTAATCCACGTGAAAGGTTTGTGACTCAATTACTGACTACTACTTTTAGTGTGGTGGCACTAAAATGGTGGCAACCCACATGTCTAAAATGCAGAGGCAAATTTCTCTGTCTTTCAGCTCTCCCCAGTTCACTGTTGTGACAACGTTTGCTGGGGAAGTGAGTTGGACCAACTAATAGAGGAATAAAAATAAATCAGTTTTTAGGAGTAGAAGTATTTGCTTGAGTCTTGTTTATGAGTGCAAGTGTCTTGCTACAGTGGTTTGCTTCAGGGTCCTGGGATTTATTTTAGAGCCAAGCACAAGACTTCACAGCACATGAGTGCACAGGTTCCTCCCCATCAGGGGGGACCTGCAGGGCTGCCCTGGCCTGAGTTGCTCCAAGCTCCGTGAGGTGGCAAAATATGGCTCCTGTGGTTTTTCCTTGCTGGAAGTGGCAGCTGGACACGTGGCATGTGCTGCAGAGACCTTCCCAAATTCTGTGTTGGAAGGAGGCGTTTTGCAGCCCGGTGCCCTGCGCTGCAGTGTGAGGGCACAGTGCCCCCCCCGGGCAGCCAGCACAGGGGACACTGCAGGCACCGTGGCCTGCCGAGTCCTGCCTCTGGCTGTGGGCTAGTTCAGCTCGGGTTTGGCTTTGGGTGACGCAGTCCTTAGCCCATCCTGCACACTAGGTGGGGCCAAGGGAGGATTTGCCCGCAAACCATCTCACCTTCCACCTGACAGACCACAGGCTGCTTTGGGAGCGGCCCAGGAGCACCTCTGCTTCCCTCTCAGACACCCTCTTCTATCTGCCACACCAGGTACTCTCAGAAATCCACTTCCAATATTTGCTGCATCTTTTTAGGGGGCTGTTTTTACACCCAACCAGATGCTTAATTTTTCTGGCTCCCCCTACACAGGTCATTCACCTCTGCAGCACAATCTTCTCCTCCAGCTTGAAATGAATCCGTGCATGCCAAGTCCAGAGGAGACCATAAACTGAAAAGCCTACTTAGGAGCTCTTTAGAAGGGCTCAGCTTTTATTGCTGGAGAAGACCAAAGCAAAAAGGAGTGGTTTTTTAGCATTTTGGGCAGTGTCAAGAGACATGTCTCAAGGAAAAAAATCCTATCCTTCACACCTGCCTGAAGACACAAGCTCTTTGTCAGGCACTATTGGAGGTTTGTGAAGGCTACTGTAGAAACGATGCTCAAGTATTTTTAGGTCCAAGAAAAGCCACTTACAGCCTCTACAAGGTGAATGCAAGAGCATCAGAAGCCAAAGCCCAGAGGATGCTCTCAGGTATGTGGTGTGATTCTTGGGGTGCCCTGTGCAGGGCCAGGAGTTGGACCCAATGATGCTACCCTTCCAACTCAGCGTATTTTATGATTTTATGAACCTGGGTGCCTGTGCAGGATTTGAAAGTGAATGAAATGCCAAGTGACCTCTCTAGAAAGACATGCTGGGGAATGGGATTTTTTTCAGCATTCTTCCTGCAAGGCCATCCCCGGGAAATGCCAGGTTTGTTTTCTACATTTTTAAAGCTAAGTTCATTCTTTTGTTTTAGGCATGCAACAGATGCATTTTCCCTTGGAACAGGGTTTATTAAAACTCTGACTGGGCATGAAAACTGAGTCAGTGTCCCCTGAAAACTGGAAATGGCTTCTAGACTTGTCTACCTGAGGTTTTGACTAAGGTCTTCTGACAGGTTTCAGCTACAGACTTACCAAAACCAAACAAGTAAAACAAGGTGTCAGTAGTATTGTAATTCACAAGTGAGTAGATTGGTCTTAAAGGAGAAATATACAGATATATTTTATTTTATAAGTAGAAAAATTAAGTATAAAGTTCCTGTAGAACCACTCTTTGCCACAGCAAATATATCAATCATTTGATCATTTCCCATACTAGCAGGAATGCACACAGCATCTTTTGTCTGTAGGAAAATCACTTTTCAAAGGACACCAATTTTGACATTACACAGCTGAACAGCTGCTCATTTCTTTTATCTCTAGTGCCTTGGCCACCACTGCTTTTCCAATAACTCTTTTAGGGAAAGACAGGGGAGAGCTCCATTTTAGATGAAAAACCATTTAGTTTTTTTTGAGAGCCTTCTCCAGAGACCCATCCAAAGCACCACCCAGCAACAATACAGTGGGTAGTTCTCTTGCCTTGGGAAAGGAGCTCTCTTTAAAGCCCAACTAATTCATTAGAAGGGATTATAGGATTAAAGAGCTCCTAAAGGCTAGAGACCCACTTCTATAAGGCAGTAATTGTTTATTTCAGGGATAGTGATGCTGCAGCTTTCACGAGCCTCAGAGTTAGTAAATCCAGAGATGCACAGAAGGTCGATCAGCTCCCCAAACACCCACTCAGGGAATGCAAAAATGCTTTTGGTACAAGAAAATTCTCTATTAAGTTAATTAGTTTCATGTATGACAAGTTCAGATTAAGAAGAGGCTGTTGCTTTAACATTGCTTTGCAGGCAGTCGCCACTCATGAAATGATCTTCACTTCAGGCTTGGAGTCTTCCAAGGCTCTCAGTTCATCATCCACTTCAGAACTCCATAAAATGTCATACAAACTACACCAAAACAAAAAGGCAAACAAGGTTTAGTGAGCATCCTCTTGTTAAGGAAAGATGCACAAACGGCCAGCATGGGAAGATCATATAACAGGAAGGGCCCCATCGAGGTTTGACTGTCTGACCCAACAGCCAAAAAATGTGCTTTACAACCCAGGGCCCTAACAGTCTCTCACCAGCACCACCTTCTCCTTGGGCCCTATTGACCAAAGCAGATCGAGGTACTGTGGTCACATCACTTGGACATGCAGATGGCATTTGAATCCTCCCCAGCCACCAGTTTCCCCCCAGGTGCAATTCTCAGAGAGCTGGTGCCCCCTCCCCGCAGCCTCCCAGCTCGCCGAGTTCACCGCCTGCCCACGCGGACCCCAAGCAGGGCCACAAACATTTCTCACATTAACTGCTGCACGGTGCAGCTGGGATTCCTCAAGGCTTCACAGATCCTCCTGATGCCTTCGTCATCCAGAGGGTTGTAGCTCAGGTCCAGCTCAGTAAGGCACTGCTTGGTGGTCATGACGGTGGCGAGGCTGGCACAGCAGGCTGCCGTCAGATCGCAGTTACCCAGCCTGCAGGGAGAGCAGGGAGAGGCCAGGGCAGTGAGCCACGGCTCCAGGATCACCGGCCCACGCTCAGGCAGCAGGCACGGATGCTTCTAGCACAGTCCGGTGATCCCAGTTAAACTGACACCTCTGAGATACCAGCAGGGGCTGGTGCGTGGCCTTGGCACAGAGACAGCTGCCCTTCATGGTGACTGCTGAACACCTAGAAGTCCTCCCCAAAGCTTAACCAGGTATGGCTACAGGGGTAGAAGGAATCCATAAGAGATACTCCCAGCTTCAACATCATGCATCATCTTCTCTTTGGTTTAAACTGATTGTAAATCATCTCTAAACTTTTACTATTACTTCAGACTTGCAACAAGCTCTCTAAAAGGGGCAACTGAGACCTCTCAGTTGAGGACCAAGTAGCTTTAACTGGTCAGCAAACATATCTTTCTGGAAGAGACTTCTAGTCTTACTGATGCCTCCCATGACTCCCTGGCTCAACTCATTCACTGTGAGACTCAGGCAGCAGAGCACAGCTCCAGCTTCTCTCAAATGGCACAGAGAAAACAAGCACAGTGCCCTGAGCATCACAGGGAATAGAGTTCAGTGCCCACCTGGGAAGGGACAGGCAGATGGAGAAGGCAAGTCCCACCACAGAGCTGGAGGTGATGCTCCAGCTGGCCTCTTGCTCCTACCAGTGAGGCTGGACCAGCACATGTGCTGGTACCCACAGGGATTATGGGAATAGGAGGCAACAGGTGAATTCAGGCAGGCTTTGCATTATGAACTAGCAGGCATGAGAATAAACACACCACACCCAGAACAGCAGTTCCTCCATCCCAGTGCCCCACCTGAGACAGGCCCTGCAGGTGAGTTCAGAGAAGGGCACCAGAAGCTCTACAGTGCACGGCTCCCACAACAAAGCAAGATCACTCCAGCCTCCCCCCACTTTGTCCGAGGTACACACTGCACCATGTACTTTCAGTTCTGCACCTGAGACAGCATCTGTGGACAGCTATGAATACACTGTCACACAGGTGTCAGCCTGCACTTTCAAGAGACCATGAGTGACAGGATACATGGAAACAGCTGTGGCTTCCATTGACTCGCTCCTGGACTTATTAAATGTTAGCTTATGGTATGAGAATTGTTTCATATGAACAAAACAAAAACCCACCATATTAACACCTATTATTATCTTCCTCTTTCTGCACCTTGTTGGAAGGGTAACACAGCAAAGAGAGGACATGACTTCTGATGGTGCACCTTACCATAAGGACTGGATGTTGCAGTTGGGGTGCAGCAGCCCTTCACACAGAAGTTCAACACCTGCATCTCCCAGCTTGTTCTCGCCCATGTGCAGTACTTTCAAGTGCTTGTTGGTGCTGAGAGCAGAGCTGACGGCCTTGCAGCACGCGGCCGTGAGCCCGCACTCCCTAACCCTGCAAGGCAAAAGTGACATGAGTCTAGGTGGGAGATCGAGAGAGCATCAGGCACTGTTCACTTCTTTGTATTTGCTTAATAGGAGCCCAGACTGGGAACAGGGCAACCAGAGCTTTCCCATGATCACTGTAACTCCCCTGAATCCCCACCTGCTCTGTCCTTTCTAAGCAGCACCTCTCCCCCTCTTTGTATGTGGGATGTCTGCCTCAGAGCGTGCACCTAGGAAAGGCACCTGCCCACAAAGCACAGGAACAATCAAAAACAAAGCATGCTGTGCTAAACAGTCACTCTTGGCTCCACCATGCACTCCTGAGGCACCTCATTGATTTCAGGGCCACCAGGGTAGGGGAAGAACCCAGCCGGGGGCAGGAGCTGAATTTGCAATGTAGGAAAGTTCAAGTGTTGCTTGTTCAATTTCAAAGTGGAAGAACAAATTTCCTCTCCCGGCCACCAAACCATCCCAGCCTAAAAGGTGACACAGTCAACAGGAGAGGATGCTGAGAACTGTTTATGTCACTACAGCTTTCTTTTGGCTCATCAGTGAGAGAGATTAGATTCAATGGAGAACCTGAGATGTCTGATCACAGCACTAACTTTGCTATCACATGAAGCCTTTCAAACATCAGAAGTCTCTCAGCTGCCATTTGTTGCATGATAAAATATATTAGAAGCTCTGCAAGTGATGTTTGATCTTCTATTGCTTATAATAGAACTATGGGGCAGATCTTCAAAGTGTCTACAAGGTTAGAAATACAAATCCCTTTTAAGTTTGTAAGTCTATAAAAACCCTCTTTAACTCTATAAATCCTTTCCTTAACAACCAGCTCAAGTTGTTTATGGAACCATTCCAACTGAGGATCAATCTGGTGGGCATTACTTCACTTACATCTTTCTTTCAGTGAGGCCTCCAAAGAAGGCAGTGGATATGTGAAACTTGACAGCAGCTCACCATAGCTCCTGAAGTTTAGATTTGGGATCCTTGAGTGCCTGACACAGCATTTCCAACCCCGAGTCTCTCAGGTTATTGTCTATTAGACTGATCTCTGTGAGGGTCTCTTTTGTACTGATGAGTCTGGAGAGATCTTTACAGCTAGCACTTGTGAGATCACAGTCCCATAACCTGCAGGGAAGAAAAAAAACCATTATTTTCTCCCAAGAATGACTTAGATTAGAAAACAGAATCCTATTTTAGTATTCTGAACTTTAGGTTACATCGTCTCATTTTCTTCTATCCTTTAAAAAACCCATTCATGCATCATACCACACAGATTTCTCCTTACTTCCCAATTGTTGCAGCAAAAGGTCTGTTTTTAACATAAAAAAAAAAAAGAAATAGAAACATGCAATTCTAGTAGACAGATAACAGGAAGCCAAGACAACACCACCACAAACTACTATTTGCAGTCTTCCTAGAATCTGATCCAAGTGATTTTTCAGTGTGGCCCTGCTTGCTCACGGTGTCCTCCACCCAGTTTTGAGAAGGAACTAATTTGCAGCTGAGACATTCTTTTTTCACCGAGGCAGGGGGGACAGCAGAAACTTTCCACTTGGGAGCAAAGCAGGGCCACAACTTTGATAGCTCAGAGGCTGCACAAGGGATTTAAGAAACCTCTGCCCACCCTTACCACAGCTTCTGGATTTTGCAGTTAGGATGCATCATTCCTTGGCACAGCAGAGCCAGACCGGAGTCCCCGATCTTGTTGTCCCCCACAGACAGATCCATCAGTGATGACTTGTTACTGAGAACAGCACTGATATCCTGACAGCTGTCGCTGGTTATGCCACAGTTCTCCAAGCTGCAGGAAAAAGCACAGTTAGAGTTGCTGCTCCAGACACACCACAACATCCCCAGTTCAGACTGAGAAGGGTCTACGTGCTGCTTCCTTGCTGCAAAGCAGTGCAGCTCAGCTGGGCACTGCTAGATCCTGCAAGGCTCAGAGATGGTACACGGTTCTAGATGGGCTCTGGGTGAGGCAGCACGCTGTTCCTGCATTTCATGAGGCTGCAGGGCACTCTAACTCTGACCTACCCATTCATATTCATTAAAGCAAGGATCACTCTTGCCAAACTCCATCTTTATATTGATTATCCTTTTTAAGGGGAATTTTTGGCTGTATCACACAGCAAGTCCCCACTGAGCCAACCCCTGTTGAACCACAGGGGCAAGATAAAATGAATTATGCTTCTCCCCTAAAGGCCTTTAAGGGCTTTACCCCAGATAAGAGGCCAAATCCAACAGCTCTGTTTTGTAGCAAAAAAGGGCTCTGAATAAGCATGGTCAGCTGGGTTGTAATTCCAGGTTAAGAACTGGACCCACTGAGGGTGATTGTTCCTCTGCTCTAGAACACTGGTGAGCAGTCCCCCCTTGTAAGTTCTGGTTTAACCTGGGGTACCAAACCCTCCAAAACTGGAAGCCTCAGACATTTGTGTGCAGCTTCCAGTTACATAGATTTGAGCCAGCAAAAGATTTGGCCTCAATTTCAAGCATTCCTGGTAATAACTTTTCCTGTCCTACAGACGGTATGACTAGCAGCAGGACTAGTTGCAGTTAGAGATGACCAGCTCTTCCTTACTGTAGTAACTCTAGGTTGCAGCTTGCCTCCACCAGTCCTCGGCACAGCTGCTTTACAGCTGTATCTCCCAGGGTGTTGTTGCTCAGGCTGAGTTCCTTCAGGGTGGGCTTGCTTTGCAGAGCAGCATTGAGAGCGTCCACAATATCAGCTGTGAGTTCACAATACTCCAGCCTGCAAGAAGAAAAGGAGTCCAGGCAAAAACCAGCAGTCTTTACCATGTCCCGCTACCTGCAAAATCAGCTGTGGGCGAATCAGCCAGGGCTGAAAACGCCCCAACCTGAGTTGAGACCGGGCAATGCATAAACACAGAGATAACTGCAAGAGTTTTTAACAGCATCTCTCTGCTCATTTCAGGAAGCATGAGTTCTGAAATTCTCTCAGGGAAGAGAAGACTAATTACCCACCCAATTTTTACACCAGTCCCCCATAAAACCACTGCACAGGCTGCCTTGGAGCACATGGCTGAGCTCTGCACTGCAACCCCATCTCGCAGCCTCACCACCAGGCCTTCCTGGGA
The DNA here is from genome assembly GCA_035583155.1 of Acropternis orthonyx. NCBI lineage: Eukaryota > Metazoa > Chordata > Aves > Passeriformes > Rhinocryptidae > Acropternis > Acropternis orthonyx. The sequence continues at coordinate 18,599,141 of JAWWEU010000158.1, read as the reverse complement.
GGAGCTGGGTGCTGCAAATAGACCTGGGTCCTGCTCAGTCCTAATACAAGGACCAAGTGCAGCAGAATCTGATGTTCCCTGGGCACCTAAGAGGTCTTGCATTTACAGCCACCACTGTCAGGAGGCCTAAACCAAGCCTACGGGAACAGACATCCAACTCTTACAAACTCACCACAATGAATAAGCATGACACAATATCAGGTAAAAAACATGAAAACCACATCTGGCAACAGAACTCTTTGCTTGTCTCAAGGGAAAAACAAGCATGACCTGTCTGATGACCAAAAACATCCAGTCACTACTTACTGCAGCTTCTGCAGCTTACAGCTGGGGTTCATCATCCCCTGACAGAGCACCTTCACTCCGGCAGTTCCCAGTCTGTTATCACCTACGTGCAGCTCTGTCAGGGACGGCTGCGCGCTGAGGACAGAGCGCAGAGTCTCACAGCTGGCACTCGTCAGATTGCAGTTTTGCAGCCTGCAAGAGAGAGGCAAGCAGGGTGAGGGAAGTGCAGCCCCAGAATTACACAGGCTTTTCTCAGAGAGGCGTATCTGCCAAGGTTTGAGCTTGGAAAGGACACCATGGCACTGACAGTCCATGTTAGTGCTGCTGTGTAACAGGTGTGCCAAAATATTCTCAGTATTGTAGCTGTACCACAAATAATAGCTCCCCTGCATCCTTCAGTGCAATCGCTCAGGCAGCACCCCCAGCAGCATAAGGATCCACCCTAAAGGAAGTAGCACCACAACTGCTTTTTTTACTTATCACAAGGCTGATCCCAGATAAAGCAGTGGCATCTTACAATTTCTTGCCCCCTCTAGAAACGTGATCCAGAGTAGCTAGAAGGTAAAATCTCATCCTACTTGGCTTAAATCCATGGATATAATTTAGAAGTTTATTGATATACTACAAGAAAGGTCTGTGAAGTTGATCCTTCAGCACTCAGGCTCGGAGAAGCAGCATAGGAACTGTGCTAGTATTGCTATGGGGTGTTCACACAGTTATTGGACAGGACTTTGTAGCAATGGAGAGATGTTGTGCATGGAGGTACTAAGTTTGACTTGGGTTTGGTTGCTCTTCTATTTCCTAAGGCACCTTACCAGAACACCAAAAATGGTCAATTATATTTCTACAGAAATTAAGAAGTCTAATCTAGGCTGTTACTTGAGCATCTGGAGAAGTGTGAAGCCTAGGACAGACTCTCTGAAAAATTATTTAAGTCTTCTAGTACAGAGTACCACAGTTCTTTCCTGAAGGCTCATCAGAGCTGCAGTTTGATTAGCTTCGTAGTCAACTTTCATTCTGTCTGCAAGTCCTCATTGCAGGGGACACAGTCACTTTGAAGCAGGCATATCTGGTCTAAAAAGCAAATGATTTTTAGGAGGCAGTGTCATAAATATCCCAGACCCCCCTCAGGAGCTGGAGGACTCCAGTAGCCTGCAGAAGAGATGCTGGACAGAGAAATCACAACTTTGAGGGTTTCTGAGGAGCAGGGGCAGCAGCCACTGGCTCTGACTAAAGCTCCTGCACCAGGGTTGCTGATGGAAGCCCACTAATGCTATAATGCTATAACACGGTGGGGTGCCTGTACAAAACATGTCCTGAACCAAGCTGGCTCTGCCCAGCTGGGAAGACAAGGCTTGAGACTGAGCCAGTCTGGCAGAATGCAGAAACACTGCCAGCTCCAGAAACACCAAGGCTCACGAGACCACCCTTTTGCTTGGCTCCCAGAGAAAGGAGAAAGCAAACTGTACCAGACACTCAACACTGTGCTTACTGTTGGCAGAAGAGCCCTGTGGAAAATGCATTTGTGACAATGTCAGGTATGTGCTAATGGCAGAGTAGGGGCCCTTTAGGGTTATCCTTTTGTTTAAGCTGTCCTAAACAGATCATTCAGCTGCCTAGGCTAGGGGAAGATCTAGAACCTCTTCTGAAGAAAGTCTCCAGAAAGCCTTCGCGTTGCTGGGACAACCCTACCTGTCCTTTCCTCTGTGCTGGAAAAACAAAGGGAGACTGATGATCGGTATTCTTCCAATAAATATACCACTTACATACAAACTGCTGGGGTTTTCCAGCCATCTGACCTAGGTAATTGCTGAAATGCATCATCATGGCTCTTACAACCACCACATATTAATCTGCCTCATGACTTCACCTGTAGCTGCCTGCAAGCACGGGTAGTGGTGCACCCCCTCCCTTCCCTGGGCCGCGCTGTGATCTGAGCAACACTCACTGCACCTCAGCCTTGACAAACAGCACCTGGGCTAAGGTCCTCTTGAGCTTATAAAACACTGTCCCCAGGAACTAATGCTGTCTAATGAGCTCCAGGTTTTTTTTAATGAATGGCCTTGGAAGCTTATTTTTCTTGCCTGAATAACAAGCCAAGTGGAATAATATTTTCTTTATAAAAGTTTAAAGGAAAATTACCAACCAGGATGAAAAATTGTTATGACTAAAGCCCACCCCCTTGCAACCCCAGAAACAGCAGTCCAGAGGGAGACCCTTTGAGCTCTCCTGGACCACAGTGAGCTGCAGCCAGAGTGGGGTCTCTCAGAGCCAGCAAACTCTCAGGTTTGCCACACTCGGAGGATTGCTGAACCACGATGGACCCTGGGCTGACACCCCCACTCCTCAAGGCTGAGCCCTCCACCTGCTGAGAAGCAGCAAAGGCATCCAATGTGAATACTGCACTCAATTCGAGGGGAATGTTTTCACAGGTGAATACCTTGTACATACTTCTTTAAGTCCTTGTGCGTGTAGGTGTGAATATGCTATAGCAAATGTACTATGAACGCTGCTCTTCTAGGTTCTTAAGTACTTTAGATTTGTAAGTAAGATAGGCCTGTGAGGTAACTGTTGTGCTACAGTAAATTCTATGTAAATCCTTTGTTTGATTTTAGCTATCAATTAATGCTGTTAAGTGCTGTTAAAACCTTTAGGCCTAAGCTGTTGGTCAGGTCTGGGGCTCAGGTTAGCAAGGGGGTCTATTCTGAATCTTGTGGCTCAATAGGAAAATCTTCTTTATCCTTACCCTTTCCTACTCTTACCCTTCCTCCTGTCCCAGCCTCCACATAGATAATTTTTGGTTTGACATTGTTTTTAGATTGATTGATTTTAGATTTTTGTTTGCTTTTCCTCTGTGTGCTTTAACCATCTATTTAGTTGAGTGAACCTCACCAATGAACTTTGTCACGCTTTCGCTTTTATATTAAACCTGCTTTTGCCAATACCTTTGCCAGTCATTTCTTAAAGCAACCTTAAAACACTCATTCACGACAGCATGTTAAAGCAAGACAAAATGGGGCTTTACCATAACTTTTGTAGGCTACAGCTTGGCATCAGCAACCCTTTACACAGGTATTCAACGCCTGCATCTCCCAGTTCATTGTTGTTCAGCTTCAGCTCTGTGAGGGATGGATTTGTATTGATGATGGATGAGAGATCCTCACAGTTACTGCTGGAGAGATTACAGTCATCCAGCCTGAAAGAAAAGGAGAGAAGGAGCATTTTAGTCCCTAGAGTTGCTCTGTTCTCCCTGGCTGGAGTGTTCCTTGTGAACGCAAAGTGGGCAATATAGCCCCCTGCAGTTCCTGGGATGTCTCCCTAAGTATGTGTGTGACCTGTTGGGCGTTGCATGGCCCAAAACAAGAAGTGCTCTCTTCTGCATTGCTGCGGTACCAGATGGGCTGGGTGGCAGTTCCCCAAACCTCACTCCTCCTCTGTGCTGCACAGAAGAGGGCACAAACCATCCCCCTTCAGCTGGAGGATGCACCTTCATTTAAGCAGCAGTAGTGACAAACTGTCTGCCAGCTGAAGCCACGGCTAACCAGAGGCAGCTTACAGGCTGTCAGACTGGTTCTGCACTGAGAACAGGCAAGCTGGATCTTCAGCCAGCCCCAGAGACACCCATCAGCAGTTTGGGCTCCTGTAGGTGAGTCATGCTGGTTTGCACCATCTCCCTCCCCTGTGCATCTCAGCACGCAAACGGTGAGTTTGCAGTATGGCAGCAGCTTCTCCCACTGGACATCAGCATTTTTCTAGTTGTTGCTAAATTGATGTGGGTCAACTGCATTGAAAGGAGTGCCAAGGAAAGGATCAGGAGTCCAGGACAGGCAGGGAGGTGTGGAGGGAGGCAGAAAAGACATGGGGTAAAAGGAAGGTATCATGAAGAACCCTACAGCCCCAGGCACAGCCACAGCCAGGACTGCCAAAAGTTGCCTGGTTGCTTCTTAGGCAACAGGATGAAAACTGAGGCTCCACTAGGTTTCTCCCTCCCCGCCTCTGGCAAGAAGATGACTCCCAATGGGATTGCATTCAGTACTGACGAACAATCCCTGCTGCAGTCACTCTCAGCCACTGTATCTGGAGCAGTCCAGCTTCTGCCCAGGAGACAACCATCCCACTGCCTTCTGCCAGCTAAGGCATGCCTTGGGAAGTCAAGACCAGGCCCACGAAGCTTGCCTGCAGAAAGCTCTTTTGCAAAACAAAAGCAAGCCACTTTCAGCCTTGCTGATGTCCTCTGAGGCATTGCAGGCATGGCGCCACCCATCCTCTCCAGCCTGAGCAGGATGATGCCAGCCTGTGGGGTGTGAACTCACAACCAGCAGAGGCAAAAGACTGCAGGAGCAACTCTTCTGGGCCCTGTCCTACACTCTGCACCCAAGGAGATGCTTGTCTCATGCTGTTTGCTCATCAAATAAGGCTGGTACTTCTGAAGGTCAAGTAAAGAATTAAAAGTACGTGGCTTTCTGGATAAAAATAGGTAGAGCCATTCCTGTTGCTGTGCAATTTCCAAGTCCTATGTCAAACAGTTCTTAAGGTGAAAAGCACAGGAGAGAAATGCAACAGTTCTTACTCAGAAGAGACGATATACAACTAGTTACTACCTGATGGTTTTGCAGGATTTCATTGTGGTCAGAAGTTCAGCCCATCTAGACGGGCTCATCTCCTCACACTGGATGTCAAGCTCCATTCTGACAGTTGGGATAAGACCTGAAAATTAAAACAAAATAAAACAAAAGCACTTTTTTTTCCCTAACTGACTGAGAAACAACAATGTTCTTCAATCTCCCCAGCTCTCAGCCATGAAAGCTGTGCCACTGTGCAAAGGGGACAGATTATGTTTTTCCAACACCAGTCCTCTGCAAGCACCCCTATAAGCCAGCAATGTTGGAATGGTATTGTTTGGGACTCATCAAGGCCATTCTCCCTGAGGAAAAGAAGCATGGGAATCCTGGGGAGATATGGCAAGAGCCTGTTATCTGAAAGCTGCTTGTGCCAGACTAGGATGCTCCCCTTTTCTCTCCAAGCAAGCTTAACCAGAATGAGCTTTCCAGAGGCACTGGTGTTACTCACTCACTATCACACTGCTGAGCCACACACATGCCAAGTCCTAGCAGCGGGGTGCACCCAACCAATTGTGGACCATCAAGCTATAATTAATACTGGGGTATTTTTGAGAGAATTAGGGTCAATGACAAAGATGAGCATGAGAACTGCCTGGGCTCAAATTAAAAATCCTGCTGGCCACGTGCCTGTATGTGAGAAAAGTGGAACCTAGGTGGATGGGAGAAGCACTCCTCCATGACTTGAATCCAGGGTTTGAAAGCTCACTCTGGTCAGGCAAGTCCAAGCACAGGAAAGCTGGCAGGCAGAATTTTTTTCGCTGTGCAATAACACAGCATTTCTGAACTGATGCAAACACAGCCCCTTGCAGAGCAGGTACAGATAAATGTGCACAAAAACATGGCAGGGCCAGCAGCTAGCTCTGGGATTAGTCTGCAATGGCTGGGATTGGAAGTAGGTGACAAAATGCAGCCTCGGTCTCCTGGTTTGGCCAACATGACTCAGCCTACAGGGCATTTGTAAAAGAAATAATCCCCTGAGCTATCACATCGGAATGCGAACCGCAGTTAACCACCGCCTTCCCGCATCGCGGTCACCTCCTGCTGCCGGAACATCGCGGGTATCCCTGAGGAAAGCTCGGCATCAGAGCGCCCTTCGGGGCTCGTCCGCAGCAAGCCCCGACCCCGCGGGGGGGGGATCCGCGTCCGGGCGCGGGGCGGCGCTGGGACCGGGACCGGGACCGGGACACGGCGCCGGCGGGACCGCGGGCTGCCGGGAATGCCGCCCCACGGCCCGCGGGATGGCCCCGCAGCCCACGCCTCGCGGGGGCGGGGGGATGCCATCGGGGCGACGCGCCAGGGGACACCCGCAGCCCCCCCACCCCCGCAGCCCCTCCCCGCGCCGCCCGCGGCACCTTCCCCGTTTTACCCCGGATCGGAAAGGGCTTCTCTCCCGGCCGGGCGCTGCCCCGCGGGCAGCCCCGCCATCGCTGCTGCCCCTGTGCCCGCAGCCCCGCCGCCGGCCGCGCTTAGCTCCCCCACCCTGCCTGCCACCCACCCTGCCCCCCTTCCCTCCTTTCCCCCCGCCCCGGCCCCCGGCCCCGCTCCTACCGCCCCGCCGCCACCGCGCAGCCGCCGCCGCCTCCGTGTCCCGGCTCCGCCTCGCTGCGCGCCGGGGAGGGGCACGGCCTCTCCCCCCTCCCCCTTTTTTCCCTTTTCCTGTTTCTCTCCCGTTTTCCTTCCACTTTTCCCTCCATTTTCCCCCTCTCCCTTTTTCCCCCCCCCTGCTCTCTCTGACGTTTATCGCCCTTTCCCCTCTCTTATCTTTCTCTTTATTCATTTTTTTCCTGACTTCTCCCTGCTTCCCTCTCCCCATTTTTCCTCCCTTCTTTTTCCCCCTTCTTTTACCCTTTTCCCTCTTTTCCCTTCTTTTCTCCCCCTTCAGTCTCCTTTGCTTCCTTCATACCCTCTTCCTTCCCTCTTTTTCTTGTTTTCTTCACTTCTTTCTTTTTTCCGTCTTACCTTCCACTTTCTTCTCTTTCCCGTTCTTCCCCTTTCCCTCTTTTTCTTCCCTTTCCCCCTCTTTCCCCCATTTCCTTCCTTCCCTCTGTCCCTCCCTCTTTTTCCTGTACTCTTCTTACTTCCCTCTTTTCTCTTTTCCTCCTTCTCCCTTCTTTAGCTATTCCCTCTTTTGTTCCTTTTCCACCATTGTGCCCTCCTTTTTTTTTCTGCTATCCCTCCTCTAACCCTGTTTCTTCTCACCAACTTACCAATTTTCCTTCTCTTTCCCTCCCGTTTCTTCTATTCCCATCCCATGTTGCCCTTTTTCCCCATCCACCCCAACCCCCCCGCCCTCATCCCAAGCAGGAGCACTGGGATACGCAGGCAAGACAGGAGAGCAGAACCAGGAGAAATCCCTGTAATGACGGGGTGCAGAAAAGGATGGGAGTAAAAATGAGGTGGTGTCCCAGTTGGCTGAGAGGGCCATCTCTGCCCCATGGTGGGACCTGGAGGACAATGAGGATGCATCACCCAGGGGAGAGACATCATGGCAGGGGCTTGGCCACGGGAGAGAGGACCCCCCTCTTGTACTTCCCCAGGGAAATCGAGACCGGGAGCTGTTTGAATTGGGAACAACACAAACATCAATTCCTCAGTGGTGTCCCTGACTTCCAGCTTGCCAGGCACAGGGGCCCAGCTTGGAGGGCCTGGGATTTCCCCTCTCTCCATCCCTGTCGCCAGTTCTATCCATGACGCATCTTTGCTCGTATCTGCCTCCCTCATTAGCGCAACACGTTGCCGAGCAGCGGAGCTGCACCTCGCTGGCACAAAGGCTTCTCTCCAAGCTGTTTGGAACCGTGACAGCAGTGGAGGATGGGCGCGTCAGAGTTCTGCCGCTGCCACGGCTGTCCCCTCCCGGGGTCTGCCCGACCCCACTGACCAGCGGCTCTCCGGCACATCCCTCCCGTGGCGGGGCAAGGCTGCCAGCGCTTCGTCAGCGATGGAAGGCATTCGTCATCACTCGGCTCGCTTCCTCCTCCGGCTGCCGGCTACTCCCTGTTTCCCTATTGTTTCCCAGTACTTTTAGCCTCAGTATAAGCTCATTCAGATTTTCACGAGGCAGAGCAAAGAAAGGTTTCGAAGTGCCGAGAGGCTCTAGGCAACATACTGACTTGCCTCCTGCCCTCCCTTCCCCCCAAATCTCAGCATCTCCCCGAGTTTTTTCTTCCTACAAATACCCCGTTCCCATACCCCTGACTCACACAACAGCTCGACTAAGCACAACGAGCTGTTGCCTACAAAGGACGACTTTAAAATGGTTACGTGTTTCGCCCCCCGGTAAGCAGAAGGAAAAGTTTAGAGTCTGAGAGGCTGATTTTGCGGCTGGTACGTACCTTGCTGTTCTCGGTGCTGAGCGGGGAGCGCGGAGGGCAGAGCTGGCCCCTTCCTGCCGTCGTTACCACACACCCTCTGCTGCCGTACACATGGTGCCTGCTAGAGGGAGGAAAGCAGTTTTGGGCTCTGACGGCTTTTTTTCCTCCCGTGGCAGCTCTTCAAGGGCTCGCAGAGCAAGTACTCTGTGTGCGATTGTGTCAGCCTTAGTGACGATGCAAACATGACAGAGCTGGCTTTAACTTCTTATACTGGATCGTGTAGCCTCTTGCCGTGCTTTAGCCCATTGAGGGTCCATCAGAAAACGAGGCCACTACACTGTTAAAGTGTGAATAGAGTTGCTTGGAGTTTGCATAGTTCCTCCATTCCCCAGGCAAGCCCTGTCCCACCTGTCCGAGGAGTGATGTTGAGCACATTACTGCCTGCCTGGGGGTTACCCATCCCACCTCCCACAGGGCCTGGGGCATGGGCAGCCCCCTGCTGCTGCACAAGCTGGTTGCTCACACTGCCTGAAACGATCCCTTGGGAACAGCCTTGGTCGTGCCTCCCTAAAACTGCCCCTAAGCAGCAAGCATAAACCTGATTCCTACATCTCCTGCTCCCAAATTCCCACTGACTTTTCCCCTCCCCAAGGAATACCCTGCCATCACTCAAACTGCATCACATGCTAATTGCAGGTTGAAGTAACCTGCTTTCTTCCCCCATCCTCTATGGCATGAAGATGAATTAATGTTTCAATAGCCTGCAAATGAGCTGGTGGCAGAAGGCCAGCTCCATTTTCCCCTTCCCCAGCTGCTGATGCTGACAGAGTTGATCGTGGCACAGGCCGGGAAGCAGGCCTTTTGCTAAGCCCCAGGAGAAGCACTGGAGGTTGCCCCCTAGTTACCTTTATTATCCTTCTTCTGGAGGACATGGGAACTGACCACCCAAAGAGTTCAAAGAGCTAAAACCCACCTTCCTTAGTGCCCAGAAGAGAGTGGAACGCCAGAGAGTGCACCTCTTCCACATGCCCTCCCAGGAAAAACTGGGTCGTCTACACAAACAGCTTGCTAGAACAGTCCTTGTGCTTCTGGGTCTGACCTGAAACCTGCTGAACCACAGGCACAGGCTTGGGGGTGGCACAAGCTGCCGACTTCAGTGCTTGCTAGGATGCTCCCTGGCAGGCAGATGGGTGGGATGCTCTGGCTGGTGTGGGATGTCTCTGCCATTCTCTGTTGCCACGAGGCTCTCAGGAAGACCACTAGTGTTAGGAAGAATGATTGCTGGCAAGAGGTTGCACCATCCCCTGGTCCACCAGGAAATTTGAAACCAAATGCCTGTCCTTCAGCTGAACAGCAAAGGTCTCACTTCCTATCCAGCCACTGCTGGCATCTCTCTACTCTTGATTCTTGCTTCACTGCACATGTCAGGAGTCTCTAAAGAACGAAGTCCAGTATTTGTTAGAGGTTTCAGAGAGGTTTATGTCACGTGGATCTTCTGTAGACCTCCTGCCCTGGACAAAGCACCCAATACACATTGGTCTGTGCTGGTGGAATATTAGACTTGCAAGCCAAATAACCATGCCAAAATGTTATCAGCTTCTATCTCCCTGTCATCCCTTTGGCTGCCCTCACTGTGGGGACAACAAAAGGTATCTTGGGACAAATCTATTGCCCTTTCCCCAGCAAGCAGGACCAGGCTGTCCTACTCAGCAGGATACACATAAGTCCAGAGGAAATGATGCAAAATGGAGCTGAGAAACTCAACAGCAAACACCGGTGAGAAATACATGGATGTGTCTTGCCACCGAAACAGTGGGAGACTCCTGGCATGGAAGGTATGTCCATTTGATTGTTTGGACAGACTCAGGTCTCGTTCCTTGAGGATTCTGATGGGGACATCTGCCCTGTGTTCCCTTCTTTATCACCATTTCTTCATCTCCATTTTGAGTTCACTCAAATTTATCTCCCCTTTTTTTCAGGTTCTCCCCTTCCTTCGGCCTTTGTAGCAGGGAGGTAGAGCACAGTGATGTCCATCTTGTCCCTGCTGTTTTTGGGCATTGCTGCCACAGACCCATGAAGTGCAGGTCTAGTGTTGTGGGATCTGAGCAAGTAGAGATGTATCTCTGCGTTTAAGGTGACTTTATTTTAAACTAAATTTATGCATATAACCCTAACTTACAAATGGGTACTTAAATTAAGGCCATTAGCTGAAAGCTTTGCCTTTTCCCCCTCTAGCAGTTTCCTGTTCCATTCTCTCTGGTCTCATGATGCCTCTGTGCATATACTTAATTGTAATTAAAGACAATAAAATTGCCAAAGTAGTGACAGATCTTTTGCTGACTTGACTATGCCATCCCTACCAGCAAATTCATTACATAAACAGCAAATCATAAGCATGTGCCCAGCTCCATTCTTTGCACTTATACTTGTTTTAACTTGTACTTGATCCATTGCTGGAAGCCATTTGTTCCTTGAGCTTGTGTGCAAACTGGAAGTGAGGATTTGTAGGGTGAGGAAATGCAAAACTTGAGTCATTCTTGAGGAGTCTGATTAAGCACTGGGGAGCAAAGCATCTGTGGAGCCAGAGAACCTGACGCTGTTGCTTAACTGATGTCTCAGGAGCAATAATAATAATAATAATAATAATAATAATAATAATAATAATAATAAAAGGGTCAATAAACAGATGCTGGTAGCAGTAGGCTGGGAGATATAAGGTGGCTGAGCAAGCTCTGAGTTTCTCAGCAAATACAGGCAAATGCTCTGACTTGCATGCGTGCATGCACACATATGGATGTTCCATATTGTGGCAGCTCATTATGGATTCCCACAAGAAAACCATTAGGGGGCAAATTTTTGCTGTTCTGATGTGGTCGCCTTGTTCTCGTAAAAGAAAAGCTGGTTTTGTTTTTTTGGGGGGAGTGGGAAGCATTATAATGAAATAGTGCTGTGAGTATATGGCTAATATTTTATCCCTCTGGATAGAGTCTGTCACAGTGGACCCAGTGAAAATGGAGCCCCAAGAAAACGGAGCTTTCCAGATTTGTTCATCAACCACTGCACTGCACTGACCTGCAGGAAAGGTACGGTCAGAGGAGTTTTTCTCACATTCCCGCTTTTCTGCACCTTCTGCCTCAGCCCGTGGCAGTTGTTGCCTGCCAGGCTGCAGAGGGCGATGCAGCATCAATTTGACCAGACTTACGGTCCACTGGTTTTCCATCCTCCCGAGGCTGCCCGTGGTCACCCAGACATGGCAGGGGCTGAGGGTTGAGACGAGGCCAAAGCTAGAGGGGAAAATGAGAGGACCAGACAATAGACACAAATGTATTTCACAACACAGGCTTTTCATGCCAGCTGTGTAGCAGCTGATGAAATAGGAGCCTGTGATGGATTTCACTCTCCTGTTAAACCCTGCTGCATAGGAAGACTCGAATCATTTGCTGAAGCTTTGAAGACCACTGTAGTGACAGCTGGTTATTTCATGAGTTTTTATGGAACTCAGAAGTCTGAGTTTGAACCAGCTTTAAAGGGCAAGAATGAAATCTTCAAGCTAAAAAAAAAAAAAAACCTGAACAACCATACACTCATTTGTTTTTCAGACTTCAATTTGCATGTTACTTATTGTCATTTTGTGGAAAGGAAAGGAATGGTAGATGTCCTCTGCCAGTGGAGACATTTCTCTTTAATCTCCATGAGACCACCCATGAGAATTCATGGTTATTTGTGCCAAAAAATCACTTTGAATCATAGAGTCATCAAGGTTGGAAAAGACCTCCAAGATCATCCTGTTCGACCATTAACCCAGCACCACCATGTTCACCACTTAAACCGGTATCTCAAAGTGACACATCCGCATGCCTTTTGAACACTTCCATGGACAGTGATTCCAACACTTCCCTGCAGCTTCTTCCAATGCCTGATCACCCTTTCAGTGAAGAAAATTTTCCTAATATTCAGTCAAAACCTCCCCTGGCACAACTTGAGGCCACTGCCTCTCATCCTGTCACTTGTTACCTGAGACAAGAGGCCTCACGTCACTTCACCTCAGCCCCTTTCAGGTAGTGATAAGAGTCTCCCCTGAGCTTTCTTTTCCTCATGCTAAACAACTCCAGTTCCCTCAGCTGCTCCCTGTAAGATTTGTGCTCTAAAAAAACCCATTGCATCCTCTCTTCAATCCTGTTCTTCTTTGAACTATTGGGAATTTATTGCAAATTAATTCACTGCAAAGGTTTTGGGGTGGGATGTTCTGCAGTTTCCTCATTTGTTGGCTGGGGCCTGTGAGCAGCTTGAAAGCTGAATTCCACTCTTTGTTGTTGAAATTTGCCAGAAAGGTCATTTCCTCATGCATGTAACCCAAGAAAGTGTGCAGAATTGTTTTCCACCTTTGGTTTCCAATTTAGCTAGTGACTGGGATAGAAATGCCAGCTGAGTGCAATCCTGTAGGGTTGGGGTTTTTGTGTGATACGCCTTCAGTTTCTAAAGATTTCTCTTTTTCTTTGAAGCCTTTGGTTATTCCTTGTGGCTTGTTGCAATAGAATAGGAGCAGAATGTGAAGAAATTGAGTATTTTCCTGAATTTTGCACCTGGATAAACACTCTGGCAAGACCTTGACTTCCACCCCCCTCCCCCCCCCCCCACTAAATGGCACTTACATCAATGGCTCCTTCAGGTGTTTTGGTTTCTTCTCAAATTTAGTAAAGGCAAACAAGGGTTTCAGCTGTGCCAGAGGCTCCCAGGAGAGGGATCTCTGAGGCTTCCCTGGGTGGGATGAGCAGGTGAAGGCTGTTGGCCAGGGCTGCGTGGGAAGCACCAGAGGCCGTGGGGGTGGCTGCTCCCTGCTGCTGGCCTTGCCCGGCATCGAATCAGAAAGCGAAAAAGGTCAGGAACACACAGCGCCCTGCTCGCCCGAAGTTAGAAGTGCCTTTGTAGCCATACCAGGAGCAGCTGAGGTCACTTGGTCTGTTTTTGTCCTGGAGGAGAACTTGGGGGGAGACCTCACTGCAGTCACAGCTTCCTCACGAGGGGCAGGGCAGGCACCGATCCCTCTCCGGGGTCACCAGGGACAGGACCCCAGGGAATGGCCTGGAGTGGTGTCA
>JAWWEU010000158.1:18538986-18585090 GCA_035583155.1 Acropternis orthonyx | reverse complement strand
CTCTCGCGAGACACGCCCCCCCCCGCGCGCCGCCCAGCCGCGCCTCCCGCCGCGCCTGCGCGGGAGCGGGTCGGCCCCGGGCTCGGCGGCGGGCCGGGCTGGGCGCTGGGAGAGCGGGATGAGCCCCGCGGTGAGACCGGGAATGGGAATGCGGGGTGGGAGGGGGGGCTGCCTGCCGGGAGGGGCTGCCAGGGGCTCTGTGCTGGCGGGCGGTGCGCGCTCGGGAGGCAGGGTGCGCGCCCCGGCGGGGGGACTCTGCCCGGGGCTGGGCTGGCGCGTCGAGCCGCGGGGGGGGATGCGCTGGGCTGCGGGCGGGACGGGACGGAGAGGCGAACAAGACCCCCCCACCCCCGCCCCAAAACACTGCTTCCCCCCCACCCCAGCTGAGGGAGCGGCCCGGGCGGCCCCGGTGAGGCGGGCGGGCTTGGCCCGGGGCAGCGCCCGGTGCCCCACAGCGCGGCCCTGGCAGCGGCGGCCCTGCCGTGCGGGCTCCCCTGCAAACAACGCCCGGGAGCCGCCCCGGATCGGCAGGGCTGCCCACGGCAAGGAGCGGTCCGGTACGCTCCTGTGCTCCCGCTGAAATAGAGTTAAAGGCAGCATCTCCTGGCTGGGCTCCGGGGCAGGGGTCTTCGGGCCCCTGTGGAAAGGGCAGGTGAGGGGCATGTGCTGGGGCCGCCTGGGGAGCTGCATGGACCAGGTGGGGTTTTGGTGCCCTGCTTTTGGTGGGAGAGAAGGGTATGCCCTCAATGAGGGCGTGCATAGCAGCTGTGCGGGTGAGAGCATCAGGACCTTTCTCTGCCGGTGCCATACTGAGGAAGATGAGGCTGTTGATGGGCTCGCCGCTTTGATTTGAAGCTGCATTCAGCAGCAGTGGTATCCAAGACTTAGTTAAAAACCTGTCATTCTGGTAAATGGCTTGCCTTGCCCTTGGTCACTTTTCTTCCCCTCTGATGTTCTTGAACAAGAAAAGGCAAAACGCTTCCTGAACCGACAGGATTACCAAATAACCTGGTTGTATAACCTCAGTGGTAGCTGCTTAACACCTTGTATTGGGAAAGCAGCAAAGTCCTGGCTGAGCTGGCAGGGCTGCAGGCAGTGCTGCCTGTCACCAGGTTATTGCAATTCACTGAGCAGCAGGCCATTTGGTGAGAGCGGTGGGACCTGCTGTGGCTTTTGCTCCATCGAGTTCCTGGGCGCTTTACATTGTTTGTTTTCCTGCCATACTGTTGTACTTCTACCTTGACTGTGTTCAAGTTGTTGTTCTGCTGCATTCACAGCCATTCTCTTATCAATTTTACACCCTTCCTAAGGGATTTGCCTCAGCTCTGCTTCTGATATATACAAGTTACTTTTTTTCCTGGATGCATTTGCTGAGTGAGCCTCCTCCAGACTGTGAATTTTTGATTAAATACTCCTGTATATCAACAGCTTTGCAATTGAAATAGATGTAAAACATTTACTTATTTTCCTTGGCATGTACTGGTCTGTGAATGTGTTCTGCTTCATGCAGAGTTTGCTTACTAGCTTTCCTGAACGATATTTTGCTGAACTACTTGGAATTTTAAATTTACTCCTCTTTTGTTCTTTCCAACATACTGACATGTTGCATCTTACTTTAAAGAGCCCATGAAGCGTGACCTCAGCCCATTGGAAACTGTCCTGCCTCTCATTTATGGTTTTCACAGTTGTGAGCTTCCTTCTTGGTTTTTTTTTTCAGCAGAGACAAGATTGGCCAACAAACATGTTCTGAAAGACATGTTTATCTTTTGAAAAAACCCCAACAGCGACCAAACAAGCAGGCAGCTGCACCCTTCCAGCAGCATGATTTCTTATCTTGGAGCTTGACTCATAATTCTGATGGCTCCTTACCTTTAGAGTTTCGGGGGGTTTTTTGAAAAGAAAGTGGTTTTTTGCAGCTAGCCTATTCCCCTGAGTGCCAGGCTGAAGAACATTACACTTGTGTAATTTTTTTTTTTTTTGTGGTGTCCTCCTGTCTCTTTTACATCACCTGAGTTGCAGGACCCTGTAATCTTACCCATAGGCTTCTTTTTTTTTTCCCTTTTCAGAAAATAGGGAGGTGCTTAAGAGTAACTTCTGCTGGCAAATCTCACACTGGATGTAAATGATAATGTTTCGCTGGCTCGGCTTTGCAAAACACGAAGTTGATTCTGGAGCTGGAAAATATGTTTCAGGCTGCGTTTTGCATAGATGCTCTCCAGTGTGAGGTTTCACTGTCTGGGTGTTACATGTGTTTTTTTCCTGTCACGGGGCAGTCTGTCTCTCTGAATTGTTATGTTGCTGAGAGCAACTGGCAGAGCAAATACAGGGGCAGGGGGAAAGAGAGGATTGCCTTCAGCCCTGCTTGGTCAACAGTCTTCCCTCATTTGCACCTTGTGTGATTTAATAACAAGGTTGTACAGCAGCTTTTCTCACAGCAAAACCTCCTTTTTTTCCTTTTTCTTTAGCATTAAAATTGCACCAAAGAGTGTGTGTTAAGATGGACTTTGAAACTCAAAGCTTGTCAGTCCTTCACAGTCATGCTGGGGTAATTCCTATGCTTTCCTCTCCGACATTTTAATGACAGAAGGAAGAAGTTCAGCTCCCACAGCTCAAGCTGTTGTAAGGGCATGTCTGCACTCTGCAAATAAGTTTTTTTTCCTGCTTTTTCTCTTCTATCTTCCACTTGCTTTGGCAGTGCTGTGCTCCTGGGTCTCCGTATCTGGGGCAAGTTTTGGTGAATCTCCGTTTTCTCCTTGTGCTCCCTGTGTGCTGAGATTAGAGAAGTCACCTTGCAGATGACTGGGAAAAGCCCACATAAAGAAGCCTGCAGCTGCTCTGTGCAAAGAACAGCCCCCAGAGGTGCTGAAGCTGCAGAGCTATCAGTGGAGTTTTGTGGTCGGGTGGATTGCTGCATCCCCTTCGGCCTGTGAGGCTCCCTCCCAGTTGTCCCTTTCATTGAGTGGTGCAGGGGTGCTTTAAGGGACTGGTTCATGCCACGCTGCAGGTTGCTCAGCACGGCAGTGTGGTGGAAGGCAGTTTCAGGGTAATCTCCTCTGCTGAGGCTGGCAGTCTTGGCTGGTTTGCTATGATATGCCTCCCCATTTCAAGCAGCAGCGGGTATTTCTGAAGCAAGCGTACCGACTGGAGTGCTTGCTCTGATTTTCGAGGCGGATGGATGTTCTCTGCAGCTGTGTGTTTGCTTTGACACCCTCGGTGTGAGGTATTTGTAGAAGGACTGCTGTAGGTTGGCCTCCCTGAGTGGCAGCCACGCTCGCCGGCTCTGCGTCCTGCCGGGTTGCTCCTGCGCGTGCCATCCCCCTCTGCACCGCAGAAGAGCTAAATCGGGGTTAGAAGAAAGCTGGCAAGGAGCCTGGATGTTCCTAGAAAGATATTGATTGCCCTGGACAGTTCGGGGTTGTTTCTTTTGTTTCCCTGGCTCTTGTCACGGGGTCAGGCTCCTTAGGGTGGCAGCTCGTTGGAGGATGGAGAAACAGTGCCGGCTTTGCGGGCTGAGGCTGGAGTGGAGCCATCCCAGCCCGCTTCTCTCAAGTGTTAAGTCTGAAGCAGCCTGCCTGGTAATTCCATTAATGGGAGCCTAGTGCCAGAGAGATAAATGTAATTCCAGGGTAAAGCCGATGGTCGGGCTCAAATGGAGAGGATTTGCCGGTTCTCCCGGGTGCACTGCTGTGAGTAATGTACTCCAGTATTACCCAGAGACGATGCTTGAAGTCTAGATGCTAGTGTAAAGATTGGGCAGTGATAAAAAATTTTGCTGCTAAATCTGCATGTGAAGAGCCTTTGCAATGGGTTTTACCAGGAATAAAAGTTTACTTAACTCCTGATGTGCCGCGTGGCACTGAGCTAAGGAGCCAGCCGATCCAGGATACAGCCTCCATGGGCTATAGCCAGAACAAGCTCTCTGCGTATAATCAGTGCAGAGCAGGAATTATATACCCCGTGTGTGTCACATCAGAAAGCTTGCAAGCACCTCAGAGCTAGCCACCACAACTGCAAGTAGCACACGCTCCTCCACAGTTTTGGATGTGGTCCATGCTTGAATTCAGAGGTTACTGTCCTGGCCAGCTGTTTTCTCAGTTTGGTTCCTTTTTGATTTGCAGACCACATCTTCCTGTTTGTAGTTGTATAATACACTTGTGGAACAATCATCAAGTCTTGTGTTGAAAAGGAATGGTGAATTGGGATATTTTTAGGTCTCCTTGTGGCTCGGATCCTGGAAATCAAACACAGGAGCCAGCAACGTTCAGCTTTATGCAGAGGAGCTTCCCGTGCTGCAGGCAGCTGCCAGGCAGTTGTGTCCAGCAGGGTGGGAACCCTCAGCGCCAGTGAGCCTCAGTGCTGTTGTACCCCAAAATTCTAGCAAACAAGGTACTTGCACCCACCTTTTGGAGCTTAAAGCGGATTTTCCATGTGGGAGACTACTTGTCATCAGTCCAAAGTGGAGGGGAAAAAAAGTCCATGAAGAGGAAGTAAGTGCTAGGAATGCTCAGCCCCTGACATGCCCCCATCACTCCAGCTTTGCGTGAGTATCTGTCAGGACAAATCTGATCTCCTTAGGACCTGCGTCCCTGCTGGCATCCTGACTGCAGAATTAAAGTCAGCTTGCTCAAAAGGCCTGTTTGTTGGTGTATGCAGCAGCTTGCTGATGCCTCCTCTGCTCTAGGAGGCGTGGGGGAGAGTTGTTTGTTGGGCAGAGTGAGGTGCACGCTTTGCCGGTGCCCTAGCAGCTCGTGGGACAGCCATCCTGAGTCCCCAGCCTGCTCGTGCATCTCTTACTTCTCTTTGCAGGAGCTGTGCTGACATGCCTGCCTTCTTTGTGCGCGTACTTTGGACCTGTTCACTCACTAGAAATCAGCGGGATCAAGATCAGCCTGTCCTGAGTTTTTAAATCTCCTGCCTCCCCTTTTACCTTCAGTTTTGTTCTCTAAAGAGTGAGGGTCCTGTGTGTGAGAGCCACATCTGTTGCTCACCACCACAGTGGCAGGATGTTGGTGGGGATGCAGATATCAGTCTGAGCTAGTGCAATTGCTTTTTTTTTTTTTTTTAAGTTTCTCCCACTTGCAATGTAGCTGACTACTCGAGGTTTAGTTTAGTAGCATGGTTTTCTCATCACAAGTTAAACTTTTTCAGTGTCTGCATTCCTGCTTTTATAGCTTTGATGTCTGATTTGGGCTTGAGTGGAGCAAAGTTGCAGTGATAGTGAATTGTGTATCTTGTCAAACATCTCAGAGTAGATGAAGGAACAGGTGCAAAAATGACCTGCATGATTAGAAATTCAGTTTCTTTAAAAATTTTATGTCTGTGGTGTCTTGTTCTTGCAGTATCTCTCTTCCCTCCCTCTTCAGTTCCATGAGTCAAAACTGATCATGAGAGCATTGATATATGAGTGGGGGGGCACTTATCAGGGATGATGTAATGTGTTCTTTTCCTCTGATGCTAATAAAGTGGGTCAGAAATGTTGCCTGTGCTATTGCTGGTGCTTACAATGCCAACCAGATAAAGTTACTGAAATTGATTTGAAGCTTCACTATTTTCTTTGCTCCCTGACTTGCTGCATGAGTTTCATAGGGACACCTGTGTGTCTGACCCACAAGGCATTGATTTGCTTGATGCCTCTTGCGGCCTAGGTGCATGGTTGAGTTACCTTGTTGCTGCTTTAATACCACAGTTTAGGTGGCCCAGCACTGAATTTGTTCTCCTACTGAAGTATTTTTGGGCCACAGCTGCATCCACATTGGGTTTGCTGCAGAGCTGGCCACGCTGATGGGAGAGCAGCCTGAGCTACAGTGGACAGGTACCTATCACACAGCTCCCTAGAAGAAGGGTTTGGCAGGACTATCCCTTGGCCTTCTGGAGATGTTCTAGGTGTCTAGAGGATGAGCAAACTGAGCCTGATACATTGTCCTTTTGTTTTCCTTGATCTTATGGTGGAAGTCCCATGGCAGGCTTGACTGAGGATGCTGAGCAGTGGTTGAACAGCACAGTGTTTGTTCACTGGTGTTACCTCAGATCTGGACTTTTAACAAGACACCTGGTGAAAAGCCACAAGCAACTGGACTTGGTGTTAGTTCATGTTATGGTATCAGGGAGTCAGGTCATAGGTTCTCAGTTTTTGAGGCTGGAGACATTTTGGGACTGGAGTTGAGTGTCTGCGCAACTTTGAGGTGTTTGAGGGGTGACCTGATGGCTGTGCTTTGATACCTTTGTGTGGTGAAGAGATCTGGCTGAGGTCTGCTCAGTGTTTCCCCTACTGTGAGAGAAAGATGCCGTAAGATACAGCAGGTGGAATTTCAAGATGAACTGGGAGTGGGAAGGGAGCATGTATAACATATAGCTGAGAAAACTAGTAAACTGGACTTGTTTCCAGCTGATGTGTTCAAAATGTGATTAGTCACCTCTTACAGTAGGGTGCCGTAATCCGGTTTCCGTGGAAAAAATTGCACCATACGTGTGTCAAGACAAGGGCTGGACTCTGTTCTGCGAGCGTGTGTGTGCCTTCAGGCTCAATCTGTAAATCCCTATGGTTATTCTGGTCCTTTGCAGGCTCGCGAGAACTTGGGGAGTTTTCTTTCCTGCAGCGTTGCCCTCACCATGCTTTTAATATCCAAAGGTCTGGATGGAAATTGTTGTTGTCTTGCCCTCTTGTGTGCCAGCACTCAGTCTGATGGCAGGCAGAGGCTTGGTGGCAGCCAGAGCTCTTCCCTTCAGTGTGTGCTGGAGGGAACAGAGGGACATGGCTTTGGGGGTGCCACTCCTCCTCTTTGGCACTGGTGGACTGTTGTCAGCCTCATGTATGTCTAAGGAAACAATTTCTCGAGTCTTTTGTCTGGATTTTACAGGGATCTTTTTCCTTAGTGCTTTTCTGCCTTGGGCATGGATGCTGGTGGGATCTTCACTTACCTCTTCCTGTGGTATATCCAAGCAGTGCAGTCCTTGGGAGACTGTTGGTCACCTCCTGCAGGGTGCTGGATCTGGCGTGGGGACTGCTGGATGAATGGAGAGGTCCATAACCAGAGAGACTGGGCAGGAGGGGCGATTGGCTGGGAAACGTGTCCCTGGTCTGTGGCTCCAACAGTACTGCTAATCCATATTCTCCAACTGCTGGAAGTGGCAGACTGAAATGAAAAGACTGGGTTAGCCGGTATCCTGCTTGAGCTGAGAGAAAATGGATTTAGCTGTTCTTGGTTTATTTCAAGAAATCGTATTAAGAACTGAGCCAAGAGGCTGTGCAGCAGAGGCTGCTCCCACTGCAGACGTCTGCTTGCAAACTTGTGTTGCAGGGCGATTCCTTCTGGTGCTGCAAAGCCAAGGGCAAAAGCAGAACTGTGGCACGGGCCAGGAGACCTCTGTGGAGGTGCAGCCAAAGGGTTCGCTTGATTGCTTTGGCAGCTCGTGTTTAGTCAGAACCAGGTGTGGGCATTGCTTCCATCTGTTGTCAGCGGTCGCTTGCGTCTTGGGTGAGTGCAGTGAGCAAGCTGAGGAGCTGTGCTCTGCCCCGAGTCCCTGCTGCCGGGAGGCTGCACGCAGACGGCTGGAAGGTCCCCAGCATGAACGTTGGACGTGTGATGTGATGACTCTTGTGTCCTGGCTAGCATCAGCTCTGTGGTTACACCTAGCTGCAGCTGACTTCTAAAACTCTGCTCGGTAAAAATTGCCTGAATTTATACGTTGTGATTTGTTTGTTCGGGTTTTAAACTAAGAGAACATGAATTTCTGCAGAGGTGAAAGCTTGAACTTTGTAATAGAGTCCATGATTTTCTTGAGGATGCTTTGGGATATTTTGGGGGTGTGCATGTTCTTTGCATGGTAACCGTTATCAGGAAAACTGGGAACAGGGCAGTTGGAGATGTGTAGCTGCTGGATTGATTTTAATGCCACAGGAACTCATTTTGAGTAGCTTTATGCTTTTTCTGGTGGTGGAAAAAAAGAGCTGCGTTAAGTGGAGGAGCAGCTCTGTGTATTTCTGTGAAAGGTGTTTAAAGGAGGTTTGAATGTGAGTTTTTTGAACTGTGCTTGTCTGTTCCTGTTGAGAGCTGGCGGAGTTGGTGGTTTCGGTGGGAGCATGCCGCAGCGATCGAAGGCCAGGCTTGCCTGGGGGCCCTGGGGCAGCTTCGTCAGGAGCCTGTGTGACTAATGCTGTGTAACTCAGAAAAACAAGAAACGATCAGCTCTGCCTCCTTCACCTCCGTAAGGAGATAGTGGTGGGGGAGCTCCGTCGGGCTGCTGCTGGGATGTTTGGATGGTACCTCTGGGCAAGCTAAGGGATCAGCTCCCCCCACCTGGCACAGCCTTGTGGAAAGTACTTTTTAGGTGGAGGTTGTCCCTCTGGCTGGTTTTGGAGGTGAGGTGACTGGCTGGGATGTGAAGGCTGGTGCTGGCAGCCCCTGTGATACCCTGAGCTGCACCTGGGTCCCTTGCAATACCTCCATCACACCTGTGCCAGAGGAGAAGCAGGATGGAGGTGGAGGAGGCTCAGGCTATGCAGTGCAGAGGGTAAGCCAGCCTGTGGGGCTATGCAGGGCAGTGTCGTGCTCCTCCCTCTGCACTCCTGGTGGTGTTGAAGGAGGTCACATCTCAGGATGAAGGGCTGGCTTAAACTCTGAGCCTGTACTTCTGTTCTTCCATCCTTATTTTCCAGGGGTTCTCTGCAAGGAATTGGAAAATCCCTTCTATGGGCTGCCATGACAGCCTTGGAAGTATCCAGATGGATTTGAACTTTGGTGCTGCAAAGGGCTTTGCATATTTATTTTCAGCTTCCTGCTGTCTGCTTTGCTTGAGAGCTTTTGCTAGATCCTTTGCATATGCTTGTCCTTGCTCCTCTTCTGGAAACCATTTGAGAACATGCTTCAGCTATGACAAAACACACAGCCCCCCAAAAATACCCCCAAACCTCTTGAAGGAATTTTGTTTTACCACTGTGACTTGGTAAGCTGCAAGGCTTGCATAGCTGTGGTGTGTTGCTGTTTGGGTGCATCAGCCTAGTTTGAAGACCTCACACAGCAATTCACCAAAGAGTTTCGGATGAATCTTTAGAAAAGTGGGTGGCTGAGCAGGTTCAGCAGCGAGTGGAGTTGTTAAACTGATTTTAAGTGACTTACCCCTGTGCAAAGACAAAGATATGATGGGTTTGAAGCCTCATCTAGGTTTCCAGATGTTCCACTGTGCCATCTTTCTGAGGTCATGCTTTCCCTCGGCTTTAGCTGATCTCTGGCTGTTCTGCCAGAAATCCTTCCCCTTTATTTTCTTCTTTTCTGGGATGCCTTCCAGTTGGATCAAGCAAATGATGGTTGCTACCACAAGTGTAGAGATGACTGGGATGTGTAGAATGGGGAGGAGGAGGGAAAACGCAGGATGGTCTCTGTTTTAGCAGCAAAGGGTAGTTTTGGTTCAGTTAAACTGAAGAGCGCATGGGAGTGGGTGTGGCTTGGTGAATGGCAGCTGCGTAACCCCTGGTAGAGCATGTCCTGCTTCTACCCCAGTTTCCTTTCCTGTAAAAGAGTGATAAGGATTGCCAAGTGTGTTAATATTTGTGGGAGGCTACAATGTTAGTAGAGTCCTTTGAGAGGCACTGCTGTGTGATGGCTTTGTGTACATGCTGAAAGTGTTTGGCTTCCCAGTTAACCCAGGGGAGGTTTCCCTCCGGAAGAACTCTGAGCACAGCTTCTAAAAAAACCTTTCTGCTGAACATATCAAGGAGAATATTAGATTGAATGTAAGGGAGAAGTTTTCTGTGATGAGGGTGGT
This sequence comes from Acropternis orthonyx, assembly GCA_035583155.1. NCBI lineage: Eukaryota > Metazoa > Chordata > Aves > Passeriformes > Rhinocryptidae > Acropternis > Acropternis orthonyx. Next base: position 18,575,328 of record JAWWEU010000158.1, on the reverse strand, counting down.
GTTGCACTGAAACAGGCTGCCTCCAGAAGCTGTGGATGCACTGTCTTTGGAAGTGTTCAAGGAGAGGTTGGAGGGAGCTGTGAGCAACCTGGTCTAGTGGTGGGTGTCCCTGCCCACGGCAGGGGCTTGGACTAGATGATCTTTATGAATTCCCTTCCCACCCAAATCACTCTGCATTTCTATGTTTTCTCTACTTAAATACGCTGCAGACCAGGGCCTGATGTGTTAGTGCTTTCCTGGGAGGGACAAATTCTGCTGTCCTGTTGTCCTCCAGCCGTAAGGCTGGGAGTAGGTTTATCTTCTTGCCTGCCTTGCTATAAATCTTCGTCTGACCCATCTCAGGCTGAAAAGCCATTGTGTTAGGTGCTAGCTGCAAGCATGTTATCGCCTTGACGATGACTTCTCAGGGCCTGGTGACTGGGGAGCTGGCATGGCTGTGGCAGCACTCTCAACACGCTCTAGCTGTGTCTGAGGAGTTCATTGTAGGTGCTTGTGTCAAAGAGGGTTGTGCATCTTCCACCTGGAAGCAGCACAGATGCTCAACCTTAATGTTGGTTATGGGGGGGTTAGAGCTGTTTGTTTGAGCTTGACATTGCTGATGTTGGAAGATCATCACAGAAGGAGAGAAAAATCAGCATAAGCCTCTTAGAGAAAACTTAATTATTCTCAAAGCTGGCAGGAAACACCACATCCCCCTCTTTAGGCTTCAAAGTAGGGTGTCTTTTATGGTGAATGTATCTGCTTGTGACTGGGGCATTAGCAAAACTGCACAGTCAGGCAGGTCCTCTAAGGTCATATATCTGCTTTTTTGGGCAGTGCCACCCTTATTGTTTTACCGCTTGTGGTGTGGGGGACTTCTGGTCACTCTGGCTATGCAGAACCCTTATATTTTCCTGCCCCATCGTTTTTCTTGCACACTTGACTCTAGATCTGGAAATGCTTCTGTCTCCCTTTGTAGTCACCTGGTATCGCTCAGTCCTCTGCCCCCTCGTTTCATAACTTGTTTATAAACTTTTGAATTCTTATTTGCTGCATTGGATGAAATAAAATGTTACTGTGTTTCTGCAGCACCACTTCAGTCATCATGTCTCAGTTGAGGACAGAGAGGGGTCACTGGGGTGGTGACATTGATAAATGAGTATTTTGGTGGACAAATTGGAGCTGTGGGAAGGCAGCAGAGGAGCTTTACTGTCATGGGTGTGTCACCCGTGCTCTGTGTTGCCTGGAACCTGGTTGTGTCCCAGGGAGGAGTACCCTGGGGCAAGTGACGCTGCTGGGCACTGCAGGAAGGGGGTTTGTGAACCAAGGGAGAGGCTGGGCAGTCTGATTCCCTGACATTCCAGAATATCTGTCTGCTGCGGGACAAAATGCTTTGTCTGAGAACTGCAGTTGCTTTGGGAAGGCAGGCCAGGCTGCCTTCGTATGGATTTGATTAAAACCAGCAGCACTTAGGGAAGATACAGGCAACTATTTTTGACTTGCTCAACAGTACTGGGAGGTGAGGAGTTTTGAACTTTGCCACTGATGTTTCTGCAGTGTTGTCTAATACTAGGATTCACACTGAGAAAGTTTTTAGAAGAAAAAGGAGCCAGAGGGGGAAGGGAGAAAAGGTTGTCTGCACAGCAGCCATGCTGATCTTCTCCTTGTGGTGAGCCCTGGTGCAGGTGTGGGTCAGTGCCAGTACAGATGAAGTCCTACAAACCTAAAGCTAAACCTCTTTATATTTAAGCCATGTGAAGCTAAGGTATGAGTTTCCTTGCTGGGGGAAGAAAAGTCTTTCTGCACTTTTATGCATAAGCTGCCACTGAAGATTATTGGCCAGGTTGGATTTGTCATGTTTTTTCTGTTTTTGTAGAACTACTAAACAGTATTCATTTGCTGGCTTCAAAAGAACATTAGAAGACCCTCCTAGGGTCTTCTGTATAACAGGAGTAAATAGCTCTTGTGTTTTGGCTAGAGTGGTAATGTAAAGCAACAGGGAGAGTGATTATAAATGGTGATGGAAAATCTGTGATTGAGCTTGGAGTCCAAGGGCTGTGCTGTGGTCCTGTGGCCTCTAGCATTGTTTTCATCCTTAGAAATGCCTTCAAGCCCTTCCATAATGGGATAGGAGAAGGGGAAAATCAGGGAGGGAGGGCGGCAAATGAATTACAGTTTTTCTCAGTTCTTTAAATACCGGCTGGCAATGACTGAGGTCTCTGAGTCACCCACAGAGACTAAGGAAAGCAAGCAAGTCTCTTTTTCTCAGTCCAAGGTAAACCGATGTGCTGCATGAGTAAGTTTTCTCACAGTTCATAATGAGGTCCAGTTGGCAGGAAATACATGAGACACTGTCAGGCTCATTCTGTACCTTCCCCTTGCTGGTTTGGTGCTGTGACTAGAGAAGTTGTCCCTCCCTGTTTCGTTAGCTCCCTGAACTTCCAAATCCTGTCTGTGTTACAGCGTGTTTGATGATGGTTGCTCATCCACCATGTTCCTTGCTATGCCCAAACCATTGCATGAACGGAATGGGAAAAATAAAATCGGATTAGATGTGGTGACCTTTGCTTCAGTGGTGTCCTCAGGAAAACATCTCCTTGCGGCTGCTTAGAATTGTTTGCAGTAAAACGTTTCTGGTATCTCTTCTTTGGCATGCAGCAGACACTTCACATGCCCAAAGTGAGGTGTTCTTGCAGCCCTCAGAGGCAACTTCTCTGATATCTTTTGTGTGACTAAAGTGCAAAAGCTTTATGTAGCAATCAGTGGGAAATATAAAACTGTATTATGGTGCCATAATGATGATGAAAAAATGGAAGCAGCTTGTCTCTGACATCATGTGGGATTTGCCTGCTCTGCAAACTAGAAGAAATTGCACAAGCCTGTGGAGCAAATCTTCAGCAGCATCTCGGGGAGAGCAGTAGGGACGTTGCACTGGTGACCCCTTCCATCCCATTTACCAGCCTCTTTTCTGTCCCTCCACTTAATTGTTAACTTCAGTTCATTGGCTGTTGAGGAGGCTTTACTGGATGAACAGCCTTGGTTTGGGATTCATCATCTTGCCTTTTGCACTGGCTTTCTTCTGTGATTTTTGAGAAGTCCTCATGCCATGTACCTCTGCTGTGATGCCATGGCTGGACAGGAGTGTGTTCAGGGCAGGGTTCCAGCACCCTTCCAGTTCTCGCGAGACTGCTTTGGCATCCTTCCCTTTCATCAGCCAGCTCTTACTAATGTCACTAATTATTATTCTCTCTAATGCTTACAGGATTTGCCAGTTTCTTTATGCCAATGGGAATTGTGTCCTGGCTCCTTGTCAGCGCTTTAAGAGATGCCAGCGCTCTGAACAGGTATGTTTGCCGTGCTCCTGGTGAAGGGAAGAGGGTCTGTACGTGTCTAAGAGTGAAAGGTGTGCAGGGTTTGCCTTATGGGTGTGGAGTGGACGCTGTGGTAGAGACTGCTCCACAGTGAATGGTTACTCTTCCCATCCAGACATGTTGTGAAAACACCCAGGCAGAAGATAAGGTTTGCATTTAGCCTTGCTGACAGCCCTCTGAGGAGAGCCCCGGGACGCGGCGTGGCCGCAGAGCAGCTCCTGGGAGGCCATGCTGCTCGCTGATGGCAGGCACAGCCTTTTCCCTCGCGGAGCAGCAGCAGGGGAGTCGCGGCTGAGCTCGGGGCTGCGCAGGCGGCTGCTGTGCCCTCCTGCTCTGCTGGCCTTCGGGAGCTCCCCTGTGGTGTGCGCCTGCCCGCGTCCCAGGCAGGGGCGGGAGGGAGCTGTCTTCCTCTTGGTATCCAACCATGAACAAATCTGCTCTTGTTTTCTTAATGTATGGCAAGAACAGCCTGTAGCAGCTTATTGCTGCCTGGATAATTACTGCTCTGCTCTGCCACTGCTTGCTGTCAGGAGCAGTGGAATAGTGCCTCAGCTGCACTGCCCCGTGCATCCTTTTGCTGGAGTTACTTGATTTGTTACTGCTTTAAGGCATCAGTGCTCAACTGAAAAATCTAATCTGCACTCTTAGAATGCCGGACAGTTGCAAAGTGGATTGCCTGAGCTGGATGTAGTCCCTGAGATGCCACACATGCTTTCAGTGATGCCCCTTGCTGTGCTACAGGCAGGTCTGCTTACACCTCAGTTTCAGTTCCTGCATTATGTTGAGGAGAAGAAAATATTGGGCTGGGTTGCAATCTGCTTTTTTATTAAATGGAATTATGTTCCCAGCTGACCAGAGGTTTGTGCAACTGCTGGAATTGGAGTGGAATATTTTGCCATTTGTGGTCCCTCAGGGGAGGTCTGAAAAGCGGGTAGATGGATGCTGCTGTGGGAGTGTCGATGGACAAGGAGGGATTGACCTGGCATGCTGAGCTCAAGCCTTCAGCTTGCCATATGAGTTTACAGAGCAAAAGAAGCTCCTTCTGCAAAAGTCCGTCCCTGATTGATCTCATCTCAAGACGGCATTGCCTTGCATTTCGCTTGCCGGAATGGCCCATTTGATTGTATAAGGACATAACCATAACTTGCTGCATAAAGCGTTCTTCATCCCTAAAAAGGCAAAACGGATTCATTACGGAAAGTGACCTTTCTTGAAAACCTGGTTCATCTGGGACTGTTTGGGCGGTGCCGCAGACATGCTGCAGGAGTAGGAGTCAGGGCGGAGCTGTTTTCACCTTGTTCTCCTGTATTTCCTGGGGTTTATCACACCGTGCAAGCAGATGTGCCTTCCACTTTGGAGCATAAAGCAGATCTGGTTAGTAGAGCAGTGCCTGTGGTTCTCATGCTAGCCTTCTCCGTGTTTTGCTTTTCCTCAATTGATTTTTCTAGCATAAAAAGCCTCTTCTTAAAGGGAGAGCCATAGTAGGAATGGGAACGGCAAAGGTAGGAGTGCCTCCATTTGCTAGCAAGCTGTTGCAGGTGCGTCTGAGTTGAAGGGAGCCAGCACTGAGTCAGTGCCCCAGGCTCCTGGTGACTCAGGTGGCAAAAGCCCAGGTCGTTCCCTTCTCGTGTCTGAATTGCTGCAAATTCCCTGTAACAATGTTTTGCCTCTTGTGGTGAGCGTATAGGGAGTGCAGTGCCATCCTCTTCATCCCATATGGGTTATGAGCAGCTTGGTTCGCTGAGGATGCAGGCAAGTGTTGGTGGTGGCACTTCTCTTCCTGCCAAAACAGGGTGAAAGTTGATTTGTCCCAGCACCTTCAACCCCTACCTCTCCTTTTTTTCCCATTTTGTTGTTAAGATAGGACAGGTCACAGGAGTTCTGACTGTCCATTGAGCTTGATGAGATTCTTATGCAACTCTGGAGGATGTGTTCTGCTGTCAGATATCCTTGCATGTATTATCCACTACTTCATTGTATGGGGAAGGGATCTATTTCTGAAACATGGTTTATTTTTAGTCAAGACTTTCCCTGTCTAACTGGCAAAAGTTCAGCATTTGCAGTGCAATTTGCAGAAGAAGCAATTTTGCCAAATACTTGTACTGGGGGAAGGGAGAGGAAATGTCATATTAGGTAGGGAAAAAGCTAAATGCTGACTTGAAAAATAGCGTAAGACACTGTTGTGAGAGCATAAGGGTTGGGTAATGCAAGTTGAGAACAGATTGCGTTTGCTGCAGTAGATAATTCAGCCTGGGTTGCTCTTGTTTTTCCTTCTGGTGGCTGCCACACAAGTTTACCAACAGCGGGTGGGAACTGCTGTTCAGGGGCGGGTGGTCAATGTAGCCAACCTCTTGGCCTGACCCTGAGCAGTGAATTAGCAAAGTCACTTTAACTGCATCCATGGGAAGAGTTACATCCACGCAGTGTGTTGTGCTGCCCTGTTCCGTTCCACCCGTGTTTGGGGCCACTGGAGGCTCACTGAGGGTTGAGCTGTGTGATGATATGGTAACTACCATCCCCATGTTTGAGTATCCTTGTCAGATACCCTGAAATGAGTGGAGTGGCCCATGGGATGTCCTGGGGTAGTGCTGCAGCTGTCTCCTCCTCCTCTACCCAGCTGCTGCTCTGGGGACAAACTCTCTTCACATGCCTCGTTGCTTTCACCAATTGCTCCTAACCATTCTGGGTCTTGCACTGGCTTCTCACATAACAGCTACCCTTCAGCAGTACAGAGATATTTTATTCTTGTTCCTGCACATATTCCCTGACATTTCCACCACTCCTTTTACAGAGGCATCTTTGTCACTGTTAGCTGTTAGCACTGCAAGGACCAGACATCTGAGGATCAACACAGTCATATCCTCTGGTGTCAAAGCATTTGGTACTTTCTCCTCTGAAAAAATGAGAGTTGATTCCACATATGGGCATGTAAATATTTGTTTGCTGCTGCAGGTTAACTCCTGCAGTTTGCCTTGGCTTTCTTCTTTTTTCCCTCTCCCATAGCACAGCAGCTTTGTCATGGTTCCATTAAGAAAACAAGGAGAAATTGTTCATTTTTCTTCTGAATGTTTGGAAACCAGAAGAAAGAGAGGAAGTAGCACTAGGAATTTAGGTGTTTTCTGCATTTGATCCAAGTGGGTATATGTTGCCTGAAGGTAGTGGAGCTGTATCTTTGTGACAGAATTGGGGATGAAACAAAATTTTAAATGTTGAGTCATTGAGGTAGAACCACCATGTGAATCAAGATGGGAGCACCCATCAACTGTCTAGAGCAGTAATCTTCCCAGGGGAATTAATCTAATTTAACCTGATGAAGAATTTATGCAGTGGGGGAGGTCTCTACCATTTCCTGCTAAGCTTCCTGAGAAGGCTAGGAAAAAGTAAGTCCCAAAACGACACTCTTCTTTCCCTGGGGGAGGGTGCTTACGCTTTCCTAGGACATGTTATCTTCCTGTTCAAAAACCATCTGTATCAGCTGGCACATCAGGAGTGTTTTAGCTACTCAATTTTCCCCAGTTTCTGGGGACTTTCTAGTTACAAACTTATTTGCAAATCCGATGAACATGTGGGATGCAAAAGATCTTGTGTCTCCCAGTGCTGCTGCAGTGGTGGCTCCATGCTTGCAATACACCAGATGGCCTGTGGATGTAAGGACGTTGCAAGTTTGAAGCTTTTCCTTAGGGAAAATTTGTGGGTGGTTGGTTTTTGTGGGATTTTTTTCCTTTTTTTTTTTCTTTACATTGGTAATTATTTCAGGGGAACTTCCATCTTATTAGTGCTTTCTCCCCAGAAGCAGTTCTTTTCCATTCTGTCTCCTACCCTCAGAAGCTGGAAGAACACTGATATGTTAGGAAAGCCAGTCTCTGCTTTAAATGGCCTTAAGCATGTGAATATTCAGCTCAGTTTCCTTTTACAGTGGCTTGTTGTAAAATGAGGAGGAATCTCAGGGCATCCCTGGGTCAGCTTTTCTTCTGACCCTTGCTTGAAAGCATGGAGAGTTTTAGTCCAACAGGTGAGTGCTTGGAGGAGGAGGAGGTTTCCACCTCGAGCTTTGAGCACTCTGGTAGGAAAACATTTTTTTCTATCAGTGAATTTTTGCTGATATAGTTGAACTAGGCTTAAAGTATGTGGGCTTATATTGTAATCGGCTAGCAGAGACACTGTGAAAATAGCTTTCCTGGGTTGGACCAAAGGTACATGTAAAGCTGCTAACATCCAAATCAGTACCCTGTCTCTAGTGGTGTTAGAGGAGCTGCTCTGGAAGGAGCTTGGGTGGAGGCTGAACAGCCTGATTCAATATTTTTAATCTGCTTTATCTTGACATCGTGCCGTGCAAATGTGCTGGGTTTTTGAGCAGGCTGAGAGCTGCGCTTGGCTGGCAGCCTCCAGCCCCAGCTACTCGGGCAGGTGAGGAGCCGCCGTGTCTGTGGCTGAATGTTGAAACCCAGGTCCGCATGTGGGGATTGCAGCAGTCTCTGGATTGCCTGCAGCGGAGAATGGAGCTGACTTTTGCAAGGTTCAGGTTGCTGGTTTTAAAATCTCCGTTTGGCACAGGTGAGCAGCAGCAGCAGCACGCAGGTCTGATCCGTGGGCATTCCACAGTTGGTGCTGACCCAACCCCCGAAGCACGACAGTGCCCGTGTCAGTGCCTCTCAGCTGGGTTTCACATGCAGGGGTCTCGTGCAGCCCTCATGGAGGGTCATGATTTGGTGACTCTCTAAACTGCTGCTTAGCCCTGGAGGTGGTTCTGCTTTGCTTTGCTCAGTAATTACTTGCCATGCACTGTGTGCTTCCCAGCAGCTTCCACTGCAGTTTTTAAAAGGGAAGATAAGGAACAGTGGACAGATGGACATCTAAGAGGACTGCTGGTAGTGGGCAGGGGGAATGACTTTAGCCCTGGTACTTGCATGAAGCATGCTCTCCAGGCAAATCCCACTGTGACTCTTGATGAAGTTTCCCTTTTCTTGGCTAGCTCATTGGAAAACCCTTTGCACTCCAAGTTTTGTTTGGAAAGAGAAACGCCCACACAGATGGCTGCTCTTCAGTTGTCATTTTGTGTTGGGATTTTTTATGTGCCCTTTTGCATTACCCTCAGGTGAAACCCAGGCTTGCCAAACAAACATATTGCAGAATTAGAAAGAAAAAAGCAGTAAGGATATTCTGCTTCTTGTCTCGAAGCTGGGAATGCAGTGGGCTATCTCAAGTTTTATCCGTTCACAACGAATTGTGTTTTTTTTTCTTTTTGACTGAGCTTCCATGTAGTTCACTTGCTTGTTTTCCTCAGGGAAAAGATACAGCTTTCATTAAGAGTGGTTTTGGCTACGTTTTGCTCCTCGCTTGAGACTGTCTGAGTAGTACCACGTTTACCAGACAAGTGCCAGTGCTCTGCTTTGGCGTCTGTCTGGTCTCATCTGATAAGGGCTGGGATTTTTTCCCTCCTAAGTAGCTCTCAGAATTGCTAGATTGATAAATAGTAAGTGTTTCTAGGACTTTGAGATATTGTAACAGAGAGGTAGGGAAGGAGAACGGTAGCACTATTGGAAGGGTTTGGTGTGCTGGTGATGTATGAAAATAAAGTTACAGCCTCTTGTGTGGCTCCCTTGCTGGGATCCAGGATGCTGTGGATGGTGCAGCCCGTGAAACCAGAGTGGTCTTGCATTGCTCCTGGCTTTTTAGCCATTGAGAAGAAGCAGAGTTAAGTCACAGCTGGCCGGTGTGCAGCTGTGGTCGGATTTTACTCTCTGTGTGCCCTGGAGAGCGTGCACCAGGGTGCAGGAAGATGGGGCTGAGAAGGAAGGTGAAAATGGGAACCTGAAATGGCAGAGGTTTCTGGTGGGTTTCTAGACCTGTGGCTTGCTGTCTCTTTCTTTGTTTATTCATCTAACTGCAAAATTGCTGTGGCAGTGCCTGTGGTAGGTTTTGGGAGGCTGGATAAATGCCAGCACAGGGAGGTGGCTAGTACTTCCAGGTGTATTATTCCTGAAATAGGCATTTAAAAAAAAAAAAAAAAACACAAAAATCTAGGATGGCTGTTTATGAGACTTCAGTGGTCATGCTTTGAGTGGAAATAAGACTGTCTGAAGGCTTCCTCAGGAACACAAGGACAACCCCCATGTATTTCCAAAGCTCCATGTTGCATGGCGAGGACCACACCAAGAGAAGCACAGTCCCCCAGGGATTTAAGTGGTTGAATCTAAATCAAAGAGGTATTTTTTTTAAAGGACCCACAATCAATCCTTCGTTCCTTGTTTTCTGCACTTGCACAGTGCAAGCAGTCCGGGCATTGCATCTGGGCTTGTCCCACGTCCAGGTGGGAGCCGTGAGGGCATTGGGGTGGGGAGGACCAGAGGCTGCATCCTTCTGTGCTGTGAGTGCAGGCAGCTGCCAAACCCGTGCACCAGTTTTCTGGATTAAACTGGGTAAAAAACGTGCTTGGGAGCTGGGATAAATGGCTTGACAATGGTGATTTTTCTTTGTTGTCTTTATTTCCTAGTGTGCAACTGCTGTAATTCTTATGTGTTACATTTATCATTCTTGATTTCTGAAAGTATGTTTTCCTTTTTTTATTCTTTTCCTGAGGGTTGTGGGCAGTGATTTCCAAAGCTATTGTGGTGGGCATTTCCCCTTCTCTCCCAGAAGCCAATTCCATTTTTGAATTAATAGCTCAGCATTGTTCACATTCTCTTCCACTTCTATGGGCTTTTTTTTTCTCCCTTTTGACTTTGACTGAAACAGTCTCCTAAATGCTTCTGGAGTTTTTTGGGTCACATTGCAGAAAATATTTTTTTCTTGTTATAGAAGGCCTCATATTCAAAGCTCCAGGCAGGAAGGCTGCCTCTGTAGTGCTTACATTTGAGTTTATGAAAGCGTGATTCTGGTGTAGCTTTTGCTTGACCAGGTTTCTGTTAAGATTGTGCTAAGTTCACCTTTAAGCAGGACTTCATAACCTTGACAGAGTTGACTTTCCTGGAAACATTTCTGGTGACATAATAAACCCTGATACTTCTGGTTTCTACATAGCATCCCACGTGTTAAATTTGTTCTACTCTTCCAGACCAATGCTTATTTTCAAGCTCCCACAATTCCCTCCAGAAATAACAGGTTATTAATAGGATCTGTATGCATATGTGTTTACCAGGCTTGACATAGCTTTGCACCAAAGCATCCCTTTATCTACACTGAACTCAGAAGCTGAACCCTGTGGTCAGCACGGTGTGCATCTTCAAACCTCCCTTGGTTTGTTCAGTCTTCCGTGTGTTCAAAGACTTGTTTGCTTTCCTAATTTAAAATGAGCTGCTATAATGAATTTGTCCACTCTGTTGTTTTTTGGATTGGTTTTTTTCCCTTAGTACCTTTTATGTGAAATTCTTTGCGTTTTTGGGTTTTCCCCTTCCCTTTGAGTACTGAACAACGATGAAAGGCTTTGGGTTACGTGAGCCCAGGTGGATGGTACTTGTGGCATAGCAGGGGTGTCTCCTGGGATGTGTCTGACTTCTTCCCCTCTCTGCTAATGATCACTGATCTTGCCAAGGGGGAACTCCTGGCCTGTTGGGTACTGGGAGTCGCTGATCCAGCAGTGGAAGGACTGTGGCGAGTAAGCTGCTCAGGGACAGGATGTGAGCCACCACAGCATGTCACTCCGATCTTCTCAACCAGCAGCTCATTACCATGACCTTGATGCTCAGGAGATAGGTTTCCTACTTATTAACTGTTTGAACACGCAGTGCCAGTACTTGTTGCAGCTGACCAGCTACGTTAAATGTGCTCTAACAAACAACGTGCTCCTTGGCTATCGTGCCCCTTAGCATAGGGGGGAAAAAATGTAAAACCAAAAATGGTGGAGGCGGGAGAGTGGGGCACATGTGGAGATTACTCGCCTTTTCTCAAGTCCTTGTTCTCTTTTATCCTTTGAATAAGTTGTGGGTTTTTTTCCCCTAGTGTAACAACAGAATCTTGCAATAAAATCCACATATGAGAAACCAGTGGTGCATTTTCTAGTTAAAAAAAGCCTCAGTGTCATCTGACTATTTAAATGGCCACAGAGAAGTGTTTGGATTAAGCAACTAGTGGTGGAATGAGTTAGTTTCTCCCCTTTAATGATGTAATGATGATGCTGTCAGGGAAACCACAAGAGAGGAACATTTCTGAGAGCATCTCTTCTGAGTTCATGTATATAAACTGCAAACTCAAGTATTTTTAATCACAGTTAAAACCGGTCTGGGTTTCTTGGGGAGATGCTTTTTCTCGGTTAGGTTTTGTGGCAGGCCAACCAAGTGTGCTTGCTGCTGCTGGGTTGGTCTCAGAGCAGAGGAGCTTGTGTCCTCCTGTCTCAGCTGTTGTCCTCTTTTCAAGTCTTGCCTTGCTGTATCAGCCCCTCGGAGAAGCTTGGTGATAGGTGTGGAGGGATATTAATAATTTTTCTTCAAAGCTATATGGCATTTACTTATATTGACCTGGAGTGATACTCCAAGCATGGTGATGGCTTCTATTTCTATAGGAAAAGATGCATTTTCCTTCCTTCTTTAATCTAGCTTAAATTTGCTCTAAGCAGCTGGTTTTTTGGCTGTTTTCAGATACCAGCCGAAAATACTGGTGTTCAGCCTTCAGAAGGCTTTATGTGTAGGTTAAATGAAGGAGTAATTTATTGCAGGACCTAACCCTAGCACTGCAGCATCCTTTAGGTAGGTGTAGTGATGATTACCTAAAAATGCCAAAGGTGTAGTAAGGTAAGAAGTTGATTATGCTCCTCCTTGAAAAACCTGGTTAGAATTAGACGTTAATTAAAAAGATGTAATTTTCACAAGGACTAGTATTTGACAGTTGTTTGAATATTATTTCTGAATGAAAATGCCATTCCCTTCTATTTTTCCCACCAAAATTGCAGATGCCTTTCAGGCCTTCAAGGCGAGATGAGCAGTAGTCATCTTCATGCTGCAGTGGTTTCTCTCTTTGACTCTTTGCCTGGTGTGTTAAGAACCCCCCAGGTAGGCTGTATTGTGTTTAAATTAGTTTATCTTCTACCTCAATTATTAAGCTCTCCTGGATGTACATTTAATGTTAGCATTGAGAGAGAGCATTTCTGTAAGTAGCCTGATGCCACAGCTATTGGTATGTTAATTGTGAAAAAAACTCTAAAAACTGAAAAGGGGAAAAAAAAAAAAATCCATGGACTATACAACTTGCTTGAGCTTTCTAGCCTTAGAGATTTGGCAGGCATGTTTTGAAAGAGGTTCCTGCTTTCCTGATGGAAACCCTTTGAATCAAACTTTCTTTGAGTTGAGGGACTTTGTATGCCTGGTATGGAAAAGCCTGCAAGTGCACCCGGCTCACCGTGTCTCAGGAAAAACCAGCTGCTGTGTCTGCTTGTGAGTGTTTGTCCTGGGGATCTGCCCAAAAATCTGGTTTTTTCCATTGCTTGAGCAGAGTATCAGGCTTGGCACACTTTATCATGCAAAGTAGTATGTATAGAATTGGCAGCTGGCACACCTTTCAAAGAGCCTACTGTTATAAACTTGCCATACCTCATTAATTGTGCCGTTGAGGTAATGATAGTGGTATACTAGTATTGCTAAAACAGCACCTGTAAAACCAAGGATCACTGTGGTTCTGTCCTTGCAATTTGGCAGGGTACAGAGGTACAGGGCAGTTCTGTCCTTCTGTACCTTCTCCCTTCCGTGTTTGTTTTGGCATCTGTGATAAAGTAGTCCCCTGTTATCCCTAGTAAGCTTGCAAAAACCAGAAGGATCATGTGTGAGATAACAGAATTGGTGTTAATAATTTAGAGGCTAGATTGCAGAATCATAGAGTGGTTTGGGTTGGACAGGACCTTAAAAAACATCTAGTCCAACTCCTCTGGGCAGGGACACCTCCCACAAGACCAGGTAGAAGATGCCTACTGCTTTCTTAATAGTTGCAGTTCCACACATGAAAATATGATTTATTTATTGATAACACCCTGCAAAATGTATGGTGTGAATTTTTATCTGCATAAAACCTTACTTGTAGACATAACTATTCATATGATACTTAACTGTTTGTATATCTAATGAAGGATTGTGCTGGATATTGGACTGACCTTGAAAAGTCACAGTGGTTGTGCTTACTGAGTACCTTGTAAAGCTGCACTGATCTGCAAATTGAGCGATCACCTCCTTTTTGGTGGAAATGTGACCCTGACAAAGAGAGGTCTTGGGATTAATTTCAGTTGCATATTGTTTTCCTTCCAAATCTAGAATTACAGTTTATGATAGTAGCAGGGAGACCAAGGTTGATTGGATGTTCTTGTGACAATTTTTGGGACATGCTCTGCAGCAAAGAGGCAAGGAGCTGTCAGCCTTCTCCATTTGTGATAAGCTTGTCCCGGGTGTGCTCCGTTTACAGAACAGATGCTGGAGGGCACCAGCTCAGTGCATGCTCTGCAAGCTCTGCACTAAAACGCTCTGCTGATTTGAGGTAAAGGTAATTGCTGTGTCTTTTTCCTGGAGGCTGAGCTATTTGCCTTCCCTGGAAATGAAGAGAAAAAAACCAGCTGCTATTAGTAGATCAAAAAAGAGCAATGTACCAGCCCGCCTCATGCATGGGTCACGCCACAGCCTGGAGCTAGGCTTTTTGTTAAGAGCAACTCAAATAAGAAAAGCAAGCAAACCTCCGAACAAAACAGAAACCAAAACTAACAAAGGAAGCATCTGCTATTCAGATGTACTGATATATAGGTGAGGGAGGAAAAAACAAGTCATCAGAGACTTCCAAAGGCTTGCTCCTTTGGCCAGAAATGTTCAGCTTGGAGATGGGAAGGCATTTTATAGTCTGATGGTGGTGATGCAGATGTTTCTATGGTGCAGTCCTAGCAAAAGCAGGCTGGGCCATGAAAAGTGGCAGACAGTGCTGAGCTAGGATGCAGGAAGACCAAGACTCTGGTCTTACTCTGTTTAGAATAGTTGAGATGCACCTCTCCAGGGCAGCTTGGGTTCTGTTCTCCACTGTGTTTTTGATGCAATGAGAAGTGCTGTTGAGGGGAAGGAAACCTCACCCCAGCACTGGCCTCCGTTTTCAGCTGGCATGGTAAAGCAGAGTGTGGTGGTGGTGTGTGGCAGCACTGAGGGACTTGCTTGGCCACTCTGCACGAGCATCTCTCCATGGTGGCATGGTCAGAGCCCTGGTCTGCAGGACACCAGCTTCAGGCTGAGGTGTGGGTTGCTTTGTTTACAAGTCTGGCACAAGGCAGAGATGCTCAGGGTAGTGGATCAGGAGGACTATTTGTTCTGGTTACCCTCCTAGTTGCCAGAAGCCCGACTGGTTTGAGGTGGGAGAATAAGCAAGAGGAAGGGTTGTTTTAGCTGGATGCCAAATATAAAGAGCGAGTATGATATGCCCACGGGCTGCATCATAGGCATATAAACCTAGTGAGCAGGAGAGGGGACAGACTGCTTGTATTGGCACTGCTGTCAGCTCGTATTTTCTCACAGCTGGGGGACCATGAATGCACAGACCCCATTGATGGGATGTCCTGGTTTTAGCCTTCTCGGTGGAGAGATTTATCGGCTCTGACACGTAACACATTTCTTTGTGCACCTTTCCAATAGCAAAGGGTTTCATACCTCTTTGCTGAGTGGTCCCTGCCAGCCCCAGAGCTGGCTAGGGCCATGATGTGTATTTGCACCTCTTTGTGGAGTGAGAGATGTATGACCCACAGTTTTTAATAGTGATCATCACTCTCATTGTTACTGTCTGTAATGTCCATAGAGCTCAGTCTTTTATTGGATCAGCAACTGGTGAGAGCCTCCTTATAAAATTTTTGTAACCTATCATTTTAGTACCTTAAAAGTCTTGGCTCCTTGTACTTGGAAGTGCGTAACCTCGTGCGAGAGTACATCGTTCGTTGCTCATTGCGCGCCATGAACGCTTGGAGCAGCTGCCTAGAGTAGGAAGCACAGGAGGAGTGTGAAGGAATGGGAGGATTTTGTCAGCCTGGTTGGAAAAACAGCTACAACAGAGAGCAAATGCTTCCTTTTATGTGCACATGCAGTTTCTGACATCAAGGCAGAATGCTGACAAACTGCTGTGGCTTGGAGGACGTGTTGTGTGATCTGCATAAAGTCCTTATGATTTCCCTTCTCAAGGCAGAAGTGGCTAAAAACCTTCAGAAGAAGAGACCTCTGTCAGACTTTGTTGCTGCTAATTTGTTCTAGAGGGTTGGTTGCTACAAGGAGCAGGATTGTTATCTGTTTTGTGCTGCTGGTGTTGGATCTACTTCTGGTTGAAGGGAGATAGAGATGTCCTCTGCATGAGCCACTGACCTGTTTCCTGGACCTTACCTGCATTCATGCATCTTCTGAGGGAGCAGCCTTAAAGTGGAGTGGATCATCTTCCTCCTTGCAATGAACATTTCCACTGCTAATGAGAGGTGTTTGTATTTTGGAGGAAAAATACACCCAAAGCCACCCTGGCACATAGGTTTCTGCCAGGTTTTGACTTGGATACTTAGCAAAAGAGAGGAACAGCTTGAAAACCGTGCCCTGGTCTTTCAATTGATTGAGGACAAATGCAGGAGTAAAGTGGCTGAAAAGCTGCTCTGTTCAGTAGTACGGCACAGCACCGCCTTCCTGTTCCTTGTGAGCGTACTGATTTTCACAGCCTTTCAGTATCATCCACCAATTAATGGGCTTAGAAGTTTTTGGTGCGTGTGGGAACACTGTGTTGTAGAGAGGTGATCCTGGTGTGTCTTCCTGTAAGTTTGTCCTGTCTGGTTGCACAAGAGTTTTGTACGCACAATCTGCTTGTTGCAACATCTAAGATTGCAGTGGTTGGTGTGGCAGGGATGTCCAAGCAGATGGAGATAGCCTCTTGCCCTCAGATTTATTTTCTGTAAAGCTTGTGGCCCATTAATCACGAGACTGGATGATGCCTTTTGTAGTGGTCTAATAGTTGTAGATGCTAGATAAATTTTGTGCCACTCATTGGGAATCTCAGTCCTGGAGTTTGAGCTGCCTTTTTGTTGATGCAGGGTTGCGCTACACTTGTTCTTGTCTTTTAAAACGCTTAAGAGTTTCTGTTTCAGAGTGACACACTGTGGAAAAGACAGGACTGTCTGTGTCTCGCTGCTTGAGGCTCTGCACCAGAGAAAACAGTGGTTCCCCTTGCAAATCCTTTGCTCAGGAAAGAGCAGGTGATGGTGATTCTCTGCAAAGACAGTTGGAAGTATCTGTGTTCCCTCGTTGGTCTGCTCATATTTCAGAGCCCTGGCAGAGATGGTCCCTTAAGATGCCAGGTCAAAGGGCTTAAATGCTGGGGCCCAAACTTCTCCCAGCTTTGCTGTATTGCCCATGTATGGTTGCTCGAGAGTGGAAGACGTGCCACACTGGCTCCAGCCAAGGTCCAACTCAGCCAGTATCCCCTCCCCTGGGGACAACCAGAGTGGATCCTCAGGGAAGGAGAATGAGTAGCTGGATTTAACAGTTGCAACAGTCTTATTCTCCTGCGGTTTGCATGTTACTTTGCAGACACTTTCTATGACTTGCTCTGAGTAGTAGAACATGCCACAGCGCAATTGTGGGTCACTTGGAAGAAGCATTTCCTCCTTCTTCTGGTTGACTTTTTTCATCTGCTGTCTCATGGTCTTTCACTGTGAACAGTTGTTCTTTGCTCCTAACATGATTTGCATGACACCAGTGGCTCCTGCAGGTTGTTTTCTTTCTTGACTTGCTACATAGATGCCTTTTTTTATGATGTTCACAGCTTAATATTTCATGACTATATACTTTCTGCCTTGACCGTACTAGTCTGGAGTCTGCATTTAGGCAAGTATTTTTTGGATGCTTTGAAGAGGATTAGAACTGACCACCTAGTTGCAGGAAAAACAGAGTAGTGGCAGACTTACTTGGAAAAAGCATTCTGTGCTTTGTTGTGTTGGCTTTCTTGCTGGAAGAGTTGTTGAACACACCAAAGAGAAGGAATTAGGATGCAGGCCCATGTGACCCAACAGCTGTTACTCAGCAGGCATTTTTGTTGCACATCTTGCATTTATTCTCTTGCTGAAGCGTTAGGCAATTTATCAGTGTTTCCATTCTGTAACTGGACACCCCTTTGCAGTGTCTTTACCAGCCAAAAACGAAGTGAGAGCGATGTTTGCTAATGGCTTGATAGTAGCAATTCATCTAGACAAATACAGGAGTTGGCTGCTCTCTCCATTTATTCACTTAAAGTACTGAAAGCCACAAATTAATTCATTTCAGTGTTCCAAATACTGTGATAAGAAAATAACCAGCCCTGTTTCCTCAAATTTTCCAGAGTTGACGCCCATACACATAAAACCCCCAACACATCCAAAGCCCAACTCACAGGTTCCTATGCAAGAGCACTGCTGCTCGAGATGCCTTAATGGAAATAATGGTGCATCCAGTGAGTTGGTCATCATGTTCCACAAGAGACAGTACGCTTTATAGCAGCTTAATTTCCTGTGGTGTGTGGGGATGACAGGTCTGTGTTGGCTGCGGGTTTTTCTGAACTCCCTTCAGCAAAGGTTTTTATTTTAATGTCTGTGGATTTCTGCTTTGTGCATATAGAGGTATTGCTTGGTATGGACTTTGGAGGCAAAGGGGAAGCTTTTCCAGTTACCATGATTGGTGAGGGCTCTTGTTTGGAGTGACTGATGAAGGGAGCAGGCTAAAAGTTAAGCCTGCAGATCTCTGCTTCTCTGCCATGCCTTGTGTTTTCTCTGTGCTTGTCCATATTAAAGGGATTGGAGATTCATCAACAGCAATAGAGTAGAAACTTTGTGGTGACTGGTTTTGGTGAAACTTTTCCGGTGTGTCTTGGTTTCTCCTTCCAATGGGATTTCCTTAAAACTCTCTTTACATCTTCTGGTGGCTGGTGCTAGATCAGATTGAGAAGGGCTCCCAAACACTAAGAAGACTAATTGATGATTGCTCTAAGCAGAGGAAATTGCCAGCCTGATTGGGTGCTGATAGTTTGGCAGAACATTTCCTCTCCTTCTGCTTTTTGGGTTGCCCCACAGTATCTGCCATAGTTTCCTGTGAGACTTGTATCCACAGTGCGTGCAGGATTTGTTCGTCACCTGGGACCAGAACATGACTGATGTTTCTTTAGGAACAGCAACAGCAAAACCAGGCAGGTGTCATTTGCTCTCCAAAAGGCTTTTGGTTGCTGTTTTCTCCTATGCCACAACAAAGCACTGCAGACTTCTCTGTCTCTTGCTCCAAGTGCAAGTAGGTTTTTCTGGTCGTTTCTGTTCCTGAAGAAACTTGTGGCACCACAACACCAACTTCTGCTGTTCAGGTTGAGGTATGCCACGGACATGTCCTTCCCCTCAACAGAGGAGGAGAGCATGGACCAAAGGTGACGGACGTTATGCATTAAACAAGGTGTCTTACCACAGTGTCATGGGTATTAGTGGTCTCAAGAACTAAACTCAGTGGGTCTTGGTGTGCCCATGTGTCCTTTCTGCTGTGATATGAAACTCTGCACAGTCTGTCTTTGCAGAGCAGAGTGAAATGCTGTTGGAGAACTTCCTCCTGATCCTCTGCTTTCCTGCTGGAGCAGATCCTGTGAAGTGCCAGCCTTTGTTGATCTGAAGTCAGGAGGTGCTGTCCGCACAAGGTGCATGGTGCAGGGAACGGAGAAGCCTTGTGGCAGGCTGGGAGCAGGGAGCGGCTGTGGTTGTGTGAGCCCATTACGTACCTGCATGCCAGAGACTGTCTGTCAAGGTTTGGGTTTACAAACAGAGAAGCTCATTAGTTAGAGCAGCCGGATGATGTGGCAGAAGGCCCAGGTTTTGGTAAGCTTTTAGGCAGCTGCTCGAAGGAGGAGGCAATTGCTGAAACATTCATAAACTTGACTGTGAGCACACTCTTCCCAGTTGCCTCGTCCATGGCAGAGAGAGGGAGCGCAGCCAGGAGCTGCTGTACTCATCCCGAGAGAGGTGGCAGGGAGCAGCAGGCTCCAGAGTTATTTCTCTTCATTAATTCCCATAATAAATGTCTGCCTTCAAAAGCCTAAATGAGCAGAGGCCTGCTAGAGCAATAGCAGGAGTGGTAGTTCTTCCTATTTTTTTCCCCCATCCTGTGGGGTTCATATGGAGGAGAGCGCTCTTAGGGTCTCAAGAAAAACTGCAACAGAACAATACTAAATGCTGACTGTAAAAATCCTACCTTTTGGTTGCACGCACTACAATGTGAAAATCAGGGCATCTCATGCAAACCCCTTGTTATTTTACCCGTTATTTTTTACTGCTTACATGAGTTGAATGCTATTTTTTATATTATTCCCTTATATTTAGAAATAAGGGCAGAGTAGTTCAGCCTCCGAACACCTTCAGTGTTTGCATGTCTCCCAAGACGGCCAGGAGGAGCGCTGGTACCTGCTTTTACGGCTCCATGTTCCACAGGAACTGGGCTGACCCACCTGGTTTTGAGCATTTCCCCAAATGGTTGTCTTGTTGTCATTTATAAGCTTTCTTCTGTTTTCCTTATGGAAAGTTACACAGTGGATGGTGTCAGGAGCACAGTCAGGAATTTGAGGATAACTGCTGAGCTTGTCCTCAGTTCACCTCCTCACGTCTCTCACCCTGACAGCCTGTGTTAGCAAAGATGACAGTGTGTTAGCCTGAAGAATTAAATTTTCTGCTGTTTGAGGAACTGGCTGATCATTACATGCCTCAGTTTCCCCATTTAAGAATCTATTCTTTAAATGTTTAAAACTGCCTGTCTTTTCCCAAGCTTACACCTCTTTCAAACACGTATGAATTTTGTTATAAAGTCCTCTACAGCAATGCTGTTGTGAATCCAATGCTGCTTCCTACAGACAGGCTCAGAGTGTTTTTCTGTACATCATTTGGAGAATAGCCTCCATAACAGGAGAGGACTTGAAATTCTCTCTTTTTTTTTTTTTCCTAAGGTACTTTTGCAGACGTTGTGGTTAAAGCCTTCTGTTTTTAAAACCTTTAATCTTGGAATGTGGCTCCATAACCGTATGTAGTGGGATTTGGAAAAAAGTCTGGTAAAACTGTATACAGGGGATAGTGAAACAGTTAGGTAATGTTAAAGTTGTTAGAATTTTTATTGCTGGTGCATGTGTTTTGTTTTTTTTTCTTTTAATGAATGTTTTTCTTTTTGAAAATACAAATAATGGACCTTCCATTTTAGACAAATATCCTTTTTTTACGATGGTGGGTTTTTTTCCCAGTTAATGGCTTTTTTAGTGGGAGCTGCCATGTTCTTTCCATCTGATCTCTGTGCCCACACCTCTGAATGTTTCCGTTTCAGGAAGGAGAAGAGCGCTGGTGCCAGCAGACAAACTTCAAAAGCTGCCATGCAGGGAAGTGTCACAGCTCTGAGGCATTAGGAATGAGCAAGGAAAAAACCCAATGCCAAAACCCCCTAAGCTTTTACTGCAGCCAAACTTGCTTCTTGGTTCTTCTAGTCCTTGTCATGCTAAGGTACTGAAACTGAATAATCCTATGGTCTCCTAAAAAAACTTAAGATATTTAGGGGCACTCAGTGATTTTAAAAGAAAATATGTTTTACCTATTGAATGCTACAGTTGTACTGGCACATTTGGTGGCTTCAAATGGGATTTTTGGGTGCTGCTTAGCTGCAGGACACAGGTAGTGGCTCTCTTTCTCCATATGTCATCCTATTGCCAGTGTTTTTCATGCTGCTAGACCCAAGTGGTACCCAGTAGTCGTGTGCACCCCATTCCCATCACCCAAATCCAGACATCCCGGTGAAGCTGAGCTTGAATTAGGTGTTTTTCTGTCCCAAGCCTCCTTAAGAGCCTGTTGAGAGGCAAGGGGAATGTTTTTTTTTGCCAAGAGCAGCTGAATGCAATGCC
The DNA here is from genome assembly GCA_035583155.1 of Acropternis orthonyx. NCBI lineage: Eukaryota > Metazoa > Chordata > Aves > Passeriformes > Rhinocryptidae > Acropternis > Acropternis orthonyx. The sequence goes on along the minus strand of JAWWEU010000158.1, from coordinate 18,554,131 downwards.
CTAGTTACCATGGTTTTTTAAATGGAGTACTTCAGAGGATGTACAAAAGCATCTTTAGTACTTGCAGTACAAGGAGAATGAAAGGGCCTAGATTATGTCAGCAGTGCAGAGGAGGCTTAAGTGAGTGTCATTCATTCATTGTTGGGAGATGACCCAATTTGGATTGTATTTACCGAGTGGGAGTGGAGAATGGACGTGTTTCAGATTACTTATGGGCCTTAAATGTACTTACAGGCTTTGTGTAGGGATTTCATTGGCTCCTGCTGGGTAAACAGAGCCTTTTGGAGGGTGTTCCTCATGTACTGCCTGAGTGATGCATCCTGCCCTTCCTGGCTAGACGTGTGCTGCCAAAATGGGTTGATTCATGACACAGTCTCTCCACATGGTATTGGATGGGGAAAAAGGGAGTTGTCAGACAGAACTTGGCCAGCTCATTTTTGTTTATTTTGTGGTATTTTCTTGCAAGGCTTTTAGAGCCTCCTGTTACTATATAATTTGCAGACTGATTCCAGCCAAGCAGATCCTTAGTTGAAGGCTGTGACCCTGCAAAGGACTGGTGAAGGTAAAGATCATGAAGTCTTTACACAGTGGGATGATTATCTTTTTGGGTTTTTTTCACCTTCTTCCTGTAAAACAGTGGACAATCTGTTCTAAACACCACCTTATGTCATGGTCTGCTGCTGCCTCCTTTTCACCTGGCTGTGTTGGCAATGTTTGCAAGTCCTGTGAAGGATGTAATTTCTTAGATTATCTTTTCTTTCCTTGCAAGAGTTCTGTAGTCATTAGGTCAAGTTCAACCCTGATGATGCAAACTGCTTTGAGAAGGGTCCAGAGCAGAAGCTGCTGTGGGCTTAAACCCATCTGCAACTTTGTGAGGGTGAAGTAAAAAGATAAGCATGGAAAACCCATAAGGAACTGGAGCTCAGAAGAGCTCAGCCTTTCCAGCAAACACTAGATTCTAGTTCAGATGGGCCATGTATGAAGACCAGTAGAAATCTGAGTTTCACTGTAAATTCATTAGCAGCATTCCCGTTCATTTCAGTGGAGCCAGGGTTGCAATCTTCAGCTAGCCAGTGCTTAAGCCTGTGCCTCTTCTTCTGGAGAGGTACATCTGCCTCACCTGCTCCACAGGATGCTTTCAAAGGGAGCCCTTTCCCCATCAAGAGGAGGAGAAAGGCATCCATCCCTTCCCGCAGCCCTCCCAGCAAGCTACAGTCTGGTCTGCTCCAAGGGAGCTGGATCCCAGCTCTCATGGTGTACAGCAGGATGGTTGCTGGAACACTCACTGGAGAAGGAGGGGGCTGCAAATACTTGGAGAGACTGTCTGGATTTGCTTCTTTGAAGATACCATCAGCTGCAAAGCCTGGATGCATCCGAGCACAAATGCATCCAAGTCCAGGCTGTGCTGGCACCATCTGACAGCTTAAGGGAAGTTGTTGGTCTGTAGGAATCTGCATCCAGTGCTGTTAGATTGACAGAGAACCTGCTGGCTGGGAAAGGTTCTCTGTTGTGGGTAAAGTACCAAAATTATGTTAAATGCAGGTGTACTGCACAGCAGGAGCTGAGAGCATGTGGATGGTCTCATGGGGCAGGGTTTTTTCTGGGGTCTGCCAGGACACCAAGGTCAGAGCACCAAGTTGCCTGCAGCAACTACAGAGTTGAGCATGCAGGGAGAAACTGGCATTTCCTTGTTTTCCTGGCTTTCTCAGGAGTACAGATGGCAGGTTTTGATAACTAAAGGCTTCATACAGAGAGGTCTGTCTGGTGTGAAACATGTGAACCTGAGTTCAGGCTTGGATATGTCTGTTTTGTGTCTAGAGGAGCTTTAGGCTAATTATTCTGTTCCATTTGTTTTTTCCTTCCTGAATTTTTTTTTTTTAAAATTCAGATTTCATAGGGTTGGTCCAAGTAAAGTATAATGAAAATTAAGTAACTTGTCCTGACTCTGCTGTGTGTAGTTAGTTGTTTAATGAGAAATGAGGCAAAGCAGAGCTCACTTTGCTCTCATATGGCCAAACTGGCTCTTCGGGACTTAGGAGTAAGGTGGGATAGTAATGGGGTGTGATGTTGTGGCCTTTAGGGCAAGACCACAGGAAACGCATTGTATTCCTTTGAACAGGATGGAGCCTTTCACGTGATTTTTTTTTTTTTTTTAAAAACTAATTCTTGATCTGTTATCTCAGAGCAGGAAGACACCCTAAACTTGGAAACGTATTTCATCTGCCCGGGAAGCTAAAGACTCCCATCTTGGTCTTGTCTGGAGAGCCCCGCTCTGCCTCTGGTGCCTTGTTTGGCAGGTGCTGGGGGTTGGTGTGCCCAGGGCAGTGCATTGAGTCACCTTTAACTTGCATTATGGCTGGAGGGCTTTTCCTGTGTTGGTCTGTTGCTGTTGGCTCGCCTCCAAGGTATGTTGTGGGCTGTGCAGTGCTTGCCCACATGGACCTCCCCCAGACTTCCACTCCACTGTGCCTCTTGTACCTGAGAAGTCGCTCCAGAGCAGCTTCCCACTGCTGCTTCCCACTTGGTGAAATCTGTCTGTAGGGCTGTCTGTCCTGACTGGAAAGCTGGCTCCTTCCAGAATTCACTGGGATTTCAGAAGGAATTCTAAAATACCTTTAATGTCAGTGGCTTTGCATCAGAACAATTGATTACTAATTTCTTCCTCCTGCTAGCTTTTCTCCTAGCCTTCTTAGGCATACGCAGACTGTAATTTAATTTCCTCTTGAAGTTAACAACCTAAAAAGGACTAAAATCAACTGCTGGTTGGCGCTGTGATTGGGGATGCAGAAACTCTCATGCCTTTCTCTTCTACAGTAGATAATGCTACAAGTGCAAAGGAGAACGGGTGGCTGTCCTGTAAAGCAATCCACTGCATGTCTGTAGCCAGAATCCTCTTTCAAGCCCTCTGGGATAATGGTTTTGGATACACTTCTAGTCTCATGTGTAACTCCCAGCTTTTAAAGGACACAGCTGTGCCTGCTGCACTACCTGGGCCGAGTTTGTGTGGCGCATGCTGTGGTCCACGAGCCCAGCGAGTGACTTTTCTACCACTGCCCTTCTTCCTGATGCTTTTAACCTGGTTTCAGTGCAACATCCCTGTCTGCTTTCTCCTAATAACCTCTTTCCCCATTTCACCTAATTTTGTGCGGGTTTGAAACCTTACAGAGGTAATTTTCTACTTGCTTGAGAGATGTAGTTCTAAGTTAACGGAGGGAACACAGGTGGGACTCTGGCAACCCTGCCAGCTTTTCATATTCCGGCAGCCCATCCAGGGTAGGAGCGGTATGTCTGGTGGCTTGGCAGAATGAGGTGGTTAGTGTATTGCCACTGGGTGTTAAGACACAGGGAATGACTCCTTAGAAAGTTGGGCTACAGGTGTTAAGGTGTCCGCAAAACAGGTAACACGCGTGCTCTGCTCTTACATCCGCTTCGGAGGTTGTGCGGTGGTGCAGCCACACAAGGAAGGACCCGCTGCATGGAAGGGAGAGCCTGCGGATCGACTGTGACCAGCCGCCGCACAGAGCTGGTGACATCCTTGAGCATCCCTTAAGCCTGCCTGGCTGGGCACAGAAGTCCAGAGAGCCTGGGGTTGGCTTGGCTCATCACCTGCGTGGGCTCCTCACTGTTACATCCTGAAACTCCTGGGGAGCGTGAGCTCTTCTCTAGGAGGCTCTTGAAAGACAAAAGGCAAAGTGCTACAAACCGCAACAGCTTCCACTCTAAAAATACCATAAAAGGCTGTGTCCTTAGAAGCTGGGCATGGGAGCAGTTCCCACCCACATTACTGCAGCATGAGTCACCAGGCTATTGCAACTGCTCTCCACGGGGATGCCCGGCTGAAGATGCACACCGGGGAACAGAGGGAGGAAGGGGAACTTCTCCGTACTGCTGTGGAAGTGATAAAGAGTTACGAAGAAGAGTTAAAAAGAAGAGGGTGACATGCAGGCACACGTGACCTTGACCTTTGCTTTCCTTTAGTTAGGTTTGAGGTTTTTTGATTGGTTGGGTTTTTTGGTCGTTTTCTGTAACTTCCAGCAAATTATGTTTGCTGATGATTTGAGCTTAAGGCGTTTTGAGCCAAGAGCCTTCTGAATATGCAGATACCCCCAGTTTGCTTTTAGGGATAATAGTAATTGCCACATGAATAATATGAAGCTGGAAAACCCCTCTGACGTGGAAGTATGTTTTATTTACTCTGTTAAAGCAAAGTTTTTCTCTCTCTAGTCTCCTTGCCTTCATCCTTCTCTCTCCTGCCTGGTGCAGAAATAGGCTGTGTCTCCTTGTGACAGATGGTATGAAAGCACATTTCCCTTATATTGTGCACTGCTCTTACCCATGCTTTTTATCCAACAAGCAGCTTTAGGGAGTAAATTTGGGTTTGTTTAGGTTTCTTTCCCGAGACACCACCCACCTGCCCAGGCCCCAGCAAGGTTTTGGTTATTGTTTTCCCTTTTCCTTCCCTTCTGCTTGACATCTTGGCTATCGGGGTTTACCGGAATAAGTTTGTCAATGAGAAATTCTATAAAAAGCTTCCTGTATTTAGACATCAACCCAGTAATGACATCATGTGCACACGTCTTCCAAGTTCCACCAGGCTGAGCGGGCGGAGGGAGGTGGTGGCTGTGAAGCTGAGCCCTGCCCCTTTCCCAGTGCACCCCTGTGGTTCCGCTCAGTGGCTGTCCTTCAAAATGACTCCAATCCTCCTCCTCTGGGGAGAGCACAGGGAGGCCCTCCAGCACACACTGGTGCATCTTCTTTAGCAAACTTTTCAGTGGTATAATGTAGCTGTGGTGGTCTGGTTGTCTTCCTGCTCGTCGCTTTCAGGTTAGTCCTTTGGAGTGCTTTCTGGTGGGTATTCACCCTGACTTCTCAGGGAAGCAGAAGGCTGGCACACTCAATCTCTTCGGTGTTACTAAATTTTACGTCGGGTCAGTTTCAAACGACTTTGACAGGGACGCAGGTGAACTGAAGGTCTGAATGCCTTCATGGACAGGGAGTGGGCATGTATGAGATGTACTGCTTGCTTTATGGTGGAGGGAACGAGACACTGGGGGGGACAGCAGGGCAAGAACCGGCCACTGAAGTAACGGACCATCAAAATTACTGTTTTGAGTGTTTCTGAATGGGGGAAAGGTGGATATTTGTTAAGGATTTCAAAGTAGTGAGTGTGGCCTGGACAAGACTCCTGGACCTTCTGGAGAAGTTATTCCTGGCTTTCATTTACATCTTTGGAGAAGAAAGCATGCTGTGGTGTGTGCTAAGCTTCCCCTTTTATGTGCGCAGTATGTTGAAATGTTATCACAGGCATTTCCTTACCTGTCTGTGGTAATTTCTGGGTATTTTTCTATATGATCAGTAAACCAGAGCTTATTTAATCAATGAAAAGGTACAAAAGTCTCTACTGAGGTGACATTTAATTGAATTACTTAATTCTGCTCATCCTGATGTTGAAGGAAGCCCTAAGGTTGCTGCACATCATGGCCTTTGCCCTTTAGAGCTGGAAGATTTCCAGCAGCACACTAGCCACTTCAGTCCCTCCGTTTTTCCAGTCCTACCTAGGATTTGGGTCAGATGAGAGGCAGTTTCCCTGAGCTGATTACTTGCTCTGCACTACTGCTCTACTTGGTGTTTTCTCCTTCCCACATTCACCATGTCGATACTCTGAAGTACTAAAAGGTGAAAATAAATGCATATTGCACAAATACTCTGCAACTTGGTATGGGTGGCCAAAATACTTGGTTCTCTTTAGAAAGTTATTTTGCAAAGTTAGGTGGTGGTAGAAGAAAATACGGATTTGTGGTTGCCAGTTTCTGGCAGTATCTTGCCATTAAGTGACACAAAAAAAGTGGGATCTTTGAGGGAGCAAACAAGGTCTTTTCCTGAGGTTGTTGTGTTCCCTGGCAAAAAAAAAAAATCCAGTGTTCAAAATATAACCCTAATTAAAAAACAAATATGTTTTTACCACTGGGAAGTGACATCTGATAACGTTTTCTCTAAAAAAAGGGGTGTGGGGATTGAGTATTTTTAGCAGCAGCTATTCTCAAGTTGTTCTTTTGTGACCTTCTGCTAATAATACATTTCTTTAATACTTTCTTCAGAGTTTTTGTAGTTCCCGAGGATTTTTCAGACAAAGATGGGGGAGGAGAAGAGGGAGGAGCAGCCCACAGGCGGGAGAACTATTGAAAGCTGTTTTCTCTTGGATTTTGGTGCCTAAGAGGGTGCAGTGTTGGGTGTGTGTTGTGAGAGACCTTTCCTGGGTCAGAGGGGTGGCTTGTGCTTCAGCTCTTCCTCTGGCCTGTGAGCAGCTGTGAGTTTGCCCCTGCCTGTTTCCTAAAAAGCAGTTGAAAATGGGATCAAAAAAGCTTTTGTAGTTGAAAGAGAAAAGCTTGCACAGAGGAATGATGTGCTGATGGAGATACTGTAGTCCAGGAATCCCACTGGAGGGCAGGTGTAAGGAATGGCAGTGTAAATGTCAGGTCTTAGTGGTTTGGTCTGCGGCTGACTGTCTGGAGTTTTGGGATTTACCTGCAAATGTTGTCTCTGAAATAAGAGAGCCAGTAAACTCCAGTGTGAAACCTGAAGGTCATCATCAGCCCACAGTATGCTGGGCTTCTCCTCATCTGTTGCTGATGGACTGAAAAGCCAGCACAGATCCTGAGGGTCCAAGAACCTGGTCCTGGGCTTTTGTGTATATCAAAGGGGCCATGGAAAAGCTCAAAGAGAGGTGGTGTGAGAAGCAGGAGAGGAGGAACGTTTTCACGTTGGGTCACTGATGCTGTCTGTCTCTTAAGAGATGGCCTGGCTTTCCAAAGTGAACAGCACAGTTAGGTGTTTCCCCGAGCTTGCATCTCATGGCATTGTGGGAGGAAAGCAATTAAGCTAAGTGTAAATAATAAACATATGCCATGTGAAGGCAAGGCAGCAGGAGTAAGGACAGGCAAAAAATGTCTGTGCTGCCCCTTTAGGTGTGCTGCTCCCTCACGGTGGGCATCAGGGAAGTTGAACCTGACGGTAGGGCTGGAGAGATGTCTGGCTGAGACTGAGCCTGGGGAAGGGACAAGGAAGGTGTTTAAGTTGTTGTTTACTTGTTTCTATGTAATTTTTTTTCTGCTAATTGGCAATAAATGAAATGAAGGAAACACTCCCTGAGCTGAGGCTATTTTGCTTTTCAGCAAATTCTTTCATGCTGTGGTGTCTTTTTAATGACCGCAGGCACTGTCAGAAATGACAGCCCAGCCTACTGAAGGTGTTGGTACTGCATGTGGTCACTGCTCCAGGCTTGAGTCAAAAACAAACAAACAAACAAAACAAAAACCCCAAAACAAACAAACAAACCGCCAAACAAACAAAAAAAGAGTTGCTGCTCCCCAAAACACCAAGCCCATGTCCTTCAGGTGGTGGCCAGGGAGAGCGGGCTGCGGCGCTGTGGGGATGCTCGCAAGCTGCACGCTGCTCTGGGGCTGGACAGCACTTGCCACAGTAAAAGGGGATTTTGCTTGAAAGAGGTTAATGGATCGTTCAACATTAGAAACTTTCCAGAGTGGTCCTTTCCTCTCCCCTCCCCCCACCTCCTTATTCTTGGACCAATACGTTGTTTTATTTATTTTGAAGCTCCTATTTTTGAAATCTGTCTTCAGGAGAGCCTTATCCTAAAGTGGTGGCCAGAGTCAAGACCTGACCTTTCCAAATGAGACCTCCTGCGAGCTTTCATCAGGAGATAGTGCGGGGCTGGTGCTGAACTCCTGCAGGAGCCTGTTGTCTGTGAGTTTGCATTTTCCCTTGTATCGATTTTGGGGCATAAAGTGGTTATCTGGGTAATGCTTCCATGGCAGGGAACCCCTGCCCGTGTGTGCAAGCTGTTTGGGCTTAGCAGTGGCTGTTGTGGGCAGATTTGAGTCAGGAGTCTGCAAGGTATCAGCTTGGGTCACCGTAGTCGAACATTTCGTATCCTGAATAATAGTTAGACTTTTGGTGCCCTTCTTAGTTTTAGGACCTGACACTTGATACCCCTGGCTGCTTAAAAAAAGATTAAATTAAAAATAAAAAGTGACTAAGTAGTGCTTTTTTGGGAACTGTAAACCCTGTTTTCATGTGACACCTGTGTTTAAATCCTTATCATCACTCATTAGCAGAAGTGCCATGGGCTTAGTGCCTGGTGTGAGAGGGTTTTCTTTGGTTGCTGAAGGAAGGAACAGCATCAGCAAGAGTGGAAGCTTTGTCTGGGTGATTTGGGGATGAAACATGGTGGGTGATAAGGGACCTGGCAGGAAGGAAGTGCAGTGTGTGGTGAGACGAGCAGATTCTCAGACTGTCATACTTAGAGTATAATACAGCAGATACTCAGAGTGGACAGTGTGTCATCTAGAGATGGTTTGCAGCTGAAAAACAGGGGCAGCCACTTGAAGGAAGGCCAGTGGTGCAGAGCTGTCCCCATCTCTTCAAGCCGTGCTGCTGGAACATTGTCTCCTCTGCGTGACCTGATGGATGGTGAGGGAGGGTGTGCTGGAGTGTGCAGTCTGCAGCAGGGATGGGAAGGGCAGGACCAGGCTGTGCCCAGGTCTGGGCTGGGTTTCCTGGTGGGCTCTGAAGGGCCTCTGTCTCAAATCACCCCCTACTGCTTGTTGTTGGGAGTGAGCCTGTTACTCCACTGATAACCTTTCTGAAACAAGGAGAGCAGAAACAATCTGGAAAAGTAAATATTTTCTGATAACAGCAAGCAATAGTACAAGCTTTTGTTTGCAGTCAATAGAAGGAAGTGGGAGAATCACGTAATAGCGCTGGTGCAGCACAGATTTTACTGCTGCAAAAGAGATTTAGTGCACACACTCATCTAGTGGGTTCTAGGAGGGGAGATATCCGTACAGAGAGTCTCTTTGGAGTGGGTGGGAAAGGCACAGCTTTTGTTTTGCTGCAGCTGTGCACCTGTGTGAAGCAGATGCTAAAGGAAGGTCTCTGACCAGCGAGCCAAGATGGGAATTCAGGTCTAGGCTTACATGGGAACTGAAGAAATGAACTCCTTGGTTTGTATTCAGGATAAGACTGAAGCGACTGTGCTTTAAATTAAAGGGAGGGCTCACAGACACCCTTCTCTGCTCAACTGACATTGATGGTAAAGACTGAACCACCTCTGTTCTCTGGAAAGGTTCTTCCTACTGGAGGACTTAATGTTTTGAAAAAAAAACAATGCAAAAAGCTCCTTTGCAATTGATATTCCGTTTGGAAGTCTTACCTGAAGGGCTGCAGGCATATTCCAGCTCAAGCAGGGATCTTATTTTTTGTGTTGGACCCACTTCTTAGGTTAGGAAAAAAGGTGCCTTTCCTATCAAAAGGCACTCCACTGCCCTCAAATACTTTTTTTATTTGCAACTTTCCTTGTCCAAGCTTGCTTGCACAGTGCAGAGTTCTTTAGTAAGCTGCGTTCAACTCTGCCAGGTTTTGATCTTGGAACAGGAAGATTCATTTCCCAAGTTGCTGAGGAAATCATCATCCTGCTTGCAAATGCTTTTTCTAGCAGTTAACTGAAGTTTTGTCTTTACAAGTGAACCGTTTTAAGTGCACTGTCTAGTTGTTGCTTTGTTTGGTGAAAGTTAAAAACATTTTCATGATAAACGTATCTTTCAAGTTCAAAATAGTTTTGATTATTTTGTTTTAGCTGAGTATGTCTTCAGCTAAGACTGCTTCTTGAAATGCAGGTGACACTTGAGTTGTGTTTGTTTGTTTCCTGGAGAGAGTAGCATCTCCTGTTGCTTTTCTGGACAGCCTTTCATGGCTCTCTACTGTACCAAATACTTGTCTTCATATCACTGTGGCAGGCTTTCGTGTACTTAAGCTTCTCCCTCTGCTTTTTATCTCATCCAAGAAGAGGTTTTGTGAGTTTTTTAGTTCTTTAGTTTTCTCAAGTGTATTTGATCAAAGGTTCTGAATGCCTCTGAAAATCTAGAAATGCAAAGATGGCATCCGGTTTGATGTGTGCCCATGTCACCTGGCTCCCTCAGCTGTACATGCCCTTGGGTCCTGGGCTCCATGGTGGCAGGCATCTACAGGTCCAGGTCCCCACTGGGCCTGCTTGGGGTTTTCCATCCACCACATGGAGCTGAACTCCAGACGTGGGTTGGCAGACCTGGATATCTGGCTCACGCTGATTTGAGGTGTCCTAGGGGTGCTGGTGGTATGCGCTGCTAGGTGGTGGTAGGTGCCATGAAGTGGGGCAGCGTTCTGCCCCCTCCCTGATGGAGGGGTGCCTGCTGAGGGCCCAGCCTCGCTGCCGGGGGCTGGGGGAAAGCACTGCCAGCGTGGTAAAGCCTGTGGGATGGCAGCGTGGTGATGGCGGCAATCCTTGCCAAGCCTGCAGAGTGGTGTCTAGCTAATTAGGAAATTGCCCAAGTGCTGAGGGTGCGCTTGCAAGCAAAACATTGTTGTGGGGTCTTTGGGGTGAACGTGGGGCTGGCGAAGGAGGAGGTGAGACTCGTTTTATCCCCCACGCTCAGGTGCAGAGGCAGCAGCTGTTTACCCCACTGCATGGGGGGGGGTCTGCAGGGCGTCGCTCTGGGCTGGGGCACTCCCAGCTGCAGTCACAGGGAGACGTGTGCCACGCTTGCACGGGGTTGTGGCTGGCAGGGAGTGGGTCAGGCTGCGGGTTCAGGAGCACTGGTTTGGCTGCTGTTGATGTCAGGGAAGCTGATGCTGCTTGCCCCTTGTCACAGCCTGGCATGGCATCTCACCAGCTGCTTGCTACCTGTGTTAGGGTTTTGCCAGTGACTGGGAGATGTGCATCTTCTGCCACACTTAGCTCTTACCAGCACCCAGCACCAACCTGCCCAGCTGTGTTTCCATCAATTCCCTGAGCATCAGTTCATTCCACTTACAACTTAAGTAAAGAAACTGTTGCTGCAGTAATATGGCTGACTCCAAAACACCAGTGCCATTTAATTTTCCCTGGATGGGAAGTTGTGTGTCTGTCTTTCAACCCCAGCGTCGGGTCTAATTTTACATCAACCACACTAAAGTGGTAACAGCCAAATACACTGTGTGTGAATTGTAAGATGTATTTTGGAGCCCTGACCAAATGACACAGGTGTTGATTTCAACACTATTAAAAGAACCCAAAAATCCTTGAGTTATTTTTATATTGACTCCTAAGCTGGCAGGCTGCTTTTAACAGGGTGTCCAGGATGACCACTGCTGTTTCGCAAACTGAAGTATGAAGTCTTCACCTCTGGGTGGATTTTATAAATATGTTTTCCACTTAGAGAAGAGGGGAGGACTTCTTGTGTGAACAGTTTCCTCAAAGGGAAGGCAACCATTATGGGAAGGGAGAACTAGTAACAGCAGATATGGAGGAGGCTGAAGTAATCAACAATTCCTTCACCTCAGTCTTCACTGACAGACAGGCTTCCCACATCTCTCAAGTCCCTGAATGTCCAGGTGGGGATTTGGGGGAGTGAAGTCCCTCCTTCTGTAAGCAAAGAGCAGGTTTGAGACCACCTGATGAAACTGAATAGGCACAAGTCTATGGGGCCTGATGAGGTGCATCTCAGGATCCGTGGGGAACTGGCTGCTGTGGCTGGTAAGCCACTGTCTATCATATTTGAAGTCACGGTGGTCAGTCAGTCCCTGGAAAAAAGGTAAACGTCACTCTCATTTTTAAGAAGGGTAGAAAGGAGGACCTTGGGAACTACAGGTGAACCTCACCTCTGTGGCTGGAAAGATCATGGAACAGATCCTCATGGAAGCGATGTTAAGGCACATGCAAGACAAGAGGTGATCTGAGACAGCCAGTGTGGCTTCTCTGTGGGCACATTCTGCATGACCAACCTGGTGACCTTCTGTTGTGGAGCGACATCAATGGTTGACGAGGGAAGAACAACCAACGTGATCTACCTAGAGTTCTTCAAGCCCTTTGACACAATCTCACATGACATCCTTATCTTTAAATTGGTGGGATACGGATTTGAAGGGTGGACTGTCGGGTGGGTATGAGATTGGCTGGCTGGCTGGGTGCAACCAGGCTGTTGTGGTCAATGGTTCTCTGTCCATGTGAAGGCTAATGGAAAATGGTGTCCCTCAGGGCTCTTGTCCTCTTCAGTAACTTCACCAGTTACAGAGACAGTGGGATCGAGTGCACCATCAGTGAGTTAGCAGGTGATGCAAAGCAGAGTGATGCACTTGACACAGCAGAAAGATGGGATGCCATCCAGAGGGATGTGGACAAACTTGAGAAGTGGACCCACAAGAAGCTCATGAAGGTGAACAAATCCAACTACAAAGTGCTGCACCTGGGTCAGGGCAATCACAGACATGAGCACAGACTGGGAGAACTCCTTGAGAGCAACCCTGCTTAGAAGGACTTGAGTGTGCTGGTGAATGAAAAGTGCTTGGAGACCAGAAGGCCAAGTGCATCCTGGTCTGCATCAATAGCAGTGTGGGCAGCAGGTCGAGGGAGGGGATTCTCCCTCTCTACTCTGCTCTGGTGAGACCCCACCTGGAGTGCTGTGTCCAAGTCTGGGGTCTTCAGTGTGAGAAAGATGTGGACCTGTTAGAGTAGTGGGGCCACCAAGATGACCAGAGGGCTGGAGCACCTCTCCCGTGATGACAGGCTGAGAGAGCTGGGGTTGTTCAGCCTGGAAAACAGCAGGTTCCAGGAAGACCTTTAGAGCATGTTCCAGTACTTAAAGGGGGCTTATAAAAAAAGAGGGAGAGTGACTTTATACAGACACATAATGATAGGACAAGGGGGAATGATTTCAAACTAAGTAAGGGGAGATTAAATGTTAGAAAGAAATTCTTTGCTCAGGAGGTGGTGAGACACTGGAACAGGTTGCTCAGAGAACTTCTGGATAACCCATCCCTGGAAGTGTTCAAAGCCAGGTTGGATGGGGCCCTGAGCAACCTAGTGTAGTGAATGGACATCCCTGCCCATGACAGAGGGTTGGAACTAGATTATCTGTATGGTCCCTTCCAAACCATGCTTCTGTGACTATGTTTTCTTGTTTAATAAAATGTTGGTATCGCACAATTAAAAAAAAAACATAAAAGGAAAAATTCCTGTGTCTCCTAGGGGTGATTTTAGGAGTTATCAACAAGCGAAAGGGAAGGGAAAGGTTATATTGTAGTTAGCAAAGTTGTGTATCCTAATGCTGTCTTGTGTATAATTCAAGGCTGTAAGAAAGGTTTTGGAGGCATTTTCTGAGTACTTTCCAGTGTTGGCTGAAATACTTCTTATTTCCCTGAAGTTTTCTATTGCTGGTTTGGCTTGCATGGGGCTTTGGTAGAAGAAAAGAAGTTAACAAAAGTTCACTCACTAGCATCCAGAGATGCTGTTGGAAGGTAATGCAAATGCCAGCAAAATAGTCAGGGAGTGTCCTCTGCGGAGGCTGCCAAATACTGCAAGGGTTCTGTATTTGCAGGCAGCGTGAGCTGGTTAAACTCATTAAAATGATTGAAGGAATGAGGGTGGTACTCGGAGAATGTAATTTAAAATACATATTTTCCTAGGGGCTGGGCATTAGTCTGGGTCAGGCTAATGGCTGCAGCTGCCTCCCTTCCTAAAAATGGGGTGCAGCAAGGGATTCCGGCAAGCAGTGCAAGACCCACGTGGTCAGCGTAGGTCTCACTGTAGCTCATCTTGCATATCTGTAACTTATAAGTCATTCTTCTAATAGTTATTTTGGACGACTTTTTGACAGACAAGCTGCAACTTGTTGTTAGTGGATTTTTAACTTCCTACTCCTTTATTTCATCGGCTGCCCCAGTGACCTTATATAATGGTACATTTCTTATGTGTATGACTTTTAAAAAAGGTGCTGCCTGTGTGTGCCAAAGAGAGCAGCATCGTAGCTTATGTTTGCATCCTTGTTCTTTGGGTTTTGGCTAGGGACCATCCGTAGCTCCACAGGATGTGTGTCCTCACCCTGCTGCTGCTTCCAGCACGTGTTAGGTGTGGGTGGCCTCTAGCTGACAGTGCCTGCCAAGCCAAAACTAGGAAGTTTTAAATAGCAAAAGGAGATGCAAAAGGAGCCAGCTTTCAGCTTACCCAAAATTGGCAAGTATAGCTGGAGGCAAGAATGACAATGGGGATGGGAAAAAGGAAGAGCAGTGTGTCCCATGGTGTTGCTACATTTACCAAAAGGAATAAAATATAGTATTTTAAGAGGAATGCGTGTCCAAGTGGAGAATGATCATCCTTGTAATGTCCTTTAGTTTATGGTTAAAGAGAAGTAAACTGCTCTTACGGTCTTAAGCAAACAGAATAAGCCAGTTCCTAAGCACTGTGTTTATATAGTTCCTTTCCAGGTCAGTGCATCAACCTAAAAAAAGAGATTTTTTTTTTTTTTGGTTGTTTTCCCTCTGGCCTTTTTTTGGCCTTTTTATAGATACTGCAATGGAAGGAGGAGGGAATGCAGAGAGAAATTAATCTTCAATTCCCAAAGCAGCATGTGGACTTTTGCATTCTTCAGCTTACTTCTATTTTTTAATGAAAAATGATTTAAGTAATGATGCTTAAAAAAAGTAATTCATGCATCTTGGGATTTTCGTGCAGTCTTCTGTTTGGTTTTGTGTTGTTTTTTTGTTTTTTGGATTGTTTTTTTTTTGCTATTGTTATCTGTAGAAGATGAGTTCATGTTAAAGAGAGCTTAAAAAATGTTTGGATGCTCTTTTACTCCCTCTGAGGTCTAAAAATAGAAGCTGACAAAGAATTGCTTATAGACTCAGTGCTCTGCTCAGAGGGTTTAGCTTAGTCTAAAGCTGCATCTTCTGCCCTTGCCACAGCTGAGCCATGCAGAAGCACCAAGGCTGGGCTTACCGAGCGTAAGCAGGGAGGAGAGCAAATGCCTTCGTCAGCCCTCTTGCTTCTCTCCTCCCATCTCCATCCTTGGGCAGAGGATCTTAACCTGAGCGCCAAGGCACAGCATCAAAAACCAGTGTGAAGATGAGGGCGAGGCGTAAGTACTGGGAGCACAGGAAGGAGGATGGGGGAAAGAGGGCTGAGGTTTTATGCACGGTCAGTGCTGCCATCACACTGGTGTTGAGGGAGTTGGGTAGCATGCAATTGCAGTCTTACGTGGTTTTTTAGTTATTTCTATATCTAGAAGGCTTGGCCAATGTATTTGGGTTTCTTGATATTGCCATAGCCCAGTGGCAAAGT